>MIEF01005873.1:0-60892 GCA_001870725.1 Taenia solium | reverse complement strand
ACCATCGCTCCACACAGTCCAGCCACCAAGATCATCAACACATTTCTAACGCATCCACGCATATATGCGCCAGTTTAGGTATTGGCCTTCTTCGATGCATTTGAATTCGCTTTCCGCCATCCGGTAATTTATCCATTAAAGCAATTAGCAATCCACTGCAGAGTCTCACTCCAGGTAGGAAGGGGTAAATTTAATTCACATACCCTTGCTAGGAACGCTTTACGCTGCGCTTAACGTGCTGATACGAGCGGACTTGATTCAGGTGCTGCACAGTGCTTACCGAATGAAAAAATGTAATGCCGTACGGCAGTCTCCTTAGGGAAATCAAGCTTTAACAGCCACCTTTATGCACCACTAGATGTTGGGGTTCAGATCAGTTTTCAGGTCAAATGACGGAGTTCGAGGCCACTACCCAGGTGAATTGCATCATGTTAGGGCTCTAGCTTTGATGTATGCTGATTACAAGGCAAAACAGCTTCATCTGTGTGTCCTTGCCAACAAAACGAGCATGGATTTAAGCATCATACATGCTGCGCTCGTTCACCAACCCACACGTTTCGGTTGAATTCTCCACCTATGCCTAATAAGCGGCTGCTAACTCATTGTACTGGCTGATATATGTCGGTGATCTCGATTCATTTCCCGTGTACATGTCGTATGGTATGGGCGAATCCTGCTCGCAGGACCAAGATCAACGCATGCACACGTGATGGTTGAGTTGAGAAAACTTCTGCCGGATTATGATGAGGAGAAGTGGTATTGTAGGGAAATAGGTAAGGAATGTATTTGTAATCTGGTTTCGATAATGTCGGTAGACTGCAGTATGTTTACCAATACGTCCTCGCTTCCAAATTTTGTTCACTGACACCATAAAATAGTTGTGCTTATGCGGATGTGATCGCTTTGTGCCTACCAACTATACTCGGCCGCAATGCTCGGTGGCAATGATTACCAAAAACCGATCCAAAAATAGCCGATTGCAAGGAAGCTGAATGAGTTTACTTCAGCCACGAAATATTTACGCTAGCAAAATTTGTGTGCAGCGAGTGTATTAATAGCCAGCCAACGAGTGTGCATTCTCGGTGTCTATAAAAGTGAAAAATGAGGGCTTAGGGCACCAGCAAGCGCAGGTACGTAATGCGGATTGGTGGCATATTTGGTTGCAGTAGCATAGCGGTAGCACTCCGAAGGCCACTGGTTTGACATACCAATGTTTCCTCAGTTAGCGTATCAATTTCACTCAACTGTTATGCTGGATTTCATTCATGTGCCTGTTGCACAAACCCACGCAATGCGTGTTCCTGCCGCATTCTGTGGAACGCCATTGGTTTGCGTCTGCGCACGTAGCTTCGCGAGTGAAATGCAGCGCCCTTATTAACCGGCAGCCAGATTGCATCAACCTGTCCACACTGGATGACACAGCACGAAGCGTTCGCTTCACCTTGTAGGCAGGCGGAACCGACTTCACCTGTGGCAAATGGAGAGCTCGTCTTCGGAGCAGGAGACAGAGGCAGCGCGAAGCTACACTGCAGTGCACATGGATGTTGACCATGCCGAGTTAATGCAGGATGCACGGTGGACACGCACACAATGCGCCGACTCATCGGAAGCAACTGAGACTGCGCCTAACACAGACGAACGCCAATTGAGTGTCATGGAGTCGAAGCCTTCAAAGCATTCCCACTGTTAGACCCCCGACAGATCCCACTATTCCAAATACATCTCACTCTTACTCAGTCCTCGTGTTCGGTCTTGGCACTCGCCAACGCTTACTCTCAAGTGAGGTTCCTAATGTGGCAATTCCACCTAGCTTTCATGCAGAGGATGGGCGAACGCAGCGTGCCTAGTTAGGGTCTCTGAGTGGTTTGAACCTAATGCGTGTTCAGTGCAATATGCATGTTGGCAACTCCATGCCTCTTTCCGAAACATATTGCTGAACTTCATCATAATCTGACAGAATATATTGCAACTCAACCACCACGTGTGCGTGCGGTGATCTTAGTCCTGTGTGCAGAATTCGCCCTTATCATATGACATGCAGAGGGGAGATAAATTAGGTTCATTGATACATTCACCACTCAGAACTAGTTACCACCCGTTCTTGGGACGAAGACGGAGAAGTCAATCTGAAAGTATGTGCTGGTTAACAAGCTCAACATACTTGAAGCCTAAACCCATGCTTACACTGATGGCAAGGACACACAATTGAAGCCGTTCGCCTTGCAATCAACCCACATCATTGCTTTGAGCCCGAACATGATGCATTTCACCCGCATAGTTGCCTCGGGCCCCGTCATTTGACCTGGAAGCTGATCTCGAATCCGGACTACGGCTTAGACATTGTACGTCCATCTAGTGGTGCATAAATGTGGCCTCAAAAGCTAAGAGCCAGGCGTACCGAAAACCACTACATAATTCACACGAAAACAAAAGTTAAACCAGCTGCAAAAGAAAATTTTATAATTCTACAACAATGCAAAATTTGAACATGGAATAGGATATTGGCGAATCCTACTCGAAGGACCAAGATCAACGCACGCACACGTGGCGGATGAGTTGCAAAAATTCCGCCAGATTATGAGGAGGAGCGGTGGTATTGTTGGGAAATAAGTAAGAAATTGCATTGTAACCTGGTTTCGATAATGTCTGTAGACTGCGGTATGTCTACGAATCCGTTCTCGCTTCCTAGTTTTGTTCACTGACACCTTAAAATAGTTGTGCTTATGCGGATATGATGGCTTTGTGCCTACCAACTATACTCGGCCGCAATGTTTACCACAAACCGATCCAAAAATAGCCGATTGCAAGGAAGCTGAATAAGTTTACTTCAGCCACGATGCCAAATGACATTTCATGACCAGCATCGTGAGGCAAGTGCTGATTACACTTGCATGCGCACTGCTGTCGTGCAAACATAGTGAACCTTGTGAATTGCGCACCGAAGCAAATGCAGATGGCACCTGAGACATCTCACGTGACGGCAATAACTTTGCCCTATTAAAAGCAATGACAGCAGCCCGAAACCTGTACCAAGTGCAGTCGAAGCGATTGGTCCTATTAGCTAGCTGTTGACCAACACCTCATCGCTAACATTATCGATTCAAAATGGTGTCACTTAGTATCCTCACCGTAATCGCGGTACCTGGTGTGGAGGTTCCGTGAATAGGGATGCAATTTCCGCATCTTCAAGGCAGTCGAACGTTCAACGAATGAACGTTGGCCAAGCACTGCATGTGCGCAAGCCCACTTGGAAGTATGAGGCCACCATTAGCATAAAAACTTGGATTCTCTGAAATGTCAATGTTCAGCTGAAAAGAGCATGCAATTATCTAGTGCTTGTGCCAATCGAGGTGAGACGTTTCGCAATGCATTCAACATCGCAGGGCCAAGGAGGCGCCTCCGCGGTTGGCTCTAGTAACCCACACTGTCCACTATTTCACAGATTTTGCAAATGTCGGTGCCCTACCATTGCGAGATTGCAATTCTTGCAAAGGGGAATGAAGAATAGCCGGGTGGTGAACTCCAACACACTGGAAAGCCAAAACACGCAAGCGTGATTAGAAAGTACCTACAGCGCAAGCATTTACGACGCGCACAAGGCAAAGCCTGCATGTTAGTGCAAAAGCTTCTCAGCAAACATTTGCGGATCTCCAGGTAACCTCAAAAACCAATTCATGTCAAAGCTGAACTCTCAACCCAGTGATCTATTAGGTCCTACCCACCACGTTTCGGAAGGATACTATCAACACAAAACCAGGTTCTCAACGTAGGGAATTTATCAAATTGCAAAGTGTCCCATGCCCCCGATATATGTTTCACCAACACGAACGTTGCAGCGATGAAATTAACCCACATTCCTCCAAGCAGTAAGCATCAAATGACCTATTAATAAAAAGCCAATGCGTGGCACGTGTCGACAGACTGAATCCCATTGCAAGCTGAGAAATGCGCAAAGCAAGATTGGAGGCCAGATACACATTCAGTGCTGTTGGATAATAGCTCCAAATTGGCCTAGGACGCTCTACTAGAAACACACATTTCCGCTAAACTAGAGGCTGGAGGCATTGTTCATAACAGTTCCTAACATTTGGATTCAACCAAAATTTATGACAGCAAAACCTTTTAATTCCGGAACACAGCGTAGCAGAAATCGCCGCAAAATCCACACGAGAGCAAATTTCAACGCAGCACAACAAGATCATTCAGATTTTAAGCTTTGTAAACCACCACGTAAATTCGGTAATTAGTCTAAATTTGAACATTTATTTCAGAAAGAAAATACAATGAAAGAATCCATTGAATGCGACAGGTATGCACGCATGTATTTGTGTTAACATCCAAAAGCATTGCTCGAACAATTGTATATAAAACCATGTACTTAAAAGGATAACAAAGCAAAGTCAGTGAATCCAATGTTAAAATGAACAGAAACGCAGAGCCAATCGTACATATTACTTGTAAAATTGGGTGTGTTTTCAAAGATCAGGTGGCCAGAATTCACGGAAACACTTGATATGGGAGGCAAGCTTATGCCTCATCCTCGGCATTTTCCAATGCACGTGCAATGGAGCTTCACATGTTGTGACGCTTCCATGCGTTCGGGTGAAGGCTAATCATTTGTTCTTCTTCAGCGCATGATATTCTGCCACGGTGTATGCAACAGTTTGAGGCGCGTTCCAATGTCGAACCCAGATAATTTGCAGTAATTTTGCTAGTTGAATCCTTTCACACCTTCACATAAGTGTCTTCTATAAACTTGAATCCGAGTCGATCGTAGGCCAGCCAAGGGCAAGCAGTTGTCCTCTTCTCAAAAGTGGTAAGAAGAGCATCATCAGTGTGTCACACCCCACCTTCCACCTATACCTCTCTACCTGGCTTTCATTGCGTCAACAACTGCCAGATAGATGGGCAAAGCTTCCACGTGATTGCTATTATTACATTAAATGGAGCACATGGGGAAGTCTTATGCTATTATGTTGTTTCACTACGCTAATTCATGAGTTGCCTTCCATCGATTAATGTTGGCAGCGGTATGCAGTGCTGAACCGCTACGTCATGCACGTCCATCTCTTACGTCGATTAATACAAACCTATATTTCTTAAGTTGCATGCGCACACACATGTGCATCCCGGCAGAGTTAGGTCTGTTTTAGCTATGGTGAAGTGCTATCAGCAGATGAAATACTGCCGGCTGCATCTTCCGGAATTGTGATGGCCCAAGTTACTAATTTTATCTGATTCTAGTGTTTCACAAGCAAAAGTTGCTTGCTTGCGCTCAATTGGTTCCCGCAAATAAGAGCTGCATGGTCCTTCTACTGAAGCACTAAAATCGTTTTCAATTAGGAGAGGCGGTCAGTCGCTGCTTATTATTATCAAAAAGAGTTGTTCAATGGGCGCAATTCCCATCTTTCAATAGGTGTTAGCACGTAAAATTGCATAGTTGGTAGCTTACAACTTGAGCATCGAAATGGATGTTTTGCCATCTTAGATCGACCATACCTTTGCCCACCAAACTTAGAGGCTTGATGTCAATGCTGAGGTCTCATGCAGTGCAGACCGCTTATAGTTCTGCGTGATATTTCGTGGTGATTGCAAGGAGGGGTTGAGTTGGGTGGAGAAGCATGAAGAGCGGTAGATATCCTGAACCAATGCAACGTTACTTTCCTCTGCAATTCAGCAAGAACGTTTGCGCATTGTGGATCTGATTCACTTAGATTGATTTGCTCAAGCCATCGATTTTGAGGATTTGATGCACAGCCTCCTATTCACTTCCATGCGACGGACCGTATAATAAGGCATATCGACAAAATGTTGACATAAATTAGGTTGAGAACATGTAGAAATTTGCTCTTTCCAGCTCAACATCGACATTCTATAGAATCCCAAGTACTCATACTAATGGTGGCTGCATACTCCGAAGTGAGCTTGCGCACATGCAGTGCATGGCCAAAGTTCATTACCTGAATATTTAACTGCCTCGGATGTTTGGTGATTGCATACACGCTAACAGAACCTCCAGAGCAAGTACCGCGATTGAGGTGGGGAAAATGAGTGACACCACTTTGATGAGATAGGGTTAGCGATGACATACTGGTCAACAGCCAGCTATTGGGATTGATTACTTCGACCGCATTTGGCCTCGGGTTCAGGCTGCTGCCATGGCCCTTCATACGGCTAAGCAACTACCATCAAGTGAGATGGCTCAGGTGACTTCTGCATTTGCTTCGGTACGCAATTCACAAGGCTCACTATGTTTGCACGACAGCAGTGCGCATGCAAGTGTAATCAGCACTCGCCTCACGATGTTAGGCGTGAAATGTCGTTTGGCATCGTTCCTTTGTCTTCCACGCGTCTGCCCGCATTTCACTGTGCTGCATAAATGCTTGTTAGTGGGTTTGCCAGCATAGCCTTAATGCTTCAAACGAAAAGGCCAGTCGGTGGCCTTCTTCTATGCATTTGAGTTCGCTTTCCGCCCTTCAGTAATTTGTCCAATAGAGCTATGAACAATCCACTGCATAGCCTTACACTAGGTAGGAAGATGAGAACAATAATTTAAATTGCTTTCCTTGAAACCTTTAGTACCATCTGCTCAAAGTGCTATTTCGATCACAGTACAGCACAGCACTCCGTCTATGCTGGAAGCGGACCACGCTCCAGCAGGCCTATAGACTATCCAAGTGCCCGTGTCCGGGGGAAGCACGTGATAAGAGATGGAAGTAGACATTGCGGAAAAGGCTTGCTTATCGATTTGCAAAATACAAACATGGACAGAGTGACAGGCCCGTCAACTTATTTCACGGATTCAGATTTGGACCAGGGGCTCAGGTTGACGGCATGATCAAAGTAGGAACAACCGCTTTTCTGCAATACCTACCACAAGAACTTCACGCATAATGCAGAAACTTGATGGGCTAGGCATGTCGAGAACCTCCAGAACATGTCGTGAGTGTTGATGCTTAGTTGCCTTCGACTCCGTACTCATTACAGCGAAGCCCAACTCTACCGCCAATGCCTTTTGCAGAGCCATAAATCTATTTTCAAACTAGTATTTCTTGCAGGACACTCAAAGGGAGTGCATTTTTGAAGGCGACATAAGAGAAGCGTGTGTAGGAGCATTGGCAATGCGATTATCAGATACAGCAGAACTAATAGCATTTCACAAGGAATAAAATGCCACCTTCCTCCACCATCATCATCATTACCAATACGGTTGACCCTGCAATAAGAAATGGATACGTCTTCCACAAGGCGCAGGTGGAAATGGGGAACCTGATTCTACTTTACTCCTTGACAACCCGGCATTGAAGAGGCGCCGTCTTTTGCTCCAGCCCTTGCTTCAACTTCAACTTTTTACCCTTCCTTCCTCCGGTTTTAACAACATTTCTAGCAGACTTGAGAAGTCTTTCCTCAGAATGAAGAATGCAGTTTTGCGAGGGAGTGCGAAGTCAGATTTGCTGTTAAAGGTGAAATGGTTCTAAAGTGATGCGTGAATGTGAGCACTCGAGGTGAATGGACGAACAGATGATGCAACTCGATAGCCTAGGCATTAATAGGCGAGTGAATAGATACATAGTTTCACTGAATAAATGGCATTTGGAGATTCGCCTTTACAACCACCATGGTTACAAGACGAGGCTGGGATTTACAGAGCTGATCGCCAGTGGTTTACACTAAAGTTGGTTGACTGCTTTGCCACAGACCACAACAACACCATGACCTTGACAAATGGTCCCAAATTGAAATTGAAACGAGCTAACCTTGGCAAACATGGCAACGACTAAGTGTTAATGAGTGACCACTGATAGCCAAAGATGGCAATTGTTTTCCAAGAATGCAATGCATAAATCCTTCAAAGTCGGTAAAACTAGTCGATGTACCACAAATTGTAGGTGCACCATGTTAAGCACAAGCTAATCATGAGCATTCGATGCACAACGAACAGAAAAATACAGAGATTACATTGAGTCAAAGAAGACAACACGAGAAGATGAATTTTTGGTGTCAACCAAAATCACTCCCACTCCGACAGAATTTGACGCAAATGATGCGTAAAAACAGGATTCATAGAGTGAAAAGGACTGCATTTTACCAGTCCCAAGCTCCTATTCATTAATTTTGAGGAGATTCGAGTACTACTGCGCCACCACTTCCGTTGTCATTTCGTGCGCATACAAGGAGGGAGAAGAAAGTGTTACATGCACTGACCTTTGCACTTCCTCCACGTAGAACTCACTCATCTTGGCCTTTTCACTCAAAGCAATCTCTCAAGTGATGAGCATATTGTAAGGTACAGAAGATTACCTATTGACAGTTCTAGTTCCACTGATGGGCTGAATGGATGTTCAGCAGCTGTAGCTAACCCTGTCCACAAGTGGGACGAAGTCGTTCACTCTTCTAAGGGACTAGGTGACTGGAACAGAGTTGACTGGGTTCGCAGCAGTTACGCACACCTATAACAGATCGGCCTCTTCCAACTTCAAAAGATCAACAGCTCTACAATTCGACTACGTGTCTGATCAATAAAAACGCCGTACAAATGACCACCGTAATCTTTAATCGAGGACCTCTTTGGGCATTATCAAAATACGCAACTAATCCAATGGCATTGTCTGAAGAGTCGGTGCGACATTGACCAGATGAAAACGAATTGTTGAGATGACAAATTGAGCCGCAATTAATGCAATACAAAAAATAATAAGTGAATGAAGCCAATGGAACGATGAATGGCAAACGATGGATGGTTATTTGAACACGAGATGAATTGGTATGAAGTGACTGAGTATTTAGCATTATGAATTGGTAAATGGGAGAGCGGTAAAAGCTCACAAGATTAGGGACAGACGATGGCAGTCATTACTAGATTCTCAGCCACCCTCGCTTCCAATTCCGTGTCGGTGGCCTGGGCTCGATTAAGGCTCCTCTCCATCTCCGCCAACTTCACTTCCTTGACCACCCAGACGGCCCAAATGGCGGCAGTTGAAGCAACATGTTCGCGCTAGGCTGTCACCAGTCTTTCCGGCACCTAAATGTACGCAGCCTGCTATGTTGCGCTTGACGACGCCAGTTCTCCACGCACCACATACCCTACTATTGCTGCTTCGTGATCCTCCAGCGATGGATCTCTATCTGCACCTCCACCTCAGCTGTCGTTGATGTTGGTTGCTATGATGTAGGAAAGCCACCTCCTTGATTGCTATGTATTATAAGCCAGGTATCCTCTAATCTCCCGAAAACCTAATTTATGCTTCTAACCTGCTAGCTACTCGGCGCCTCTATTGGCACTGCTTCCAAGTTCGTTTGTCTTCAAACGCATCCAAGAATGTAGAAGGCTTGCATAAGTGAATAGACCAATAACTAGATGAAAGATTGGGTAGGGAATGGATGGACAGAAGGATCAATGCACGCATCCTTGAACTGACTAAATAATTTAGTTGTGAATTCTTTTGTCAGCCGAAAGACAGTTTTTCGCACACAACATTTTGTGAAACTGGAGATACTTTCCGACACATTTTTCTCAACGTCGTAAAACGAATAGTCGAAAGAAACAGGTAGTCGTCGAAATAAAACACATTCGCATTAGAGAGATGAATTAAGAAGGACCAATTGATGGACACATTTAATGTTTGAATAGACCCCTCAAAGGTGTCATATTTGCCATGACACATTCTACAGCACTGATAATTCCAAACGAGGTTTTAAGAAAACAGCGGGACAGATAGCCTTAAATACTAAGAAAATACTCCAGAATATCCATATCCGAAGCGACAAGTTCAGTTCACACCAAATGCCGCTGCAAAGGAATTGAATTCGTGTGTCTCGGCATCAAACAAAAGCAAGAAAAAGAGCTGAGGATAAGGTAGGATTGTGCCCTATAAATCCACTGCTTCTGTACTTCACCCACTCTGTGATGAAGAGTTCCAGTTAGGCATCATCTTGACAAAATGAAAGGCGTATATTTATCCAAACATAGGAGCTGATTAAGGCACAGATGTCCAATGTTCACTTTTGCAAACCGAGGTGGTGCTCAACCAACTATGCTTCATCTTTACAACTATTGCTAAATTCTGAGACGTCGCCTTCCACCCACTGATTAACAATACGTATCCCGAAGAAAGCCTTCCGCCACTGGCCAAGTAACCCACTTACTGCGTCCTCTTGCTTGAAACATGATGACAAAGCTTATCTATTATCTCGTGTTCAAATGGCTTAGTAGAAATGGTGTCAAATGCAAAACCTTAACAAAGTTGTTAAATGCGTGTTAGACCAGTGACATTTGAGAGATTTGGGCAAAATTGCCTCATGAGGAGGAGAAGGGACGTCTACAAGCGCAGCTTCAGGTGTGCACACACCTCCTTAAATTGGTGCTTAGGCACCTCCAAATGAGTTTCACTAAACAAAGGCTGAAATGCAAAAGAACTAAAAAGGCCAAGTCGACGACCAACAGTTGAACAATTTGAAAAAAGGAGTCACACCGGAACTTTCATCGTTTCACACAGGCAGAGGTGCTTTATGAAATCAAGAGCACCAGCACCACTTTATAACCGATCACCACCACAACGGTAATTGTGAGGTAGAAAAATACGTTCGCATTACTTCCTCAACAAAAAACGAAGTAACTGCAAAACTTTCTTCAAGGCCCATTATGCGTTGCAGTAATCAACATTGCAACTGAAGGTACAAGCCCTCCTCATAATACGACAGCCTGGTACCCAGTTCGCTTATGTAGCCAGAAACAAAACAGCACCTAGTCAAAATCCGACACCAACAACTGGTTTCAACCACTTACCAAAGAAATAGGAAAAATTCGAACAAGAGGCAGCGCACTAGTTAATTACGTCATGACACATCATCAGGGGCAAGTATTGCAGTAATGAAGAATGGACTTATATTCCCTTCTAAGTGTAGAACCTCCCATCGGTCAATTGACTGATCTTACTGTTTTTAAGAAGTTTCTCCCGAGCATCCGCTAGTTGGATACAATTCTATCGAGTAGAGAGATCAAAGACATCAGCGACATTCGGCCTTCAACATTGACAATAGCGTCTCCAGTCCATCACAAGCACGAACAAAGTCTGGCCTTTTGAGCGTAGGTTGGTATGCACTTCGGACCTGTGAGTGGACGGTTTTGAAAAAAACAGTGATGAAATTTTCGATCGCTTAACACTCGTAGTGGCACAAGCAAGTGCCCATTATAAGCCATTCTCCTGGTCAGTCACTCGGCCAGCAAACCACTCTACACAGACGTGGAGGAGATAAAGGGGCAACAAATACACAATCTGTCAATCCTACTGTCTGGTATGTAAATACCAGTCATACGCTCAGCCTCCACTACAGCAGCTCCTTCGACGCTGGCGTGGGAGTAAACCAATTGTCGCAGCGCTGCTGGATGTTCTTGACACATAAATCTTGAGTGAAATCAACCAAATGAGGCATGTAATTCCGTATTATTCAAAATAGGGGATCCTCCCAAATGCGATGTTCTTTGAATAACTCAACATTACCAAAACCAAACTGTTTAGACCAGTTAACTACAAGCGTTGCATTTTGCCGCTGTATACTACAGCTTTTCAAAGGCTATGGGAAAATATTTGAAAAAATCCCAAAATCGTATTACATTTCGGCCGCTTTCAACCAAGCGGTAGCAGGAGTAAACGCGGGAACACGCTCTCCACAAAGTGCCATAGCGGGTCCCATTGGAAACCATTTGATACATTACCAGCCCTTGGTAACAGCAAAAGTACAGGTGATAAGCAAATAAATATTGATTGACTTCAACTACTCAAAAGTATGATGGGCATTTAAAAACAATAGAGAGTGGTTTGTATGAGGTTGACAAATGTTAGTAGCGGGTTATACCACAAATGTGGCACAAAATAGGAACAAGCACAACTCCAAGTGTTCAATGGAGAACTGGGCGATCCAGTTAATTTAAGCTACCCTATCAGTTTGCCTAAACACGAGTTTGATTTACAATACGACCACCTATATTTGAAGATCGACATCAGTCCCGATGTCATAATCTTAGCAAAAAGGCTCAACAATTCTGTGAAAGGATAACTTAAGCGGAGAGTGGTATTTCAGATGCCGCGCAGATACTACGATACAGCATCAGTTAAGGGAAACCTGAAGCTACATCGAGGTACGAGTCAGCTGGTAAGAATCTTTAGCAGCTCTCGGCTAGGTAGAGGAAAGGAGAAAAGTCAAGAACTTAGATTGAATGTAAGGTGACTACTAGTCAGACAAAAAAGGTCAGACCTAATTCGATCAATGCATGTCATAAGAAAGAGAAAATTGCATTTAGGACAAAGCAAGAATCTTAAACTCCCTTTTTACTCCCCCCTTTAAGGCATCAATGAGAAGCACGAACCGCGTGGGTAGGTTTCACCACCTCTAGAGCCCCACTGACAGGCAATGAGGAAGCAGCGGTAGTAGCAGGACCATCAGCTGTAGTGGTTTCGTTTTCAGGTGCAGCGAAAACCATCACAACTTCGGTGAAAGCCTTAGAACAAAGAGTGCACAGAAGTGACGATTCAACGGGTAAGAGTTATCACTGCAACAAGGGATTTGGTAAACTAGATGCACCGCGAGAGGGACGAAGTCAAAAGTGGACTGATTGTGAGCCTTTATACCTTGCTTGCATAAACGCTGAGTGCTATACAATGGCTGGCGGAGGAGACTGAGCCGTCGGGGAGACCGCTGGCAATCTCTGGATTGGTGGTCGCAAAGGCAGTGCCGCAGCAAGAGGCTGAAGGTGGTAGACGGGTGCAGATCCAAAAATGGGGCGTAAGTCACCGCCTTCGTCACATCGCACTCCTTGTCTGTAAGAAAAGTTGGGTCCCAGTGAAGCAAGGATGAATAACTAACGGTGTATGGAGGCGTTATGTGAGGGAAGCAGCTAAGTAGATGAAAATATTTCACAATGAGGTACCAACGAGTAGTCATAAACTCAAATCCGAGGATAGCAACCGTAAACCAACCAAGAATTAGTATTCTCAAGTTAAGCATCATGGAAGAATCGACATCTATATAGAAATTCCATCACGCAGACACCCTACTGAGCTTGGGGCATAGGTTGGCTCAACATTCGCATTTAACTTCCTCACTGCGTGCCGGTTGGATACAGCATCTTTCATTTCAGTCTTGGTGACAGAGACGTCAAGAGCACTCTACATCGCCCATACCAAAGTATTCATTATCATTTTTCCTGTAAACTCACGAAGCCGAATTTTGGCCCCATACTGAGGAATCATGGCGACTAAGAGGAGTCGTGCCCCTACCACACACAATTGACAAATCTTGTAGTCGTCTTCACCTCGGAGTAGAAACTCAAGCCGAACCCCAGGACGATCGGTATTCAGAGAGAAGTATCACTTGAGTGCATCAGCTTGATGTTAATAGCAATTGATGTCCTTTTTCAATAACCATCTTCCTGCCTTCATCACTCTTAAAGGGAATGAGATCATAAGGAGCTAGGAAATATCAAGTGTTAATGTTAACTATGCGAAAAATCCAGCTAGGACACGGGGAAGAAATGGGAACAATCGCGATGTAGAAAAAATGCCATCAAGATTTTGAAGGAGAGGGAACAGTGCAAATCTACGTGTTGTGTGGGCTGGCATCCGAACATAAGAGCCATACAGCACGCCACAGGAGGGAGATGATTAGTTCAAGCAACATAACCTCACCCATCCCAGTTTTAACAGGTTTACCAAAAGAGCTCCTATGCCTATTTTACTACCTTATCCCCAAGTGGTATGCCTGCAACCCTTAAATTCAGCCAATTATACCAGACCAATGTGGAACAAACAATACAAAATTAACATCGAGCCCACTCGAAAAAAATCAGGACAGCAAATGTGTAACGTTGGTAGGGGAGGCAAACATCTGCTGTAGCTCCTACTGGGTAACGGTAATCAAAACACCGGCTGCACCCACGACGGAGAAGTCGAGGAAGAGATCAGGTATTTGACACGTTGAGTTTTACCGAGAAAGTAGTCTTCTGATTGCTCACCTCCACCCACCTACTCGTTGCAATGAGACTGTGGTTCTCCGCCCATGAAAGAAGCGTCGAATGAGTTGTATGCTGTCAAAATGGGCGATGAAAGGGCACAGATTCTTCTGGTCCTCCAATGACTGCATCGGACGGAGGGAACGTCCTCTCATGGCGATGGAGAAATCGTCTTCATAAAGAAATGCTTTCAACTCTGTTTTGACTTCGAGCGACTGCTGTTGGCGAAATGAAGCTTACCCAGTGCAAAACGAAGTTCCCACATGAAGAGCCTAAATAGAATAACAAGGTGGAGATAAAGTATAAACCTATGCTTTGGTATGTTGGAGACTAAGTTAGAATGCATCACTTCTGACCCCAACGTTGAGCGATTAGCATTACTATTCGTTTCTTCACTGCGTGAAAAGGCGTATGAGTTGCATTAAAACCTGTTTAACGCCTTCGAAGAAGTCGAACCTCTACATTCGTTCACCGAAGTCAGCACGCGATTGCTTGCTCTTATTTTTCATCCAAGCCAGCAAGGTTTACTTAAACTAGAGCAAAGAAAAGGAAGCATCGTGAAGCGGCGCTTCCGTACAGGCGAGCCTTCACACCGTACAGGCGAGCCTTCACACCGTACAGGCGAGCCTTCACATTCAGCTGCTAGAATAGCTAAGAATTCATTTTATTGAATTCACCAATGCACTGGGAGCTAAAATGAGCCGCAGAAAATTACATCCTACAATTACTGCATTATTTGCCATCGTATCCCAACATATTTGTCCGGACTTGTAGCATAAAATAACAAGGTTAAGGTTCCCTTGCCTCAATTTTATAGCTTCCTAATGTAATTACAACAAACCGTTACCTTAGAAAAGGCCGGAAGAGTGCGACAGATTTTTCCATGCGCATATATGCAATGCGTGACAGGCAATAAAAATCCCAATTTGAAAGGGTTTACACCCACAAAGATCGTCAAACACACCATACTCTTAAACTAGACCTGGGCCAGACAGACAACTATCGATACTGGCATTGGATTAAATTGTAACGGAATCCTCCGCTACACCACAGGCACTGCAGAATTTATAAATGCAGTAAGCCTAAAAACCCATAGCAACACTTTCGTGTCAATCTATACTTTTAAGCACATAAAATGCACTAACCGAATTCTCTTCATAATAAAAACACTCATACCTGTTTCCTTTAACGCAAAGTATAAGCCAAGCGCAACAACGACAAACACACCGAATCCCAAGTTTTATGCATACCACTAAATGTATGCAAAGGCTGTTCGTCACACAAAAAGCAAGGATTTTTCATGTGTATTGCTATTGGGCTCAAGATTACGACTGCCTGCTGTAATGCTTTGTAGGTTCCAACTGCCGGTTTCGGTCACTTGGGCGGCCCTATTGTACTGACCGATTGGCCGGCCCTCGGGCCGTGCCAACAGCCCCCAAGCCCTCTGGTTCCAGAATATATATTCTGCCCTGGTGCTATGCCTTCTTTTACCTTAAGGGAAGTCTCGGGACACTACACTTACATTCCAAATAAAAATATTAAATTTTAAAGAGCAAGAATTGCAGGGACTTTTTAAGCAAAACCAATTTCCTTAATTTTACCTTTTTGTACGTGACTTAGACATTTTCCTTAATCACGTATTTTCTTGCTTTAGTTATTCGCATAGTCAAAATTAACAGGACATTGCATCAAAAAAGGACTTAAGTCACGTAAGTTACAAATCAGTTAGTTCCCCCGGTAGCAGTATTGCTGAAATCTGGAGGAAAATAGCTGCATTTTTTACCAAATAAATATCTTCTAAATAATTTAGCTGTTATGTACAACAATTAAGGTTTGGTGAAAATAGCGCAATCACGCAATGTTTTACGAATATTCCATTTCGTTCGAATACATTGCTAAGTTAAATGTTGTCACGATTCGGTGTGCAAGTGTTTTGTAATTCGTCCACGGTCTGTTGCTGCAAAATTAATTGGTGTTAATCCATGTCGTCGTGTGAGAGAGCCAGGTGGTTCAGAAAAAGCAACGTTATTTCTCGCTCTGATTTGTTTGTTATTTCTTCAGCGATGGACCTTGACTAATGGGGCTTGCTTTGTATTAAAAGTTGTAGATTTACTACGATCTTACATTCATCTCCAATTCCTTCTGAAAATGCACTTATTTTGGTATGTATGTGCCCAGTTGTCTAATTTTATGCATTTGTTTGTCAAGTCGGACACTAAAAGGCTAAATTGACTGCCGTTTTTTTTAAATGCAATGCCCAACCGCATCCATTTTATGCTGCAGAATGATTCAAGCAATTAATCAGAGTCGTTTTGCCAGTGTTTTTAATGGTTTATTATTTTTGTGACGGTAAATTTCGACAATTGGGGCCTAATTTGATTAATGCAGTTGAAAATGTGCCCAGTATTTGGCTTTCCTTCTTGTTAAACACTTTGGAGACCCTGTATTCGACAAATGCTTACTTTCCTTTGGTAGAGCTTTTGTTATAAGTGTGAGTGCATTACCGACCAACATAATGCACGAATCCCGCTTCTTTCATTCCTTTGAACGTTGCTCAGGTAAGAATGCGTCGCGATTTATGAATTGTTGTCGTTCCTCTCATGCATTAATAGTTTTGAGGTTCGCGTTTTTAAACAGCATTTCGCATAGCAAAATTCGGATTATCCAAGTTGTTAGAATGCTCGTGGAGGTAGATTAGATCACGCTTTTTGGCACCTCGCATTCTAGTTACTCATTAACTTTTGTATCACTGGTTGAAACCTCAATACTTGGTTGTGTTGACCTTTTTAGTGAAATGTTTACGCAAGACCTCAGTGAACACCTGGTCGTAGGTTCGGCTTTGATATGAGTTGATGTACGATTCTGACCCCGATGCAAAGTAATAAGGCCTAGAAGAACTGAAAGTCTTTGCCTGGGAGGCTGCAGTGGACTTCTATGTTTTGAGATTAAGTAGTATGAACTCCAAGCCCAGGTTGAATTGGGGTAATTTAAAAGGAGTTGTAGGCAGTACACTTGTACGGAATGATTTAAAACGAATCGTGGGTATTGCATTTGTACGTCTGAAATTAATCCCATTGATAGTCAAATCATGTGTGGTGTGTTGGTAAGCCTAAAGTGATTTAGCAGGTGTGTATAGTTGTGGCACTCCCATTTTTTTATTGTAGATTATTTGAGGCTGCAAGCGGAATGGAAAAATTACAGACCTACTATTTTGGCTTCTAGAAGTTTAGCAAATTCAAGAGACGCCGACTACGCAGAATGCGCTGGAGAAGGGAAGGCATGTGTTGAAAGAGGTGAACAGACACGAGGAAGAAAACAGTTGAGCCGTCCAACACGAAGGAGAAACAAGAGCCAACTGGTAAGATGTTTCATTATGAAAAACATGCTGGATAAATTCAACTAGATTTTTTTGATCACTATTTCCAGCCTTCCATTTTTTGGTCCCGTGTTTTCTGAATTCATTTGTTTGTTTATGATGTGGCCGCCGTTTTTTTAAGCTGGTGGTGATGAGCATAGTGCCGAGGAGGTGTAAGAACTTCGCTTCTCACACGCTCGTGATGTGGAAGGTGGTAGTTGGATGTGCTACTGGATTTCTGACTGTTTGGTCGAAAGTGTGGTTCTGATGTGGTTGTTTAAATGAAATTCGACTTTTTTTCGCAGACTGATTGCAATGCACTTGTGATGTAAGGCAATTGGAAGTAGACAATGTGCCTTTAATTCTTGGTGTCATGAGTTGAGGGTGGTCACTGTTAAAGTGTACCTCCTATGGTTGCCAGCGGGCACGAGAAGTTTGTCTCAGTGACTAGCTGTTGGTTTCCGTCTGTTTCAAAGGCGAATAGATCGCCACCTCCACGGCCCAAATGCCTCAGCGGTCGGATGTTGATGGCATTGTGGTATCCAGGACCTATGATGATGAGAGGGAGGAGTTGGTGTTGGATTTGTCGGTGTGCACCGACGTGATTGCATGGAGGTGAAGTGGTCTGCGTTTGTTTTTTACCGTTTGGGAGTTGACAAGGAGTAAATGGCCAGTCTGAGGCATGCTTGTGATGTAGGCAATGGCTGAATACGCCAATGGATTCCTAACATGTAGTCGTTTTGAGGGTTGATTGTTGGGTCGAGCGTGACCTTGAGACTGTTATTTGACTAAAGCTTGAATATTTTGCAGACAGCTAGCGTCGGAGTCGCATCTGCTTCGGAAAGAAGAGATGCGAGTGTGGGTGTTGCGTCGCTGTTTTTGATGTCATTGCGTTTGTGAGGCGATGAGAGGTTGGTACATGGTACACGGGGTGTCGATTTGCGCTGAAGTACATTGCATGTGTGTCTATTTCTGCTCACCGGTCATTGGAAGTGGGGCGAACTCTGTCTGCATTGGCTACGCTACTGTTGTTCATTCTTCTGTGGCCCTCGAGTGTGGATGTTCTACCGTTTCAATGGAAGGCTTGGACGTGATCTCACCCAACGGTACGTTGGCTTCTTTTTGACAGCGTTTCTCTTGTGATGTGGTACTCAACCTTTCATATGCTACAACGCCTTCTTTTCAATGCACTGTCATTGATTTTTATGGTGCACTCATTGACTTCACGAGATTGTGGGGTGCCATCCACGGATATAGTTGGCTTCTGACTCGACTACACGACATGTGTTGGTGATGGAAGTGGCTATTTGTAGGTTTTTGTTGGGTGAATGTGGTTGGGTGGGCCAGTGGATACAGCAGAGGTGACAGCAAGCTTGCGGATCTTCGGATGGGTGGAAAGGTAGGTAATGTGTCTAGTCAACGTTGGGGAACGGCATCGTATGTAATTTTGGCCTGAGTGCACGCGTTGCATTGCAACGGTCAAGCACGATTGTGATTCGTGTAGAGATGAACGATATCGTGAAATAAGAATAGGATGAGAAAATGTGGAGAACGTCGTCTCTTGGAAGTAATGTTGATCATTTCTTTCCCTTGTGACCTTATTATGGCATGCCTGAGCGCGAATGCCCACAATATTTTCAAATTTCCTGTTTTATTGGGAGCTGGCCTTGGTGAGGATAGTCGTTACATGATGTCAGCACCAAAGGCCAGAGAACTAACGTGATGTTTATTTGGAAATATTTGCATCAATACGAAGGTCGCACCTTGTAGGTGTCTTGACTGTTTGCTTTTTGAGGTATTTTTGTTACTTATGATTGCGTTTTTTGGCTTTGCAATGCGTTGGAATCCACACTTCGGCCTTTGCTCCTTCTTAAGTATCACGAACTTGCAATGGTGACGGACGGACATTTGGAAAATCTGTGGAATTGCTGGCAGTGCGAGATTTTCTAGTCACCTGCGGAGGCGTCTCCTTGATCCTGAGATGTGGATCATGTCGTGGACGATACCGGTGTGTTTAATGGCATTCCGATAGGATTTACTTCATTTGGCAAAGGCATTGGATAACTACGCGGGCGCAAAACTAAAGTGGCGAGACGAGTGTGAGGTTAGAGTTGACATGACGGGTAAGCTGGTTGGTTGGGTGGGCGGGTGCGAAGAGGTAAGGCTATGTTTAGGAAAAGACGACAAGGTGCCTCCAGCAGCTTTGTGTAGGGATGTATATGCCAAGGAGGCGGGAAGTCTATAAGGCGAGAGGGCCGCATGCAGCTTGAATAAATTTGCAGTATCTTTTATTTTGCGGGACGGTCGGAAATGTCGTCACGTCCTTATTTTGGCTGGCGCTACCTTTAAATAGGTGTGACGACTAGTACCACTACGTAGTAGAAGTAGACTAGATTTTCCTTTTAAACGTAGTGAAGTTGTTTGATGCAGGTTATGATACAAGCAGATGATAGAACTGTCGAATAACAAACAATCTGGTTTCCTGTTCCCTAAGGCCAAACTCGCATCCTGTGAGGTGATGTAGACACTAGCTGTAAAATACATAACCATCCTCGATGTCTTAAAATTCGTGTTAGCAAAACGGACAGGATGTTTTGATTCTAAAAATTTGTATCCTTAGCTCGGTTGCATGATAAAAAAATTGTTTTAAAAATGAATTCATTTTATTGCATTGTTCTAGAAAATTCAGGCATGTAGATGAAGTCTACACGCGAGCCAATTTGCTCAAATCATTTAAGAATGAGTTCGTGTTTTCTTTTTATTGCTGTGGGGTGAGTAGCATTTGCTCCCAAAGGTGGAGATGTCGACGACCTTGGGAGCATCGTAATACCGCGTTGCTGGGACGCGATGGCGAAGCAAATGTAGTTAATGAAACGCAAGCTGCGGAAATGCGAAGTAAGGGTCAAGTAGGTTTCAAAGCAGGAATACGAACGCAGCATTGAACTCTGCCGTAGAACAAGCGTAGAAAGTGGTTGAGTAATTGTGGTGTAAGCAATAAGAGAGAGGTGGTCTTGAGGAATTGAGACGCAGAAAATAGGCATGGGAATTTGACAAAGGCGGTACCTATATGAAGAAATAGCATGGATGTTTGAAAGTTACGAAGAATGCTTGCTGAAGACTGGTACTCAAAGGGAATGTAGTGACTATCAGATGTGTAAGAAACAGTAGCAATTGCAAGAAATGTGGCTGACATGCATATCGTATTACAGAGGAAGAAGAGCGGTGAAGCATGCATTGTCTCATTAGTAGGTGGTTTGGGAGGCTTGAAAGGAGGCGGGTGGGAGTTTCATTCGCTTTGTTACTTTTTGAATCCCAGTTCCGCTTGCGACCACTTGCGGTGGCCACATTGCCTTTGAAGGATTGGCTGGTACTGAGCCTTGCCAGCACCATCAGGCCCTTTATGTTTGACGAATATATACTTCCAGTCCAGGTATAATGGCTTCTGTCTTTAATACAGTCTTGGGAGGAACACAACAGTCGTTTTCTTATGGTTAAGAGGCGTTTAAACGATCAAAATACCTGCGTCTTAGATATGTCGTGCCTACTAGTCTAAGTGCCTTTTTAGTGCATGGTAGCGTTTGCTAATCCCGGTGGTTTCAATACACTGATAATTCTTCCACTGCTTCCTTAACCCAAAATTCTTTTTCCATTCAGCCACTGAACAAGTGAATGCGCCATTATGGCGAGCAGCTCAAGGACTTCAAATTCTGAAGCAAATATACTTGTAACAATGTCAATCGAAGGTCTGCCAAAGGGATCTCGGGCTATTGTTAGAGCTCTTCAATACTAGACCGAAGATTAGTAGAAATGAAGTACATTGGTGGAATTATAGCAGTCAATAAATCGGCATAAATTCTGTAAACCATGGATGGTGGCGGTAACTAGGGCTAATGGAATGGAGCCAAAAGTGCTACACTAAATGGAGGCTGCTGAGGTAATCCATAACCCAGGACGATGGTCCTCTTTCAATGTTAATGAATTTTCCGCGAAATATGATTGACCTCAAAATTACAAAATATTCTACAATTAGTTTTTCTCGCCAAGCTGAGGCAGAGTCTGCATGCATATCACTCAAAATTATAAAATTCATGTGGATGGCAAAGGCCATGAAACTGCACTTCCTTAGGTAGCAGACGCGTCTGCACAATCACAAAGGTCTGGTTGCCGAGTTACATCCGTTGATTACTTCGGCTGCGATCTGGACAAGATTCAATTTCACGCAAGTCCCAGTCACCTCCGGTCCCACCTCATCGTTAATGCCCATTTGTCTGTTTAACAAAGCATGTCATTGTGCGATCATCAAATGCCTGTATCAAGAGTGAGTGTGCCTCAGAACTTCATAAAATCTCTTAAGAAAATTTATTTGATGAGGCTAACGATAAGACGGTTCGAGATTCATTTAGGAACAGGCTTTGTACTTGACTGAGTTGTCTTGTGATAATGGGGACAAGAACTTTTGCCTGCTGATCCACTGGCTGTGAGTTCTTGGTATATACATACAGGTCGAATCATGTCGCTCAGTATGATATCGAGAGGATTGTATTCGAGCGTTCGCAATAAGCCGATTGACGGCTGACTGCCTGCCTAATTGACGGCCGATAAAACTTTTCATTATCGCCTTGTCTACCCTTTGCATATGAAGCTTTTTTTCAATAAAACTCTTGTTTAAGGCGGTCTTCCAACAAAAAGTCTTATTCTAAACCACATGCACAGCAGAGCGTGCTTACTAAGTCACCGCCTTCATTTGCGCTCCTAGGGAAATTCAAATTGGCTTCTAACACTCTCAGCTGCAACACATGTCCGCGACAACACTTACTTTCCTATGACTAGTTCTCAGCGCTACTTATAGTGTCCCAAGACTTCCTTGAAGGTAGAAGAAAGCATAATACGAAGGCAAAGTACGTATTCAGCGAGCATGGCCCCGAAGGCCAGCCGACACGGCTAAGGCAATGCAGCTAGCCAAGCCTGAAACCGAAACCGTCAACCAGAACAAGTGAAGTATGACGCTCTCGCCAAAAACTTCTACCGCTTTGAATAATAACGCCATCGCCTGTGCTGATTGAATGCCATAGGACGCAGGACACCCATCGCACAATGGATTTGAATTACATTTAGTATTCTGTGCTGGTCTCACAAAGAAGCTCTGAATTTTAGTAGCTTAACAACGCCTGAAATATTAAGTAATTAAATGAATTGCTTATTTTTTGTGCCAATGCGAGTGCCCATGAGTTAAATAAACAGATTAATTTTAAATGAAATTAAGTGAACAAAACTCTAATGCTTTTAGTTGCGTTTCTTGCTCATGTTTAACACGAAATTGTGTTTGCTTTATTTCATCAGAATGTCAAATAAGCGGTCTGCCGGGCAGTCGATTTTAGCAATGGTTGCGGGTCTGTTTCGTCTTTTAGGTGATGGTGAGGCGTATACTTTTGAGTCCCTGTCCTCTCCGTACCTTGTTTTTGAACCTCTTCAGTTGTTGAAGAAAAGCACAGGAAAAAAGCTCGAAAGTTTTGGTGCCTATGGTGTGGATCTACTGCATGCGAAAGCTGTATTTGAAGAAGATTTAAAAGATATTCTCAGATGTGGCCTAAGACCCATTTTCATCTCAGGTGGAATAGTGAATCGAAGCGTAAGTTTTGGTTTGTCAATAGGTTCGTAGACTTTAGCTTTTAAAGTTCTCGCAAGGTTTTGCTTTCAAGCTATAAAGGATTACGACGAAGATGACCGTGACGTTGCAGCTGCGGAGTACGATCTGCTTGGGCACTTTTATCCTTCTGCATATCTTTTTGTGACAGATTGTCTTCAAGATCTGGACTTGCGTTGCGTGCAGTTAAGCTATGATAGTATGCCCGGGTGTCTAGGCATTGCTTACCATCTTGACTGTCCAATTGCAAGCATGTCGTCGGAATACTGTGTTACATCGCGTCCCACCGTTCTACCCGAAGAGATTCCACCGATTGTGATAAATGAGCTGAGATTTGTCAACCTTACTGCAGATTTCTACCATTTGGATGAGGGTGTGGGTAAGACCGTCCCTAAACTGAAAGTGTTTCATCCTGAATTATCCGTACTCCGAAGGGTGCCAGCAACATCACGGCCTCTAATCGCACTACTGATGGATACGAATTTGTTTCCCAGGCTGCCAGCTGCGATCAAATTCGATCCGTCTGGGTCGGAACCGTATACTTTAGCAAAATTGCGAGCGGTCATCGACTGGGTCGCAGAAAATAGCCTCACTTCCATCCTTCAGCAGATAATGGGTTTGATCACGGATCCTGGGTACACAAATTATGTTTTAAGCAACATACTGATGTATCTGAGTTCTTTTTGTCCTGACTTCGCGGAAGCCTCCAAAGTGCTCAAGATACTTGGCTTGAGAGAAGGAGTTTCGTTAGTGAAGGCGCCGACAAAGGGGGTTAAGGAGGAGAGAAAGCACCAGCATCGAGGAACTTCACCCACGTTCTTCGTTCAAACGGCAGCCGGAATGTTGAGAGGTACCGGGCGGACGGATCGCCCAGTTGACTTTCTCCATCGTTGGCCTGCTGCGTTGGTTCATTTGTATCGATTTACTATGCTAAAAAAGCTATTTATTATAGCACTCTACAGCAAACTTGGACTGAATTTGAATTGTTCTAACGGTTATCTTGCTGAACTACCTTGTATTTTTGGGCCAAGCAGAATTTTACGCTACTTGCACTACTGCCTGATAATGGGTGTGGAGAAAGCACGTGGGCTTACCTACAAACTGGTGGGGCTGCGTCCCCATGCAAAGGAGTTGTGTTACGAGGGCAATTTTCGTTATAAGACCTACATGATAGAGGTGAAGCCCATGGGATTGGCACGGAGCTGCTCAGTGGATGACTTCATTTACAAGTTCATCGGACTGGATTGCGGTCCAGATGTGCCTTCTTGGAGTGTTGCTCTGGTACTTTTGTGTGTGCTGTGGCACCAGCAAAAGTTGGAGCATTGGGACTGTGATATCGCTGAGTGTCCGTTGGTTTTGTCGGTGCTAGTTTTGGCAGTAGCCACGCATCACAACTTGGGGTGTGGTGCATCAGCTGTGGCTAACCACTATGATGCCTTAAAGGCGTTGGCAACGGCAAAAATGGAGGAGAGTGGTACTTTTCCAAATCCAACGGTGGAGAAGGAGTTAATGCACAGTGCATTGGAGTTGATGGCGGTGCATGAGCACTATGTTTCTCTCTGTCGACTTCTCACTGCACTGCAGGAGGGCAGTAGAATACCTGATTTGTCATCTGCTGCCTACAATCGTTTTTCTCCGAGCTATGAAATGTTTCCGTCGCTTGCCTTACTCGTATACATGGCTGCTCATCTGAAATGTGAGGCGACACCGTCCGTAGTGGCCATGCGACTGTGGGTAGTGCATGCATTCCTCCGCACCAATATCGATGCCAATGATGGGGCAAGGCTAAAGGACACTTCGACCGTGTTTTCCACACTGCTGAAGTGTGTGTCAACTGTGAAGCTGACTCTCGCTGCGCCCAAGGTGAAAGTGACTGACCCACCCCCCTACTTTTTGCCCAAGAATGAGAGGCCATTACGAAGGAGTCACTCATCCGCGAGACATGAGGTCCCACTGAAGCCACGCGGCAACAGTGTCGCTGCGGTGATGCAAAACGGTGGCGAGAGGAGTTAATTTTAACTTCAACGCACAATGCGCCAATGGAGAGCGAACTGCGCCAGTCGATTGAGCAAGCGGATTGAGAAGATGGGACTGGATTAGTAATTTTAACCATTCTTTATAGTCTTCCCTGTATCTATATTTAGCTGTTTTTGTGATTGACAAGGTGTCATTGAAATAGTTGTTTAGTGCGCTACTTTACCCTGACTTGTTGCATTTGGTGGAAAGGTGGTAGTTAGTTTGCATGGACGGTTGGTCGGAGGCATCGGCTTTGCAAGATGTTTCCTATGTGCTCTGATTTTTGGTTGGCGGGAGTGGGATTTTTTTGCTTGTAGCGTACTTACTTCGAAAAGCAAAACCAGTCAGCCTTGTTATGGACTCGTGCCGATAAAGGAAGTTAGGTCAGTCAGGGAATCTGCCAGGCTGACTCGTGTCTTGCATTTTATTATCACTGTAAACTGCAGATTGCGGGGATTGTGCCGCCTGCACGATCGAACGAAGCCCAACCATTACTAGGAAGTAGACCGTGGTGTAATAACTTTGAGCAGTGACTCCCTTTTGTGGCTCTCAGCCGATTCGTACGTAACTCTGCGTAACAATTGAGCGGACATGTGCTGGGAGCGTGTCACACATGTCTGCCTTCGATCTCTGGGACAGGTGACTAGGTGCCATGTCCACGTGAAGTTGGTATCTTACAGTTTAGGTGAATCTGGTGATTATGCCTTTTTCTCACCGTGGCTATGAACACCTATGACGCAAAAGGTGACTGCATCTTTACGTGTCTCTTGACATTTTTGCTTTGCTCCTTCACCGCCGGTGCCGTCAGCAGCAAATACAGTGGTTACCTCCTCCTGAAGGACTGGGTGGAGTGCCTCCAACTGGTCGCGTAATTGCCCGCACCAATCATGGTGATCAGGGGCAATGCTCACTACCTACATTATCTAGAAATGTAAAGTGAACAATTAAATTAAAGCACCAAGCGAAATTATGAAGCCTGCATTGAATGTGTGCGTGTGTGTGTTTGTCACTGCATAGCCGCTTTAGCATGGCCTTCATTGGCGGTGGTCGTGGTTACAGCTGGCTATTCGCATCTGGTAGCCCCACGTCGTTGAATGAGTGGCGCTTGTAGTAGTTCCATTTATTTAATTGTATACGAAACATATGCCCGCTAATTCTGATATTCCTTATGCATTCAGCACGACCTCCTCTTCATCCCTTCTCAACGAAAGTTCATAGTGCCAATAAAATCGGTAGTTATGATGCTTAATTCGGCAAAAGGCGTGACTGGGAAGGTGAGACATTGATTTGGATTCCAATGAGACATTTTTCTAGCCAAGGGCTCTGTGTCTGGACTAAGGCCAATTTTTCGCCACTTGTCATCAGCAGATTAGAGCTATGAGGATGTCCCGAATGTTATTGGGTTACCTAACTTGCGGGTGGAAAAGTCTCTACAGTCAGGGTGCCACGTCATCACCGCACGGCTATTTAGTTAGTCAGTTACCCTCAGTTTATCTCAAGGCATCGGAAAGCCTGCAATCACAATATGTGTTGCGTGTGCCCCGATCCCTTCGAAAACTTGGATTTAAACACTCTTCTTTCCTTGGGACGCATTAACGTGAGAGAGGAGGACTCCGAAATTCGCCTTTGCTGCACCGAGTGCTACGCGGAATTGATGGCACTACAAGAACACATGAGCTCGAATCTCGATGACTGGCATGGTTAGCTCGTGAGTGCTTCTCGCAGCACTGATTACGTTGCGATGGCTGACACGGGAGGCTGACCAAGGGGAGCATCGTGGACGCTGCTCAAAGGAAGGGAGGGTCTGTGTAATGCTTTGTTTGTTTGGACCACTGGTTTCGGTCAATTAGGTGGCCATTTTGCACTAGCCGATTGGCCGGCCGCCGGGCCGTGCCAACAGCCCCAATCCCTCTGTTTCCAAAACATGTATTCTCGAAACGCTACAAAAGGTTTATTTATTTTTCCTAGCGCAAACCAAAGAAGTTCATAATCAGCAAATTCGACCAAACTGCGTGCTTTATGTATGCCTTTTTAGACTTGTTTTCTCATGAGAGCACAACAGCCGAAATTGCACGAATGTATTCTTTTATAGATAAAATGCATAATGCGTGAGTCAGTCCTACGCCTAATAAGGCTACAAGCTAATAAAATAACCCCGATTCGTATTAATAAACAAGAAAAGATTTTCAGTACTTGATGGACACGTTTTGAAGTTATTTTTTTCAATTTTGACTGTATGATAAGCCATTTAGTCTTCTTTTTATAAAAATCGTGGAAAACAGACAGAATTTCTAACGTGCTTTATTTTCCGCTACCACATTTATCCTCCACACTTAATTCAAATCCGTTTCTTTCTTCGTGCTACAATTAATGTAAACAAAAAATAATAAATGGGCGGCACCGTTTCTCTAGGAATTTGGCCCCCTTTTAACCTTAAAATGCATTGACCACATATTTACCAGATTGTTAGCAGTACCGTAATGCTTATGTCCTTTAAATTTACTTTGCAGGAGACAGGCGGGAGGACAATTTTAACCCAGTCGTTGACGCGCATAATTCCTCTCCCGGGTCCCAGGCACCTCCGTTGTAAATACCCTTCTACCGCGAATTTCCCACTACTCATAATAAAGATGTTTAGGAACACCTAGCCTCCTGATAGCAGGGTCGGAAGAAGAGTAGATTCCTCCACAGCGCAATCGCCCCTTTTTGTTTAGTTAACACATTAACAACCTTCGAAATTAAGACTTATTCCAATGAATACCTTCACCTTCTGTGCAGTAAAATAAACCGAGTGTTTCGTTCTCTTGTGCCGTTCCTGCTATCATACCTTAGGGGCAAAATCACACTACTTCATTTTGCGATAAATATTCTTTCTATATGCAGACGTAATTAATGACAAACAGAAAGGAAGTTTCGTGGCGCACTACTTAGTGTTAGCACTTTCCTTTGCCTGATAAGATGCTAGGATCACACCGAAATATGCAAAAGTGGTGTGATTGCATCAGTCCCTGCCCATGCGCTTTAATGGCTACAAATGATCTGGCTTGTTCTAAATCGTAAGAAGTGAGTTAATTAAGTGATACGAATGCTGAAAATAATTGCCCGGATACTCAATGATCACAAAAGCGGATCATGCCGATAGGATATTCTTCATTAGTAGTGCAATAAAATCATTACAAGTGAATGTATTTGAGACATCCACAGATGAATTTAAGCACCAGTTGCGATAAACGCATAAGCAAATTTTATGATCCGTAGGCAAGTGCTGGGTTCGCATTTCTAAATGTCGGCACACTTTTTCCATTCAGGCATCAAACCCGCGCTTGCCCATTTGATCAATTATACAAACTAACATTTTTCCATTGTAGACCCATACAACTGGCTATCCGTTGGATGCGCGGTTCCATTATCGCATTAACACAGCGCTCTCATGTGTGAGGCATAAAATCTTATCACACACAATAACAAACATGCCACCAGTTATGCGCCATGAAAGACAAAATCAGACGGTCCGTTTATCCTCAAAGTCAAGAACGGACTATCATAGAATTGAGAATGCTATCCTTACTTTCAAAGAAATTATGTAAGTCATCTGATGCTCAGCATTTTAATCTCATCCTAAATCACATACCATCTGTTTTAACATTGTCCATGCTCTACTTCAGCATTATAACTTTTCTCGCATATTAATTCACAACGCTTAGGCAAAATCAAACAGCTATAGTGCAATCATCAGCGTATAGGTTCGCAAGGATGGTACAATTTTCAGCTGCTAGAATGAATAGCCTCTTACAGAGATCGCTTTGAAGCCGATGGAATGTATCGCAAAATGTGTTACATGGAAAGACATGATACTTGCATTGCGTGGGGATCACAGTATCGAAATTGGGCCATCTTAGTTCCCCTGCCATTAGAAATATCATACACGCTGTTAGCGACACATCCGAAAACCCTTGGCATGTTCCCCCATTCCCTTCCCTTTTAACCAGCAAGCACATTCTGCAAAGCTAAGGCTTTGAAAATTAGCTTCGTGTTTGTGTGGACTCTTTGCTTCAGTAAGCATTGCTGGTCTAATCGACGCTCCTTGATTCCATTTATGCTATCGCTTGGAAGATAACACCGTATTGTAATCATGGATGCTTAAGCCAGTTAAGTAGTTTTGTAGTGTTGATGGTTCACTTATAGGAGGGCAAAGTGCTCTATAACTTCCGCAAATATCACTAGGAAATGGAGTTATTCTGGATCCAAAAACATTTTCATCACGGCAATATCAAGACCAATAAATTCACTCACATAAAATATTTACGCTAGGGTTTGCAAGCCCTCACAATGGGATTCGTACACCGCATGTATTACCCTCTGCCTCCAAAGTACAACCTTATTCCAGCCTAAGAGGTTTTATCAAAAACCTATGCTCTGTGAAAGCTGTGTAATCAAAAACTGGGTTATGCTGCTTAATTTACACTCCTAAAAAAAGTATTTCGACTCAATGCATAAATTCCGCAAAACTTGATAACAATTTTTCTCACTACCGGGGAAGTGTACAATCATGCTTCAATAAAAGGTCCTCAATTTTGCAGTCCACTGCTTTTTGCTAAATTCAATAAATCATCTTGTAAAACGCTAATTTAAACAGCTGGCAACGAGGTCGTTTACTTTGCATATGCGCCCACGCATGGTCGTATTCATACTTAGAACTTCACGTTCTGCTCTTGCTTGCTGGCCGCCGTTTCTGGTTGTGAAAGTTGAGCATAACATTTCAAGCTTAAGGACAAAACCTCAGCAGAGGTGCGCAGACTTCGAATTTACTTGCTGCAAGTTTTAAAAGCAGTCAATCGGTGGAATGTCGTAATACTATTAAGTATAGGAGTGCGAAAAATAAATAAATAAATAAATAATAGCTACCTTAAGAAAATCACCACTATGTCCAACATTTAATAAGGACATAAGAGCAAACGCTAATGGTGTTCTCTGCATTGTTTTTTAAACAAACAGCGTCCACCTAACTCGAATGTTTAAGAACACTGCATTTGTAAGTCATATTTGAAGCACCATTTTCAATAGCAGATTTTATGAACACCTTCTTCATACTCCCCATAACATTTTTCGAAAACAAACACTGACTAGCCTTTGGCGAGAACACAGACGCCAGTAGTTTGTCTGCTTCCCTGCATACCATAATATGAAGCTGTAAAGTATGCTCACGTGTTTTAATTTTCCCGGCATTTAGTTACAAGTGCTTACTACTTCAACCTTGGAAATTAAGCTCGTGAATGCAATTAGTTGACTACGCCTGTAGTTGTTGAAGGCAATTCCTCTTAGAGCAATTCATTTCTGAGTTGTATAGCAATTTACTCATCATAAAGTTATTATGGCATTAATTTTGCCATTGTTAAAAGGTGCTATGCTTAAATCATTCCAAAGAAGTGCAAACGATATGGGTCCGTAATTTGAAGAATGGCGGGCAAGTGCCGGAAACTTTCGCTAAGTTTGTGAGACTGCAACCTCATTACCTCTTAGAACATGCAGGTTCATTCCTTAATATTTTTCTGCTTTGAACTACGATTTTTTCAAAGGTACGTTTCGCGTTGTAACCAAAAATATAATAGGGAACTATATCAACCGGGTCTCTATAGACAGGCATGTGACACTGTGGATCGCGACTATCAGACCTAGAGCTGTCAGAATGGTTCCCATTATGCGTTTGAAAAATGATAGCAATATGTAACCCACTGTTCCTTAGGTACCAACGTATGCACTTTTGAAGCCTTTCCCATTGTGGAGTGCTCCAACATTATCCACAGAAAATGATACTATGGCACAAAACAGAATCATATATGAATTTCTTTACTACACTAGGAATTTAAGGATTTCATATTGTTTGTAGATCCTACTTAAAAACGACTGGAAGTTGTTTCAAGCAGGTATTTATGTCCTCAACCTGATTTGCATTAAAAGAACGTATTTTCTCGGCGTGTCAACAATGTCATGATAAGAATTCTGCGATGTATGATAATCCCTTATTTACCATCATGACGATGTGGACATGCAGTCTCTTGGCCTTAATTAAGTAATATTTTAAGTAATTAAATTCTATTGGGTTTAAGACTTCCTTTGAAGACGGTCTTCATAAATGCCACCGTTTAAGATTTCATCTCATTTCCAAAAAGATCATTCGTGCCATATAATTGACATAACTTATGTTCCAGTAGCCTCGGTTCATTTCATTTCCTCCAGAGTGGGCTGATGGGGAGCATTTGAGTCCTCAACATTACTGACACACTAGTGGAATAGTGTAGCACCTTGATGGTGACGACTGAAATTACGAGCACTAAGGCTTTCAAATAGACACAAACAAGCCCAATGCTGACATTCATCCAGCATGCCAAAATAGCGGGTCAAAGCAAGTATTGGAAATCAAGTGTTGATTTTGATAGGAAATATCCGCATTTTGATTTACCAAACATGGATTCGATGGTCATCTAACTTTTAGTGCCATCAAACTCAGGGTCAACAAGAGGAGAGAATTCTGACGTAAAGTTGCCTAACGGAGTTCGCCAATGTCTTTCTTCCCCTTTCCATCTTCATCATCTTCAGAGCACTCAACTATGGCTATCCCAATTAGAACTCAGCTCTGTTTGAGCCTCTTGGTGTGGATCCTTTGCATGATTATATGCAATTAACTGAACTTAATGGTGTGATATCTCGTCTCACATATAAGCATGCCGCAATGCATTTCTTGATTCCCATTAGTGTTATTTGCATGATGAATACAAGAACTTGAAACATTACTTGTTGTGAGTATCTAGTTGTCGAGAATTCTTGCGAGGAAATTTGTGACTAGCGCTTTCAGTGGTTCGCAATTTCCCTCCAAATTAGAAGGTAAAGTGAGTCGAATTGATGTCATCGTGTGCAATCTATGAATCTTTCAAATGACGTTTTAACCAACCTTGTCGGTCTGGTAATATATGGCTCGTCTGCAGAAGCTTAGTATCAGACTCTTCTGTTCATTTTCAGTAATGCCTTAAAGTTGTTCACAATTCTAGTGGCCGGTTTGGACAAGTGTGTTTGGAGTGTTCTGTGAAGTCTATGTCAGATGTGTGGTCATCGTCTTCTTAAGGAGCGCCATTGGATAGCTTTCATGAACTTTCTCCATCACCAAGTCGTCAATGATGCTCGCAGCTTTTTTTCTTGAAGAAGGTGTAATTAGCCATATCCGCATAACAAGTTACTAGCCAAAGGCCATGTATGCAAAATATCGGCACAACTTGTTTGTATCTATTGCTCATCGAAGATGATACAATCACTGAGATTGGAGCATGTCATTGCTTGGCTGGTGACTTCCAATCCTCAAACACCTTGTAAAGTGGATTATACCAGCGCGAATAAGTGGTGTTGGAGATTGTATTTTAGGCTTGACATTGCGAATGCGCTAAACATTTTTTGAATTAAGTCATGGAGCACATGGATATTTACTAAGATCGGTTTTTATTGACCAGTTGCTCATCTCAGTCCCTATGGGGTCACCAAACAACAAGCGCTATCGGAACTGGCAAAGTGTTGACACCTCAAATACGCCACTAAAGAGGGTACCCTGGGAGGTAGTCACAAGAAGTACATCAGGTCGGAGGGTACATGGTTTAGCTTAATTTGATCGAGTTTTCATACTTTCGCCGTCAACGTAGCATTATGTAGTAGTCTTAGAGCCGTTACATTGTTAAGCTGCCATTGAAACATCAAAGGCGAAATGACCAGCATAGGCTAAATCTTAAAAATATTTTGAAAAGAAAACAACGAGTGTCTTAATCATACATAGGCCCTCCAAGTTAAATTAAGACTTATGAACACAGAAAAAAATAAATTTTGACCATCGAACTTTGGTCTCACGCCCGAACCATTTACTTACCCGATTCATTACATTTGCTTCTTGTGTTTGCCTATGAAGCATTTGTGAAGGTGTCCTGTGACTAGCCACCCAACTTTCCTTTGTGTGGACATTGCAGGGCACAAAGTTGTGCGCAAATCATGTGTCCAGGACTAGGTGTTCCACAGGATAAGAATTTGTTCATGGGGTTGGATCATTATTGTGCAATGAACTGAAGCTCTCCACAGTGGAGACTTTTGCCAACAAAAGTACGAATAGTCGCATTTGGATTACTTTCAGCATTTCATGCACCTAGTTACTGGTTTACTAGTTATTAATTTTTATGCGAGTGGGTGTTAGTGAGTCATAGACAGCCTATGACAGGTGCAGCAGTTATCATATGCTCGCTCTGTCACCATTACCTCACTTCTCGATTCATAATCAGTGTGCCATCATAAACCCCCGCAATATGCACTGATTTTTATGTCACTAATGGAACATGCTAAGCTCCTATTGCGTTGCGTAACACTATCTTGATTGCATCCACCATTCACCACGTATTCTTAGAGTTCCGATTCGATTTAAGCACTCTATTCCCAATGCACGCTAGGATCTTATGTTATTCCATAGTATTTGCAATATCCATTGTTTCTCAGGTTCCCTAATTGTGCATTAAAGCAGAGAAAGTTCATAATAGGTTTGCCTTACTTGTCATGTGGATTAGATGATTAATCTCAAACGAAAAATTAATTGTCGAATGCATAGGTCACCTAGTGAATGCTTATTCAAATCCACTCAGGCCCATTCAACAAAGCATGAATAGAGGAACGAGGTAAGAAATTACTATTCACGCAAAAATTAATCCAACGTCTTCCTCTCCGTTATTAATGCAACCTGGCCCAATCAAGTGATTAAGATTATAAAAATGGGATGAGTTCACTAGTCTTTGGTCGCAAAGCTACACAGCAGGAAGTGGAAATTTAGTCGCTGGGCTCGAGTCTTACCTACAATCACTGTCTCGGCAATTTAAGCATGGGCCCATCCAGGAACCATTTACTCTTTTGACTGCAGTTGAATAAGTGCAAGCGGTGTCACTTAAAAAGCACTGCTGCCGATTTAGTCTCTTTTTCAAAAGCATAAATGCCCCTGTACGAATTTTCATCGGATTTGTGGCGATATGTCTACCTGCATCCTTTACTCAGATACTTACACTCCTGCTTCTGAGCGTAATGACTGCTCGTAGATCCGATGTTAAAATTATCCTTCACATGCAAAGATTCACAGAAATACTGGGACAAAGCGATTGATTGCACTGCGGATTTCATGCATACAAACGCCACTTTTCGCCAAACACTCTTTTACCGGACTTTTGTTTGCCTTTTCAATCATTGTGTTTGCTTAAGCATTAGTTAATCTCTCTACTTTATAGTTTTCTCCACTCATCACCCCGCCAGTTATGCAAACATTGCATGAAATGCAACTAGATATATCCATTTGTTGTAAGACAATTAAATTTTTCGAGCTAGCTCTTCTTAAATACTTGAATTACCCACAACTTATAACAAATATGAAAACACGAGAATTAAAGCCTATTATATGTTACCTTTCAATCTTTCGGTTGGTGCGCTACAACAAGAAGTCGACTAATTCGAGCAGAGAAATTCAGACTGTTGCGCGCTTGCTGTTTCCAGCTGAGTTAGCCAAACACGCGGTGTTGGAGGGTACCTAAGATGTGACCAGGTACACCAGCTCAAAGTAGATGAGATGAGTGTGGATTGGAATCACCATCACCGTTTGCGCTGCCGGCCCGCTGCACCTTATTTCACTTCACTACTGCCTACTTAACCCTGTCCATTGAGTGGGTAAACGCATCCCATAGCCCTGCTAAGTGTCACTAACGTCACATTCGTTCCTGGTTGTTGTGGAGGAAACATGCATATCTATTACTACTTTCCCTCCTACCCCGTTCTCAATGTCGCGCTGCTCTCGATGGCTAGTGTTGGTGTCAGCAGTGATTGTGTCTGGCCGCAAAGTAGGGCAGGGCAGAGCAGAGCTGCAGGGGTTGCGGTGATCGTCTTGATTTCTTATCAGTTGAAATCATAGAGGCGCACCCAAGCATGCATGTAGGCTTATGCAAATGATATAAAAAACCATAAAGTAGGTAAGTTTTAGTAAAAGCACTAGGAAACAATAAAAACAATCCATCACAGAAGGAGGTTGCCATTGTAAAAGTGCAAAGCAAACTTTAATACATATTACATAAGCTAGCCGTTGAGCCAGAAATTCTACTTGGCAGGATTATGGCTCAAAAGTAAAAACCGTTTTAACAAATAATTACCATAGGTGCGCAAATAAATTAAGTAATAGGTATAACAACGATGCAGGCAATTTTCGCGTTTATGTAGCAGCTACTATAGTACATTGTTTGTTCGGAATGCCGATTTAGTTTACTTGGGTAGCCGTGTTGTACTAGCTGGTTGGCTGGCACCCGGGCCATGCCAGCAGCCCTCGATCCCTCTATTCCCAGAATTATACAATCAGCCTTAGTACCATGCATTCTTTTACCTTATAGGAAGTCTCGAGACGCTACATCTGCAGATTCGTTAATCACCAGCTAGACTGATTGCCGATGCACTTCCGGGAAGATGAGTGAGTAGGAAGGAGCTCAGCCGTATATAATTGTGGGATACGGTGGACCAGCATCTATAACATCAATAATTTGCGGCTCTGTTGAAGTGAAATCAATGCATCGTACCCCTGATTAAGGACAAATACCGCATGGCTTTAGCTGCTTGAGATCCGATCAAGTATGATGCAGTTGTCAGTCCGATGCAACAGGAGAACTGGGAGAATTAACGGCAGGAGGCGTTAGTGGTGGCGAGCTAATGAGATGCACAAGCTGATGGGGGGTTAGGCAGCCAATAAGAAGCATGTCTCAGCGTGACAAGTGACGAGTATTGGAGAAGAGTGTGCGCCACGTGACGAATCCGAGCTTCCATTGGTTGGGAGCAGGGAGGCAAGGTTGGCAAATCACGTGCCAAAACGATGACAAGGTCGGCGTAGGCAGGTCTACGCTTTCTTGTGGGTCAATGCACCGTTTTTTGCTTCGTGGAAACTACGCGGAGCTAGTGAGTGCGAAAGCACTAGTTTACTTGGCTGCTGTGCTTGAATGCCTGGATGCCGAGGCGTTAAATTTGGTGGGTTTTGAGGCGCGTGGCAACATGAAGACGCGTATTATTCCTCTTCATCTGTAGTTGGCCATTTACAATGACGGGGAGTTGAACTGGTTGTTGGGTGGTGGAACCATGCCTTAGTATGATGTGTTGCCCAACGCGCAGGTGGTTCTGCTACTGAAGAAAAGGGAGAAGTTGGTGGATAGCAAGGAACAGGCTCACCAAGCGTCTTCGCGCAGATTTATTTAGCCTCCCTTTTAATCAATCTGTTATAATGAATACTGATTTAGACGACTTCCAGAAGCCCATTTGATTTTCCAAAATTCCTAAAGCATCGACGGTGCAATCTTTAGATCTTATTAGCCCCCATGCATCATCTCTATAGTTAAGTATCGCTCTGCATGGCCTAATATCAAAAAAATTTTCATTTAGAGATTCGTGTCTCTGCCGCTAAGACTTTAAGTGCATAAAGTCTTTGACGCATGATATTGATCTTTTGTTGGCTTTTATTTTTCATGCCTATAATAAAGCTCTTGAAGGACTTTTCCGCATGGCTGCTTCAGATGTTATTGTCGCGGTAGAAGCCTACCCACTGAGTGTGTATAAGTTTCATTACACCAATTTGGAATATCAAACTATCTCACCTATTCCTGTTTTTAGTATTCATATGAAAAAGGCTTTCCTAGTTATGGAATTTTGTAGGAAGAGATTAAGAAATTGTGCGAAATCGAAAATACCTAGAGGCGATGGGATGTTTATTAACGAGGAGGCATTTTTGCCTTTTGTAGAATTTTAATGTGCATTTTTAATGTCTGAAGGTAAACTCGAAAGACTCTGCAAAGTGCAACATCGCATGGCAATTATGTCGCTAAGCAGCTACTAGATTTGACCCAACTTCCCCAATGTGGGATTAATAATTCAAGCTGTTTTTGAGGGGGAACAAAGTCTGCGTTACCTGCCATCCTTTTACAAAAAGCAGAACGTTGAAAGAGATTTTTTATGCATTTAATGCGGAATTACCTTATTGTCTGAGAGATTTTCAACTCGATGAGTCAAGGCATTGCAACTAAGCCACATCAGTCATAACTGCCGTTTGCCGGGTCATAACCCTACCAGTGGTTAATGCTGATCTTTTCGCCTATGTGCAACATGACTTATGCACACACACGTTGCCCACAATAGTCACCCAAAATAGCGTTAGGCTATTGTTACATGCATTGTGTTTAACGTTGCCTATGGCACACACAAATAGGCACATTTGCACACTGTAACCATTAATTTTAGCAAACTAACTTAGCCATCGATGTTAACCATAATTTATGCTATTTGTCGTTTCTGGTTTTATTAGTATGCACGGAGGGCCAAGCTTGGTCAAGAAGAATAAGGAAAGACATGAGCGTTTGCTATTTCGTAGGGTTCAACGAGGATTCGGTAGTAGAGGGAAACAAAATCAGAGCATGTTAGAAGAAGAGGAACGCAGCAATATCTGCTTCAACCACAAGATGGTTCATCCACTTACTATTGACGAGTTAGCATAATTTAACAGCTAATGCAGAATCCAACGTCAGGCTTAAATTTGCTGCTACAGTCAGCTCTTTCCAGCCCTTTATCGACCTAATTAAGGCACTGCATGTGGAAGCAGCAGATAAATGCCCACCCAGAATAGCTGCGTGTGTATGCACTCAAATGACACAGGCATAGGGGCTGCCAAGTTTGTTCAGATGGATCTTGGGTTGCGTCGAAATATTTTATTGCATACATTCGCAATTGCCACGTCTATTAGATGACCAAATTGTGTGCACATGGCGCAGTTCCAAATCTTCGCTTATGCAGCGTTTAACAAGCATTGTTTTAGTGTGTATATTGCAAAGAGCTAACCATCCTAAATATTTAAAATTAAATTTCAATGAAATTTTATGCCAAGTTTTGTCAAACCATAACGATTTGCTTGTGCAATCTTAACGCAAGGCCGAATAAGCGGCAATTTCTACCCTACCCCGCCTTTGTTTTAATGCGTCATGTTATTTGTACAGCCATGCCTGTACTTTCCACACTCCTTATATTCTTTCTAAATCATCAGTAATGTAATAAGAATCAACCTTTACGCGAAATAAAGATTAAGACAAAGAAACAACATTGGAATGAAATCCTAGCGCCATATTGAGGGCACGTCTACCAGTAAAGCAAGCAGCTGTGCATGCGTCCGTGGAAAAAGCTCGAAGTGCTTGTTTACAGCCGGAAAATGTAGACAGTTAAGCGAGCAATTATAGCATTTGTATGCAAGGCCCTAATTTTATTTAACACATTGTTACCGTCATTGCTTAAACTATCCATATTACCGTAATGCGATACAATTTTTGCTTTATGTTCTCTACGCAATGCTCAAATGATTTCGCACAGCCACACCGCGCTAATTTGAAGCTCATACAAAGCTTTATTTGCAGTGTCTGCGCAATGAATTCCTCTGCATATTTAGGTCCTCAGTTTCAAGTTGTTCCACACAATACATTTTGTCCATTAATAACCTGGCGCAAAATGTCTGTGTGTAAACATGCACACCTATACGCAAAGTCACATCTTTAATTATGTGTGCATTCATGTACGCAGAAGTGCACGGCTGCATAGAAAAGTGTCTTAAAAGCGGACGGCACCTGCAAATATGTTCACGAAACGTGTTTGAGAGCCTTAGGGTGGTGTTTCAGAATAGCACGAAGCACACTGTGCATCTGAAGATAACCCATTTAATGAAGGGAAAGCATGCTGCGTAAGATACTGGAAAGGAGTCTACGGTGAATTAAAAACTCACAACCTTACATGTGCTTAAAACGCAGAGGAGCATTATTGGATTGTTTGGCCAAAATTTCGGAATATGCAGGCATGCGGCTGAATTTTATTAAGCTTCACTTGCTTATTCGTTGACCCCTCAACTTGATGAGCCATTATTTAGACTTAGCTTTCCTCACACACGATAAGAAATTAATTGTTAAAGACTTTAAACGAGCCGAGTGTCTCAAAGACAGTATATTTGCAGGCCTGACAAATGCCTCGTTACTTTTTTTTCACATTGGACAGTAAAGGTGCTTTAATAATTTACAAAGCATGGGCACGAAACGAGAAGGTAAAAATTTGCTGCTTCAAGCGAGGCAAAATTCGCGTTTATTGGAGATATTTTTGACCTCCGTGATTTCTCTGCACTTAATAATTTGTTTAAGTGCTATGTTTTGTCGACACCGGACGTAACACGCTGCACGCGGGTATCGGATCCTCGACTAACTATGAATGTGTGGGCACGGACTCCAATGGCAAGAGCGCTTGTCATCAAGCACGGCACATAGTCTTGATAAAGGCGATTTACATGTGGTGAAGGGAAAGAAAGTGGATTCGCCACGCGATTGATCAAATGTGAGAAAAGCACAATTTTTCCTTCTTAAAAAGCCGTCATTCTTCTGCTTCATCAAGTATCGATTTCCTCTTAACGCAGAAAACAAGTGTTCTTCTCCTTTCATTAGAAAGACAACGATTGTAGGGGAACCAAATTGATGGGCATGAAGTCTATTGGTAGCTGTGACATCAAGTCCACCACCCCGCCTCGAACCTGCCCTAGTGTGAAACATTGCTTTTAAAACCGATGTTGGGTTTTCTCATGCAAGTACTTTTACCAATGTGAGAGAGCTTTGTGATATTTGCCAAAACAACGAACGTTTGAGGGGACTTGACGGGGACGCAGATGTCAGCCAATTTTAATTCTCCTCAATTCGAATGGGGACAGGAAAGTGGAAAGCGCGTGAGTGAAAAGTAGCCTTACAATTTGCAATTAAGCCTCAGTATTTATTTTAGGATATTACATCGTGGACTGCAGGACTGCGGTTCATAATCGGTGTTGTAGTCGGAGGACTGGCACCAGACTTTGCTAATCAACCCCCGTTTTAAAATAATTTGCCAGATTTACCATCTGCTAAAATTGATACCAATTTTCTTACCATTTTTGGCCTTTGGAAGATGACAGTGGAATCGCCGCAGAGAATATATTGCAAAACACATAATGGTCTAATGATGACAACCACAAAACACTTCACCTCTGCTGTCTGATTAATGTCCACCGCTCATCGCTGTGGTAACTACTTTAAAAACCAGTAAATGGCCAGGAATCAGGCACAGGAAGTATTGGCGATTCTTTGCTGATTTAGTGACATTCAAATACGGCTATAACGTGAACATTGGGAGAAACCAGTTGGTTAGCTGTTCGCAGAGGATTTCGGTGAATTTTCATTCCATGTCCCATTGTGTGCTGATAAGTCACTTGCGCCATGTGGCATTGTGCAACCTCGGTTTAACCTCAAACATGATAGTGCCTTTGGTATATTGCCTTCTTTCCAAACAACCTGCCAGTTTTGACAGCTCTATCTTCATTTTCCCACGCAACGGTTACTCTGCCACATTAAGAACCTTCGTACAACTAGTCTAATTTTCTACAATTTTAGTTAAAGCCTGCCTTTACCTGCAACACTGACCAGGACAAAAGGAGCAGCAGTAAAGATGAAATTCTCCACTTAAACTGACCACATGTCTTCTCGTTAAGTACATAGCTGAGTTGGCGGCCGAGAAGGTAAGTTAGTAGAGTTCGTCGGATTGCACTGAAGTGCAGAGAAATGAATGTACAATTATTATTTTTGCATTTGAACATGTAATACATTTGAAAACCCAACTACATGTGGTTTCACGCCCAGTCGTTGATCATGTAATATAACTCTTTCGCTGTCAATAACCCTCTAAGCTACCGATGTGGTCTAACGCAATGTAATGCGATGTTTGCCTTGTCATATAAACCAAACAGTGCCTACATCTGCCCATGTCAGAGCCAGCATGGCTTCTTTTCTGTAGCACACTTACGATCGCTACATAGCGAATGTTCTTGCCTTATTAAGCCAACAGTCCCAATCGGAAATCAAATAAACTGACGTAGAGTTCACCAAAACTCACATTTTGCTGACGTCATAGGGGTCGATTGCATTCACTCAAGCATTTCATGCTAAATGCCTGCAAAACGGAAGAGGTCAAGGAGTTACAATAAAAATCACTGCAAAATTGTCTGGTAGGTAAAGCAACGACCATCGGTATCTTTTGCATCCATGAGTTTTTTATAACGCCTCCATACTTCCATATGCTGCATGGCATGCTGGACAGCAATAGCTCGGGCCTAGATTCATCATTCTCGCGGCTTGTGTGAGGTGAGCTGAAGTATTTATTTAGGAATAGTTCGCATGAGATGCCAAAGCTGTGGCCATAAAGTGGAGCATACACTAGACTAAGTCGGCAATTAACAGACGCAAACTCATGAGTATGCATTCTGATATGATGACGGAGGCGTAAATCGAAGTTGGCAAATGGGGTGAAACATAGACTGTACGCATTGTGAATCGAGACCATTTTGAGGTTTAGAAGTGCTTGTGTTACTTTCGACACATGACGGCCTAAGGGAATAACAATGGGGAGTTTGGTAACCTCTCTCACCTCTTTGATGTTGTAAGAGCATCTGGAAAGTGTGGTAAAACGCATGGCACGTGGGACAGAACAAATTCGAGTTTTATAAAACATAGCAAAAATGTTTGAAATGGGATGCAAAAGCAGTATTGCGACCTGACTAAATCCTTTATTTCTTGCTTGATTCTTCATTTGCTTTGAAACAAGGATTATTGCATTCAAGAAATTTTATCGATTCATAACTAGTCACACAATTCCAACACATAGCCATGAATATCTGCACACAAAGGTACACCTTCACTTATGCGTTGATTTATGTGCACAGTAGTGTTTGTGCACATAGAAGGGCAGTTTGTAAATGCGGAGTGACTACCACGATGCACAAGTTTTAAGTGTGCAGTGTATAAGAAGAGGCCTTTGTATGACTTCATGCACAATCTGCATCCATTTTGGTAAAAAGAAAGGCGAAGCTTGCTGCGAATTCAGTGGATATACAAGACGACTTTCTGGATCTGTCCTCAACCCTGCATGTGACTGAAACTCAGAGAAGCAGTAGTAGCGTGTTCGACCAAAAATTTGAGCAATACGGACACTCGCTTTAAGTTTACCACGCTTAAATAGATACTTCGTCCTGTTTCTGAAAATGATGGCCTATTTTATGAAGTTAGTTTCCCTTGTAATGGATAAGGCGTTATTTTCCAAAGAAGATGTTTTGGTATGCTGAGTACTTCGAAACACTCTACTTTAGCATTCTTGAACCAATGCTTATCACATTTTTTGTCATCAAAGCAAAAACTGTTTTACCACTGCTAAGCATGGAAATGAGACAAAAACTTTTAAGCTGTGATATTAAATCACCTAAAACTTGTGTCTATTAAGGGCCGCTTTTTACTTAGCAGCTCTGCCCGACATGATGCTGTACCCAAAATGGGCGTAACGTGGCACACGTAGGCTTCAAGTTCTTAATTACTTGCAAATATCCATCCCATACATCAGTTTGACGGGCATGATACGATGTTGAGGTAGCAAATACACCAACTCAGGAAAGCAACGTTCTTCTGCGAGTATGATCCCGCATTCTGATTGTTAGGGAAATAAGATTCGTCTCAATATTGGTAAATCCGTTCTTCCTCACCTTGCTCAACAAGTAGCATGCCACACTAGCAAGAACTGATTAAAGCTTGATGGCCGAGCAGCAATTTGACCTAAAGTATAAACGCTAAAACGCAATTAAATTGAAAGCCCAAGAGTGCACTAAAATAAGCCCAATAGCAGTAAGGTTAAATGTGCGACGAAATTGTACTTGCAGTGGCCTCGTGCAGTGATTCACATGATGATGCGCCTTTATGTTGTGACGGCATCGTGGTGATGCTTTAGTAATAGAGTAGAGAGGGAAATCTGTGGTGGATATTATATACCAAAACATCTTGTTTACATGTGAATGGAATGGAGTCGAATTTGTAGGTAAGTACAAGATTCCTCATCGAAGATTGCAATCCACACAGCACGAGTAGGTGCATTGGGTCTGTGAAGGCAATACTAATTCCTAATTTCGTCGTATTGAAGATTATGGTGCCTTTCAGCAGTGTACTCTGAAAGGCACGGTGCATCAGGGACATAGTATAATACTGATGTAGCTGTGATAAATTTTAGCTGATATAATTACTTTATTTTGGACCATAACTTATGCGTCTTTGGTGCATTGACTGGTGGTCTGCAATTTTACACCCACCCTCCTTCTTTGCTTGGAGTTAATCGTGACACATTCTATTATCACAAAACGCTCTACATGGATTTGTTTGCTTCTCACATTTCATTGCAAGTAAATGCATTTGTAAAGAAAATTTACCTCTGGCAGTGAAGTCCAGCTGGCTGTTATGAGCAGCTCTTCAATTTGTCGAAATAGATTTGAGCATCTTCAAGGCTACCATTCTTAACAAAATTTGAAACTCGATAGCGAAAGGTATAGACCGTGCTGGATCGCACAGTAACTATCAAGGTAGGCGCTAGTGACGACTTGATTACAACTCAGTTGACCTGAGATACAGTTAGCGCAAACCTTTACAACCGTGACTTCACCCCGAAGGAGTAATCACGCCGCTGTCTCGCACATTGAATTAATTTGACTCTCATTCGTGTAGTGGACAGAGGAATTGGCGATAGGACATGTATGATCCGGTTGCCACGCTAAATAGCACAAAACGTTAGCGTAACTGTGTAGCAGATAGCAGTACATCCCCTTTATCAAGGCAATAACTAGCCAAAGCATAATTCGCCTTCAACCCATTCTGCTGACAGCGTCATTCATCTAAGATATAAAAGCCTGCAGGATACCATTCACTGCAAGTTCTGCGCGGAGTCAATGCAAGTGCGTAAAAGTGAAGCTGACCTCTCGCAAATGTTTTCAGGTAAATGGAACCCTGATAACAGGGCGAATGGGCGTTGCAGCGGTAAGAAATTAGGTTGATGTAAAGGCATCACCACGGGTTGGATGCATTAGGAAGTAAAGGATGAGATGTCAAACCCGTATTAAAAGTGGTAGCTAATGTCAGCGAAACTGGACAGCTAAAGCGATTGACCAACAGGGCGGGTCATCAATTGTCAATACGACCATGCCACACAACTATTTTACCTTGCTTTGGTTTACTGCTATTCTACAGGCCCATTTTTGACATTTTTAAATACAATCATAAGAGCACCATGCTAATGTACTTAATTCAACCACAATACTAAATAGATTACACCACTGAAAGGTGCGATTATATTCAATGGAATAAAATCGTCAATCCTCATTGTTTACACTAACCCAAAACATGTATTCGAGGTGTGTGAAGTGCAGCATTCGATAAATACTCCTGATGGCATGTCAGACAATGTTTTACCTATCAGTGAATCCATCACATGTGAAAAAAGCATTAAGCATTCAATAGCCGTTTTAGTTTCTCCCACCTACTGTTAACTAAAGCAATGCCATTATGCTAATGCAATGCAAAGACATCATCATGGAAAATTAATGCATGAAGGAACTTCAGGGAGATTTTACCTTGCTTTAGTTTACTACTATTCAGCAGGCTCATTTTTGCCATTTTTAAATATACTTGCCTTGAGTGAAGAAACTGCTCATTATTTCAGCTTCTGCTAATTTTTATGGAGGTGGTGTATCAGCCACAATATTGTTGCAAAAGTGGGAAAAGGTAACCGTTTAAAGCAATTTCACCTGCTAAACTAAATGAAGGACATTAATACCATTTGTCCCCAATAGCCGCAACTAAGTTACCTGCCTGTTTTGCTCAACTACCAACCTGTCGCTGATACCATTAAGATCTTCCAATATCTTTAACTTGCGTACGTAAATTAGGCATGCTTCACATTTGAATGGGTTAAGTTTTACTATAATTCCGCTGCACGCCAATCGAATTTTTAGCCAATGCTTCCAGCATCCATTATTATATTTATTTTACGGCAGATCATTTTGCCCAATTCAGTTTGCACTGCACCTCCTATGAACTACGATTCTCAAAAACGATTTCCGAATGCTGTTGATATTCTTTCCTCTACCATGTGAAACTCGTTCCACACGTATAGCAAGTGGTCGCTCTGGTTAAATTGTCCACGTGTGTGAAAGTCTCATTTCGTAAATGTCAACATACATTGGGATTAGTTTATGACATCGCAGAAATTTTGTCACTGACACCTTCCCTCCTCTGTCGCTTTCACATAATTGACAGACATGAGTTGAAAGGCGGAAAACATCTAATTTAGCAAATATGCAAGCATTTGCGTTGGCGTTAGCTGAATCGAATCTGTTTTCGCAGCCGCATATCTTCTTGGGCTAAAACAGGGTACCCATTATGCGCATGACAGTCTTCGGTCTAAATTCAACAGATGAACGCCAACGTTGTGTGCGGTAAAGCACGCATTCGTGTTCATACTCCCTTCTGCTTCTAGATAGTGCTTCATGCAGTAGGTCATTTTCACCATGATTTGTGTGCACTTCTAAATTTCTAACTACAAGTATGCTTTGACTAATCCACATCACAGCTGTAAAAGCATTCGAGTTAACTGCCTAAAGAAACAACTTACAACTTTGAGAGTTGGGTAGAAGATTGTGCAGATAAGTTTGTCACCATGTCGATTTCGTCAACACGGTGCCGGGACTGTCAAGCTGAAGGTGCAGAAGTAGGACATTGTTGCCTCAAACTCTCACTTTTGCTGTGTAATATGCATCATATCTCAAGAACCAATGCCTCCTGCAAAAAATTCCATTCCATTGAGGTCCACTGTAACCCTAGACCACTACCTTATCTCTATCGGCACAAGCATCAATGACATTTGTAATAACTCAAGTCGGTAAGAAAATGAACAAATTATATTTCTTGATTGCCCTGACTTAAAGACGTAAAGCAAAGCCAAGTGATGATATGGACAACCCAGCAAGGAAATGTAATGGCATAATATCTGAGTGGATACATGAATCGACCAACCTCATTAAGGAATAAGGGGGGTTCCACCATTCGTGCTCGGCTCCTGTCAGTCTCAAACAATCTTTGTCCTCATGATTCCCATTTGCTCACCATTGATCAATGCACCATAGGAGCTTGAACCAAAGACAATCGGATAATAGATGCATATAAGGCCGGACATTGACTCCTTGTTAATTATCTGCTTCCACCCCAACCATGTTTAGAGGTAAAATGCATTTTCATTTGTAATTAATCAGCATTTGTGTTGCTCTTGTGCATCATGAAAAGCTCTTACAACATCTCCAAAACTGTTTTTTCTCTCTCTCTGAGACTTTTTCGCCGAAAGCGATCTTAACCAAGTCCTTACAAGCCAAGCAAGGCTGAGTTCATCCGCTACCAACCCTACTGTCGAAGCCAGGCCTACCAATGAAAGTAGTCACTTCAGCCATCTCAACTTGGCTTTGCTCTCTTTATTAGCATTGCCTGCTACAGATATGCTTTCTTCCAGCATTTCTTCCTCTTCTTCGACAACTCTCATAAACCCTCCGTCATTATCATAGAATCATTGTGGAAACACTAATCAGATTTGTGCATTAGATTTGTCAGCTCAGCCTTTAGATTTGTCAGTGCATTCTTTAGACAGTCAAAACGCAGACAATCCTTAGTTCTGCTATCACCAGATTTTCGCAGCAGGGCAAAGCACAAGTGCCACCAGTTCTACCGATAATGCTGTGGCAGTGGCCAATAACCCTAATAATGATGCGACGAGTGACAGCGAAACAAATGGCAACAGCGTCGATTTTCCCACAATCTACAATGGAATGAACGAAAAACGCATGGAAATACGTGCAGCACATTTGACCCACACCGTAGGCACAGGCAAATCTGCTCAATTCCAATTCAGTTTCGTACCTGCGGTAAGATCTTCAAGCTCCGTTGGCTCCTTCAGACTCACCAGCGCACCCACACAGGCGAAAAACACTCCTCGGTCCCACCTGCTAACGTGCCTTCGCGGATCGATCAAATATGCGAGCGCATATGCAGATTCACATGAATGTGAAGCGTTTTTCCTGTCCCCGATGACCTCGATCATTTAGTCGCAGAATTTTGCTTCTCCAACGCACGAGAACGTGTCCTCGCTACCACCACACTTATAGAGAACAATCTCGACTCTAACAATTCAACTACTCGAGATGAAGAACTGGAGTCACACCCACTCTAAATTGACGCCTTTACCAACTCAAAGGCCTCATGCCACCTTAAAGTTTTATTTCCATCACGTCTGCTCCACAGTTGATTGCCAAAAATAAATGCATGCACAGTGCGCACAATCTGCATTGTACTTCCTGATCATTTGGATGACCATGGAAATGCAAAACAAAGTGACGACACCAGATCACACTTCAGAATGCCAAACTCACTGATGTAGTAGCAAATTTCACACCGTCACAGTTATTCCTCATCTAGCCTCAACTAGCATGCGTAAGGTTGCTAAGATTGCCTTAAGACCTCGACCTCGAATGCAATAGTGAGTCACACGATGCTTCTATTCAGCCACAGTCCCGATTGCAGCTTGTTCGAAAATGACAACTATCATAGCAGATGAGCTATCGTGAACCAAGCACGGGGTCCTTAAGGTGCTGCGCAAGTGCTGGTATTGAGATTAAGATTGCAAATAACCACATGCAAATGACGTCTCGCACTGTTGTATCTATATGTTCAAATTTTCCCAAGTCGCATCCAGCGAATAGTGAATTAGTCTTTCCGTTTTCCTGCTTTAATAGCCTACCGCTGCTAACATCAATTACTCCTTTCAATACAGGTTTGAGATCTGATCCTCCGCATCCAATCATCGGTGACGCTTTAACATTAGCTCACTTCATATACTTGCAACATCCGTTTCTCTGCTACCAGCACTTCATCAGCTGGTGGACGTTTGCGAATGGTCAGCTTCAATTTTACACACATCAACTCTGCGCGGCACTTGAATTATTTAATATCCTATTAGATTTTGTTTCCTAATTGAATAAGTAGCGATTCAACGGAACCCTTTACGGAGGGACTTGATGCTTTGGCTAAACTTTGTTATGCTAGTGAGAATTTACTGCTATTACAAGAGGATTAAGCATTGCATCCAGCCCATACACGTCTTATCGCTAATTCCCCTGTTTATTACAAGGGAAGAAGTCAAAATGAATCGCTGTGTGAGACAACGGTGTGCGGTTACTCGGACAGGGAGGCCAGTTGTGAACTTACAAGATAATTGTTTCTCAGGTCAAATGAGTTGTAGTCAAACCGTCTCTAACGCCTACATTGACAGTTATTCTTCTATTAAGCATTTCGCATTTGAATGTTAAATTATGGTTGGAATAATAGTCATCGAGGTACCCAAGCCTATCCGCACTACTCTGATAGGGGAAAATTCCCTTTGAAAATGCGTTTAATTGTAACGGAGTTTGGGAGTAATCGTAGCAAATTAGTAAACAAGTTTACACAACACTTTTGGAAGGAATAAAAGTCCCTGAGTGAGGTCAAGAAAAAAGGTTTGGATGCACAGCAGCAAATTAGTCTGTGGCTGACGAGCGGAGCGGCCCTTACGAAGTCGACACATATCCTGCATCTGCAGATCACCACTCGAGCATCACAGTGAAACAACTATAAACACGTGCGAGTCAACAACCCATCACACCCGTATTCATCTGGCGAGTCAGCCGATCAGTCAACTGGCCATCATGTTAGTGGGCTTACGTGGTGCCCTGCTATATGTGGCTGTACTCATTGGAAATCCGTATGCCCTAAGATGCGGGCAAACGCGCTAAGTTGTGTGTGGGCCGCAACCAGCGCGAATGTCCTCGTGTTCCTTGCAGTGCCTAAAATGCTTTGTAACAGCCATGTTTCGCTGGTGCCAAGAATGTATACCATGAATAAAGCTGACATTTGAAGCATCTGACAAAGCAAAAATGATTGCCTTCAATGGCAACACTGGCCACGAAGAAAAAGCAGTAAAGGATGACAAAGCTCATCCATCATTTCGCTTTTATCTATTTGAAAAGCACATAATTCGGTGCATTCACGTGCAAGGCAGGTTACAACAAATCTTTAAAGAGAAATAAAGGAGACCAGTGGACAACTAAATTCTTAATTTCAGTAAAGGCGCGATGCGGCTTCTAACCATGCATCATAATCACGATCCAATGCAAGCAAGGAAAGCTGAATCAGATGAAGAATGGTGTTAAACCTTGCCGACTAGGAGAATCTAGGAGAAGAATTGTCCGGTGGGCAATAAGGACAAACCCTTAACGTGGTCTTGGGGATGAAACGGAAAGTGACAAAATTGTTTAATTAAACGTTTAGCTACATGTGGTTGGGCCAAGTGCAATCGGAATTGGAAGACTGGTAGATTAGAAGAACTTGAAATTATATGAGGTTTGCATGAGAGAAATGAACAATGAAGATGAGGAGTTGACCAATCAAATTTGTGTAAAGTTTTGACGCAAGAATTTTACGTATTTATCAGTTATCACACGCAACATTGGCGCATTGTGTTTCAGCTTAAGCAGATAGAATAACATAAGGGGTTTTAGAAGAGCCAATAGCATGAGAACCGCCTTAACACCCACACAGATGAAGCTGTTGAAGTGAGAAATTCAGGCAGCATGCCATGCGTGCAGAATGTCATATTTGGGCTGTGTTTTTATGACTTTTGCAGATGGGACTAATATCTGTTCGATTGCCAAGTGTTAAATGTTGTGAGTGACGGGTGGATGGACGGACAAAGCAGTATGGAACAAGACCCCAAAGCCAACCAAATTAACAAATGTCCAAAGACGAAATGGACATTATTTAATTTGTGGGCATCGAACCGTCATAAATCAAATTGAAACGAAGCGACTACATCCATTGGCTCAGAAATAACAAACGATCACATGGTTCATTAAAGCCAAACATTCACAAAGCCATGAGAAACACACTGATGGCACGTCATGGCGATGATCACATAAGTTCCAACATGTCCCCCAGAGAGTAGGACCGAGTGACCACATCCGGGACACGTGTTTTGGTCAACCACGGATGAGTCATTGCGCCTTGTCAGTGCTAAGTCGGATTTATTGCTATCGCCGTCCCCAAAGATACAAATGAAAGGGCAATATGTCAATGTTCCCACTGCTCAACTTACTAAGGGAGCAGTCTCGTCGATGCGTTGATATGTTGTAAAATCATGACCTTAGCACGGCAAACGATGAGCAAATGCCTCTAACCATCGCAGAGACGTCAAGCTTTCACAGTTTTATAAAGAGTGATGCGATGTTTTGGGTGACCCAAATTTTGCACACCATCAAGCGATGGCAGATTAAGGAACGTTTGGAGGAAATGGTTAGGTGGCAAGTAAAACCTACTGATTTCTATGAATGGGTATCATGCGGCAAAAGCACTAAATCATTTTCCATTTGACCTAACGATGCCTCTGTAAAGGAATAAGTTTAAATGAGTTTTTGTTCAAGCAAGTGTCTGCTTCGACCTTTGTCTAACGGCAATTATGCGCACGGTCACAAATATCAGCTGCGCACTGCAATCGTTAGGCTCCATTTAGCAGCTTTTGAATGCACGAGCTGGCTTCTGAGTGTGACGCCACGGTTTTCTCCACACCGCTATGACAGCGACAATGTCAGCTGATTTGTACCAGTTAGCTTACCACTTCCCTTCGCTCTTTATCATCTGCGTTTAAAAACCATCAACATGGGTATTCCGAGTAAAATGATTATTATTACTAGCTCTTTGTGGCCACGTCTCTCCTTACTTGCAGCAGGTATAGCAAAGACTCCAGTGCAGCATTCGCAGTCCTCTGATCTAGGAGATTGGAACTACACAGGGCACCAAAATTAAGGAGAGTCTGCTTTTATTAAGTAATGCTCCTTCTAACCATCGAATAGTCAAGAAGACCAATCAGCGAATGCAAATTGGGATGATTGGGCTTTCGCTTTTCTACGGCTGCGAATTTTCACCAAATTTTATGTGCAAATGAACCCCATGTTCTGGATGATACACATGGCATACTTGCAACCAATATTCAGCTACAGCTTCAAGATTGCATTTAATATGCGTTAACAATGCACTTATAGTACGAAGGATAAAAGGTGATTTTTCTGCAATGCGCCGGTAATAAGCTAGTAGATGAAACTTGAACATTGCCTAAAGACTTTAGGTTTAACGCGATTCGGGTAAAGCATTTCAATCAACTGCCGTATCGTGTAGCTCGCTCTGAATATCGCACGAAGTAAGTTCATTCAGTGCCGCATCTTCCTACAATGAATGCCATGAGTGAAAATCTTCTCTTATACGATTGTTTATTGCTCAGTCAATTAATTAACAGCTTAGCCAGCAACCGGGTGAAAATCGCAAATTGATATTGTAGCACAATTGGGCCTGTGAATCCTTCACCACACACTCATTCTTCCCTGCCATCTTCCTTTGCGTTTTAGATGGAGGAAGGAAGTGGAAGCAGCCGAACGGAAAGAGCATTTTAGAAATACCAGTAGAACTGGGTCTGCGAATTTGCAAACACCTCAACCCATGCGATTTAAAGTCTTTTGCGAAGCAGTACCAAAGTGGAAGTGGATGCTGAGTACTTGGCCATTCTCCTCTCTTATGAGCAGGGGTTTGGATGATAGGGAGTGGCTTGATAGGCGACTCTACCGGCTGCTTGCAGATTGTGGTGATGGCGACAATGATAGGATCCTTTGTGGCGATGCTATTGCAGCTATAGTGCATCGTCATCAGCAGGATGCAATTTTTGAGAGCCTGATGTTGACGGAGTTCCCTGAACAGGCACGAGGGCCAGTACGATGTCCGCTCCTTGCATCAACAACGGATACGAGTCACCTGCAGGGCAACATCAAATAGTACTACTGCGACTTGCAAGTGTTGCGATCCGGTCCCCCAACTCGCATCTTCTTTGATGTGGATGTTGATGCAAAAAATTTTGTTGGAATTGGAGTTGCTTTTCAAACGCATTGCTGCAGGACGTCGAAGGACCAGGGTTGGGATTGAGACAAAAGTGTATTGCAGACCACGACTGTGTGTTCGTAGACGCCGATTATGGGAATGCGTATCATATGTATCCAGAAATGGACAGCCTATTAAGCAGTATGACTTCGCCCCAAACGCTCGTCACGCCTGGTGCGCTGCACTACCTCAAGGTCCGCATAGGCAATCCTGACTGTATGAAGGAAATGTTTTGGACTTTAGGTGGAATCGGAGGTCATCTGCCTTTCAACACCGCCGCAAATTGGCGAATTTGGTGCAGTCGCCTTCAACGTGGCTTTGCCATCAATTTTGGGGAGGTAGTGAGATGGGCCTGCCTCGACGTATTCTGGAGAGGAAGTAGAACATTGCGCCACTGAATACGCTTATGCCAACCGAATCTTTCACACCTGTACCTGTGCTCCTGTTTGGACTCCGCAACAAAGTTTTAATGATGCCCTCTAATAGCCTGAAATAAAGGCCAATTCGCCTAATTAGTTGGTGGTCGTGGAAGACCTTAGCAAATTACTCGTAATTAATGTGCCGACGATGAATAAGCTACCGTTGTAGTGGTAAGTAGTCGGGTTTGAAAGCCACTTAGTGCTGATCTGGAGTCAGTTGTATGGACGTGCCAGTGGTTGCGGGAAATTTATTGTAAAACGTGAAACGCATGCGCAATGCATACCATGTTTTCATAATCAGTAGTACCTTATGCTACTTATCCAGCATGCTGCATAGTGTTAAATCTGGTGAAGGAGTAAAAGAATAAAATCAAACAATGAGCAGCGCGATGATGTCAGTTGCATTCCTCATTGAGGAAAGTGAACGTGACAATGCGAGCTCTGATGCTTGCAGGCTGTCAACAAGGCTTCTGTGGCTATGATACTTCTTTCGCTGCACAATTCTCTTTTTCATCCCAACGAACTCAACTTCCGCTAACTTTGTGCTGTATGATCCGTAACGTTGGCCATGTCAAGTGTGTTGAATTCTGATGGGCATTATTCGGGCAAAATGGAGAGTGTCCTTCCCATCTGTGAACTTCCGATGGGAGAGTCGCAACCAGTGGCGAGCCCAACCCAATTTGATGCCAATGACGATAATGTGAGAAGTGGCAAAGTAAAAGAGCTGGGAGTGGAAATAGGTGGGTTGGTGAACAAAGATTAAATTCACTGGAAGATTGTTCCTAGAAGAATTAATTTTGCAGGAACATGCGAACGGTTGCGTGAATGGACAAATGAGTTGATCGAAGGTGGGATTTGCAATAGTCAGATGTATCTGTAAGGAGCGAACGGAAGTGGGTATCTAACAAGGGCATAGTGTGTCATAATGGATAACCGTAATATTGATTCACACAGACCAAAAAAGCTCGCACCATAGAGAAATGAAAAGGGCAATGTTCCTTGTAGTAACTTGGTCTGTGAGAATGGCCACGCTGGTGGTAGGGATCCGAAAACCTCTTTTGCAGTTTATTGGTTATCTACTCACAAAGAACCATACAACCGAGAAATTTGTGTTTGGCTTACACTTATTTCCATCATCTCACCTTAGCCTTCTCGCACAATTGGAGTTAGTTGAACATCCACTTCGAAATAAGCAACAGTCATGTTGTTGCATTAGCAAAGCTGCTCGCCTAGTAGGATTAGTGTAGGGTCCGGAGCTCCGAGGTGGCCGCACGGTGATCACAAAAAGAAGTTAAATGAATTGGGGAAGGGTTTGAGTGTTTGCATGCACAAAGGTGGCATCATTGCTCCTATTGAAACAACTGACAAATTGGCCAATGAGTTAATTAATGAATGGCGGCAGTAATTTTGCTACTGAAACACTTCAACGTCCTTTGAGCCATCATATTACGCAAAATCTGATTTCGTCGGCGCCCAAATCAGCTGCTTCGCGCATTAAGCAGTGGCGTTAACACTAACTGCTTGCCCATAAATCAAACCCGTTTCACACTTCCTCCACTCTCCTGGAGACACCTCCGCCTGGTCATTGTGATGATCGTCGACGTCTATAGTGTGGAAAGCGAGGAAGCGTCAAGTGCACGAAGTCTTCTCACAGACCAGCTTTTGGACTGGAATCATCAACACGGCACGCATTCATGCTCGAGTGTGGGCGTCAACACCACACGAGGGGATCTCAAAGGCTGCCACAACCAACCTCTAAACTCTGCAGAATTTCGTAAAACTCAATTACTTTGGAGGCCTTTTGCACCTAGAAGCCAAGTGTCTATAGATGCACTAGAATAGTAAAGAAACATGTCTCATTGATTGTCGGCATTAATGGGCCATGTAGTGCACAGCTGTGGCATCGCTGTGAATGAAGTTGAAGAGCATGCAGCTGGGCGAGCAGAGAGGGTCGGAAATGATAGTGGAAGTGGTGAGCAGATTCCCCTCACTGTAGACTTTGGCGATAGCGAAGGTGATTAGGGGTGCTAAAGGCACCACTGCATGTCGGTGATGTCCTTTGACAAGTGGAGGAAGTGTGAAGCCTGGTGCAATTTACAAGTAGGCAATTGTTGTTAATGCTCTCTCTAAAGCGCAAATGCAATTAATAGCGTCGCCTTCTAAAGAAAGGTCTGAACGAGAGATTTGTGTGGAAGGCGTTGGAGCGTTTTAGCAACCGAACCTGGTTTGGCTATCCGTGGAAATTATTGGATTGTCAATTCGTTGGTGATTGCAGTGTGGAGTGCCTATTTGATTTTGATGCACGCGAAACTTGCACATCTGCAACAATTACAATTTTCTTTAAGTAGTTGCAGTGCGGTCACTAGAGGACCCTTAGGGGGTCGTTCTTCTGAGAAACGGTAGTGAGGAAGTTGTCTTACAGGACTGTGGTGCAATACAATCGTCGCGCTAATCGAGAGCTGACCTCGACCGGTTGACCATTGACTAGATCTGCAACCAGCATTAGCACTGCGAGGAAGCTAAGAGGAGACTGAGCAAACGAATGAATCTTACACTTGATGGTTTTGTCACTTAAGCAGTTGCCACCCTCTGTTTTCATGAATTTGGCACTAGAAATTGCGTTTAACAATTCTTTATGAGTATGGCAATAAATGGGCCTTCGCGAGGCAATCCTAAGCCATCCCACCCATGCAGCTATTCTCCAAGACAACTCTGCTTCCAAGAACAGTGTTCACGGTCATGTGAAAAGAGGTGAGCTTGCACCCATCCCATACTAGTTCACATCAGCAACAATTATTCCATCCAGACCTCCAGTTGCGTGTCCCAAGCGATGTGCAGGCCATACGATCCCACTTTATTCACTCGACAAGTAAGTTGAGATTTAAAGTGATTGCAGAAACAGAAGGCGCTAGGCTGCTCCCAAACTTGTGACAAAATCTATCGCACAGTGGCGCTTTATGTCCCACTGCCACCTGCAGCAGCCACTTCGTCACAATCCTTTCGCAAGTGTCGCGGCTGTTGCGAACTCGTAAAGTCTTCAAAGGCACCATTATCACAAAATCGACTCCTTTGCGACATCCAGGCATGGCTTTGAGGTGCCTAGCAGTGCTGAGTTGTGGACGATGCCTCTTGCATCCTACTAAAGTCTTAGTCCGCAAGTGCGGCAACCAAACCATGCAGCGCAAAGTCTGACGGAAAAATGGGGAGCTTACTAAAGTGGAAGGGAATAAATGGATGACTACTACAGCTCCCGCCACTTCCGCTTTTGGTGGAACAGAGTGACTGACCCCTACCCACAGTTAAGCTTGTTCTCTAGCATTTACGGCCGTGTCTCAGCTGCATCTGCCATGAACTAGTTCCACACTTCCATTTTCGCGATCACGAAGCCGCCAAAATTACCACCACTTGCACCCACTCACTCATTATCAACTGTCCTGTGTGCTTACCCCAGTTGGTTGTGGGGCATTAAAGCACAGCGTGCGTCAGAGCTGCCAGAAGGAAGCACAAGTGGATTGATTTATGTGAGCGTCACGCTCATGCGAGGAATAGTTTGTAATAATGGGGGTGTGATCACGTGCATGTGGGTGTGAGGGATGTAATGGGCTCGATTTCAGATCCCTTAACCAAAGCTGCAGGCCATCTGCAGTGGGTCTTGATGTCTCGGACTCGTCTTTGTCAACCCTTTATTTACGAGGTCCACACGCCGGTGGCGTGTAATATTTCGCTTAGACCTCATATCCACCTTACTGAACGTTGTGGTAGGACTCTTCACCACGTGACCTCTGCTTCTCAACACGCCCCACTTTGCATTTGACAAGCACGTGTCAGACAGCACTTTGCAGTTCAATCTTTCCCTTTTATGCACTTTACTACCCCTGCACAGTTTCTCCTGACAGACTTCACAAGTCACCATTAACTTGCTGGCCTTTGCTGCACCACATTGCAAAGACTGTGCCATCGCCTCATGGCCTGCTTTTCTGGTGCCTCTTCTCCTTCTCATATGCTATCCAATGAGGGTAGCTCAGCTGTAAAATTCATTTGTCTCATGATGCCCTAATAGCAGCGTGGGTAGTGGTGGATGAGTACCTCTTCCTCGTGTCAGAGCACTCGCACTGCATTTCGACCCCACCTTGAGGAATCGGTGCATATCACGGCCGCGTGATATAGATCTCAGCGCTAATGTAGGCTATGTGATACACTGGCTAACTATCCCGCCGTCAGCGAGTCCGCCAACAATCTTCGGTTCTTTCATGTGGGTGGGACAACTCGCTTGCGTAAGATCATCGTTTTTTGTCCTGAAGCTTTAAAAACGACCTTTACCTGTGGTTTACTTGAAATTCATTTGCACAGTATATGGTTGTAAAAGTAGTGGCTCTCAAAAGAAAGCTCAAAGACTTGCCGCATCAACAGGATATCTAGTTCTCCACACTGGAGTACCAAGAGAAAGCGCAAGTGATGGCTTTCCGTACACGGTCCATGCCAAAATGGAAGATCGTACAAGTTTTGTTTTGGGATGGGCATTGCGAAATATACCTGAAGTGCACATGGAGACCCACTGCTAGATATGATGTAAAGGAGGCACTGGGGAGACGCCGTTGTCGCATCTTACTTCAAGACATTAATGGAAAATGCATCAATAAAATTTTCAAGCGCAAAAGGATATGCATGCAATTATTTATGAATTGTTAGTTAAACAATGTCGAAGAAATTCGGTCACGTTTGGTGCATATGTCATACCCTATTAACAAATGCAACAAGGCCTAAAACCCTCGTATCAAGCCTAGGGCTACATCAGAATTACAAGCAGAGCTGTCAAGCACATCCACTATGTTCGACATGATGCCCGGAATTAAGCAACTTACATGTTTACTCATGCTTCTCTTTGGCGTTCTCCCTACTGCCTTCCAAGTCCTCTAATACGAGGCTCAGCATCTTGAACACTCTTTGTGTCTTTTGAGCCTACGCGCCTTATCTGGCCTGAAGAAGACGACAGGCAATAGACCAACAGTTGTTACAGCCAATTTGATTCCCTTAAATTTCAATTATCAAATGGAACTGCAACAACTACGCGCACATTTTATTTGATCCACCTGTTGTCCAGTGCATCACATGTAATTTGCCATTTAGCGGAGCCTATGTCAAATTCACAAAGCTATTTGGCGGACGAAAACATGTACATCGCGTGCAAATTAATGTAAGCAGAAGCGGATGCCATTGTAGGCGGTTAGTTGTTCAGATGCTGCTGCGTTTCCTTCTTGCCATGAGTTGCGATTGTGGAGCCATGCCTCTGCCTCAGATTAAAAGTTATCGCGCTGGCACAAGTTAACGGGGCCAGAAGATGAGGCAACAGTTCATCAGTTTCTCTGCTAACCCTGTTCTTGGATTGCGAGCAGTAGTTGCCAAGTAGTTTAGTAATCCAACATTATTATTAATTTTTTACATTTTCATGGGCAAAAATTGGCCTTATTAAAGAAAATTCCTATAAAATCATGTAAAACGACAAATTGCACTGCAGTCGTAGCACTCCGCATTGTGGTATTGGATGCTTGCAAACATATATTGGGGCTCAGCATTTTTCAATTTGACGGAACAAAAAGAACTCTTTATTGCCTTATTAAATTGCAACCTAAACTATGCAAATTTGTTTGCCACGAAATCATGCGTTTTTAGTCGATCCGACTTAGTCAGACCAATGCACTGTTTGAGCGGAAGTTATAATGAAGCTAGTTCCCTTCGTCAAATGCCTTTAGGATGGAATAGCTTGGATGCAGAGCAGAAGATTAATGAATTTCAGCAAAAGCATAGAACATATGCTGTATGGAACAACAATGCCTGGCATTTGCCCCTGGCTACAGGTTAATACAAAAATTGATGGGAGATAATTTTATTTTTAAATACATGGGCTTAGATTGGACAAAGCAAAATTTAATAAATGCTAGCAGATTTTGTGACTTTATAAAAGAAACTTTATGGCAAAGACAGTGAACTTTGTGGTGTAAAATTACTAATTCCTCTATTCACCGCCGATTGGATGTCAGAGGAAAAAGCCACTCTAATACAAAGCGTAAAACGCATGAGCACTCCACGATGTGGTGCTTCTAATTTATAAGTATGCGCTAATGATTTACAGTCCACAGATCATATTGTGTGATTCATGGTTCAACAAGAGGAGGATGGCCAATTCAGTGCCAAGAACAATGTGAAGAGGATACATTTTGCCTACTCAGTTCCCGTGAATGACTATTTCGTTAGGTGCAAACAAACCGTTGTCTGTGAAGCTGGTCAAGGCTATGCCTTAAATTGCTTCAAATCATGCGTCGCTCAGGAGAAATTCTAGGAAGCCAGCTTTCCTGCTTAGACAAGAGACTTGTTCAAAGACCATATAGACAGTGGTATAGGCAGTGAAATCAGGCTTGCCCAATTTGTTTAATAAAACTATCGATTGCAGCTGTAATTATGGGAGCGTCATTAGGTGCACCTATATCCGATCAATCCACACAGTGGTGCATGTTTCAGTTTAGGTGCTTTTGAAGAAATTTATATCGCTCTCATACTGACGTCCACCTCTTCAATTTTACGTCAAGTACGCATTGACTGCCTATGTTGCAATCGTTCGTAGACCAACTGCTGCATTTTCGAGTAAAGTCCAAATCATAAGATTGCAAGTAGGTGGTCACGCAGTTCAAGAGCATGCTAAATTAAGAAGCAAAGCAGCCATATGAAACGAGAGTGCCAATATTTCAAATGCTAGGATCTTCTCTTTGATGCGCTGGGCTTGATTCAACAGGTACGCCGAATCAGTTGAATAGAAATGGGAAGTGGCGCCACAGCTGAAATGAACATTTAGGAACTATTCGTCATTTGTAGATGCATGCATTGCGTAAAATTGGATCTCATGCCCTTAAAACAAAAAGTTGAGCATGGTCTGTATTCCAAGTAAATTCAAAATAATCCTCAAAATATGATTCAGTGTTAGTTAAGATCGATATAAGAGATGCTATCCAAACGAGTCCTGCATTGGCTGATATCGGTCTAGACGACAAAGACTGTCACAGTTCTTAGTTTTACTAGAACGCCCAAAAGCACGTCTTTCACCTTTTGTTTACAAGCCTGCAGCATGAAACAAGTTTTGCATTTTGCATCATAGCTGACTTCCGCACACTTTTGCCCTTTGCTACCAGTCAGTTTATGCACCAAAGCATTTTGGGTTGTGTTACGGCCTTTATAGGCCTTTGCTACATGGACAGCTTTCAAGGGAAGGAACAAGCTAATAAGGTGGTTCTAGTTGGGACAGCCTTGCTGAAGACCTTTATAGGCCTTTGCTACATGGACAGCTTTCAAGGGAAGGAACAAGCTAATAAGGTGGTTCTAGTTGGGACAGCCTTGCTGAAGACCATATAGACAGTGGTTGGCTAAATCACAGCTGTTAAGCCTTAAGAATGATCAGTTGGTTACAATTTGCTGTTATGCAGCCATGTCATGCTGGTTTATCGGTGCCTACCAGTGCCGACAAAAGCCCACTAGGTACCTGGTTGAGAAGAATGCTGACATCAGGTAAGCATTCAATGCCATGAGTTGTAGATTTAATAGCATGGCCTCCGATTTGTGACTGACGCAAGCATGGCAATTCGTGTTTCTAAATGCATCTAATCTTCTTATCAACGCTGAATAATTAAAAACTTCCGCATGGGTAAAGATCCAACAGTTTCGTTTGCTACACACTAGTCCACGCATTTGCGTACTACTACCACCACCTGGCAAGGTTATTAATTGAGCCTTGGCTGTTTTGGAGTTTGACGTGTTAGCTAGGCACTTGTAAAAGACTATATGTTTATTTGACATGGCCTGATTTATCATTATAATAGCTCCTGTCACCGTAGATGTCAATCATTTTAAAGTCATGGCGCCACTTGTTGGTCACATTTATTCGTTTACAGCGTATCTGCTTGGGCGAAACAAATTATGCTGCTGCGTTTTACCTGCAGTAGATGGTTTAGGTACCTCGCTGCATGTAAGTACTGTTGAAGTGCTATACGAGGCCAAGCACGCACTTTTGTAGCGATATCACTTTATTTATCACTAGCATATAGCACAGTGGAACAAAATATTGGCTTGCAGCACCGTGGGTCGTGTCCTAATGCGCAAGATCTTTCTTTGGGTTTCTCTTTAGTGACCAACGTACGGATCAGATTTGCACTTAGTTACCTTCGATTTCAGTGCCAACGCACCTAATCTCACCTCGCCTCACTTGACTGCTTCCCAGTTGGAATTCGAGGTGCAAGATTCTTGTGCTTTTGTTAAACTTTATGGTTTACTAAAATCATCCGTATACTACGTTAATCGTGATTCAAAATATGCGGTGGACAAAAATGTGGGGTGGCAGCATTCTGATAGACAGCTTGGATCACCAGTAGATGTGCATCTATGCGACGCTAGGGCAAATCCTGCAAGTGAATGCTTTACTCT
>MIEF01005871.1:0-15144 GCA_001870725.1 Taenia solium | reverse complement strand
CGGCCACCCACAAATAACATGCTTACCACTGTCACGCAAAGCTTAAACCTTTTTAGCCAATAAAATCGGGTCTACCACCACTACGAGTGTGGCCACCACCCTCACCCTCGAATTCACCCAAAGATTCGAATAAGACGATACCGATGTTCGCTTGCTTGTGTGGTTTTTTTAATTCGGGAGGGCGATTTAAGTCTTCACAAAAACAAAACACAAATTTGGACAGCATGGCAATTTAAGGCGGAAAATCACATCTTTAATGCTTTCTGTGCGGGGTGGGTTAAGGGACAGAAAATTCACATCCAAGTGAGCAAACCAATTTCGGCTTTAGTGGTGGCAGCAGTAGTGGTGGTGATGCTGTTGCGGTTCTACAACGAGGACATAACAAAAGAAGGGAAGAAAGGAGTGAAAGAATGCAAAGAGTTGCAGCATTGACTGTTGGTAAGGCGTACTACGAAAGTAGGCGGCAACTGTTCGAAACCGGTGTGGCAATCTTTCTTTTGCCGACAGAATTTCTGCAAGTTTTTGACATGGTAGCACCTTGGGGATTCAACGCAATTTGACCACTAGCAGGATCAGTTAAGTCAGGCAACTTGTTTAACCATTGACAACCAATTGCTGATAAATTTGAATCTTAGAGCCTACCTCTTTGCGTCATCCTTCAACTGAACCGACCACCGTAAAGCATAATGCAAAATCTCTGAGTCTTAAAGAACCTTTAATCTAGGTGAAGAATAAAGCTTTAGCTCCCTGCGTTATGGAAAGTGGAACATATCCCATTAGTTCATATGGAGAGTGGTTGAAGAAGTAGTCATGTAGAGCTTTTTCTTTGAGAAGGAAACGAGCTTGGTGGACACACCAGAGACCGGTAGCCGGTAGCACGTAAATTAGCCGGAAGTGGAGAACAATCGGTTTTGCCGCGATCGTTAATAAATATGAGGTAAATTATAGTGCCACAACCTGCCTCAGTTTCACCTTTAAATGAACCTGCCATAGGCAATGTGGAATCTGCCATGGTTATTGCTTGTTATTCTCGGTGGCAACCATCTCGTATTGCGATTCTTCACTGATACGATGGCCTTGGAGGATTCAGTGAATTTAGCATAGCACCTCGAGTTACTTGGCTGGTTACCCATTGCACCTTCTGACTCCTTAACGTCTAAATAAGCGGCAGCATCTTGCCTCATGGTCGGGCTTAGGACACAAATGGCCAACATTTTGAAGGTTTGGATGGTGGAATCGGGCTCGACTATGCCAATGGGAAAAGTCCTATGTGGTTACTAGAGGTCTGATTTTCCGTGACTTTCAGAACTTGGTTATGCATCCAAGCATCCTTCCACATCTATCCCTTGTCGACTTCATTTCTGAATGACAACCACAATATTGCTGGTGCTTCCACCTTGACTTTCCGACATCCTTCACTTGGCTGTCTCTTTTGTAGTAAGCTTGGCATCCCATTTTGTCGCAAAATTGTCCACTTCCTTAACAACGTTTTATAATTAGAACCAGGATAGATCGGGTAGGCGCCATGCCCTAATTAGCTTGCTTCCTAACCGTATTTTGCGTTCCGCTCTTGCCGTACGTCCCAGCTGCTGGGACTGAGTGATCGCCGCTCCGCCTCCTCTGCAAATGAAGGAATAGACAACAAATTAATCCTCTTCAGAAGTCTCCACTTATTCAGTCCTTCTAAATGGCAGTTCGAGTGGATTAGTATGGTTAAATGAAGCTTCGTGTCATAAGTGAGTTTGTTCATCTCTTTCACAATCAGGGATTAAAAAGGCAGCCCATTGACTGATCTGTCGGTACTGATTGGGAAAATAATGTGTGATTCCTAGAACCCTATGCCAGTAATCAAGACACTTGTGTATTCTCCTTCAATCTAGAGGACTGCGTTGCACTTAATGGCTTGTGGCAGCTTTGTGCCTGCAGGCAGAAATGAGTAATCAAACAAGCGGGCATTTAATTGCCCTGTACTCGACCAGAATTTACTGCATTTCCCTAATCATTTCAAAAACCTTGTAAGATTTTAGTTGGATTTAAGTGAGGAACAAGATGGGAGTCTTGTACAGATTTGGAGGAGCTAACTTGTTGTCTAGACATGACGGAACCTGTAGGATTCCAATAGACAGATGCGAATAGCGGGTTCTTGTAGAGATGTCTGCTAGGATGGAAAGGAGTTATGGTTGACAATGTTGCAACCTGACGTGGCACAGTATCTAGTCGGTGCGACATCTACCGCAGAAGCGAACTAGCTAGCGCCTCAGGAATGATGGACAGTTTTTCAAGGCATCAACTTCTACCTCCATTTCGATGGGCACTTCGACGCAAGCATGCCTAACTACTCCTAAGCGTTGACCGATATCATGTCTCACTGTGCGGTGTGCTGCCCACCTTCTACCTCATCAGCACTGAAGAGGAGCTACGGGCGGAGATTATGGCCAAGGCAATCACATTTTATTTCATCCTCAACGACGGCAACCACTAACGAAATGAATGAGAAAGTGGGCGAAAGGGAAGAGACATTTTTTGCTCCACCCACACTCTGATATGGTTTAATTCTTACCAACAATCTAGAGACTGAGGCTGACTATCGCAGAAACTATTTAATTCTAATGTTTGAACCATGATCACCACAAAGGTAGTGTCCTACTACGATGGACAAATTTTGTTTCCAATGTGACAATTACGGAAACATCTGTGGCACACCTCCATCACCTTCCATCATCTCTTACATCCAGGCTCGTCGTCTCTAAAAGCAAGAAGCAGACATTCAACTCATTTGGTTTGAAGAATTGAGACACTTCTGACTGTTATGCTAGAAGCTAAGGAGCAAATCTAGTTCGTGGAATGGATAATCGGACCAAATCCTCAAGATGAGATGAGGAAGATGGAGGAATTAGCCTACAGGCAGCGAAAGTTCCAACAGATGCACTCTCCCAACAACTGGAAATTGTGGTGCTGCAATGCATTTGTGGCCCACACCATTAAGCAGTTATCCAGTTGTCTGATTGTTCTGGCTTCATGGGGAGAATCCCATTGCTTCCTTAGCTTTGGAGCAACAACGTCATCGTGGGACAGTGGGACTTCTGCACAGTTGTTGACAAGGTGTTTCTACTGCAACAATGTTCAGATTGCAATTGTCATTAAGGTGTATATAATCCGAAGAGGTTAGAACGAGTGACCATGTTCCAGACCCAGGCAGTCTCGAGTCCAGCAGTAATTTGTAGGGATGCCTGTCACACCAAGTAGTGGCAACACTCGAAAACACAATAGTGAGCTTCAACCTAGCAAAATTATCAGCCAGAATGAGGGGAGAGAGACAATCATCGTCACGGCCTTCAATGCACCTAAAATCGTGCTCCTCCTTACCTCCAACACAAGACACATCTGCCGACAGGAAGAGGATGCTACATGCAATCCCTCGCCTCAGTGGCCACCGCCGATACCATGGAGGCACAACAATCGGTCCAACCATTTACCAAATCCATCGCCGGTAGTAAGCATGGTGAAAGCAATTCCACAGTCATCGACATCTGTTGAATCAGCACGTATATCACTGCAGCCTCCGCCATTTTACGAGTCTTCAACCAGTGGTATGTCCTCTCCTGACTAAACCTTTTAAAGCCCTACTGAATCAAGAACAGGAACCATGGAGACTCGTTTGATTTCTCCCACCTCGTGAGAGATGAATGGATAAAGTGTTCATGACTTAGTCCAACAAATGTGATCACCAGCTCTTCCATAAGGGGAGTAGAAGTTTTGGGCTATGGAGTAGAGCTTGATGTAGTCACTTTTTTTGCTTCCATAGGGTTGAATAGTTGGAAAAGTGGAGAGGCGACTCCCGCCTCGGACCTGCTTTAGTCACGCACTATTAATTTACTCAGCAAACACTGGTGACAGGACCAATTTATGACAAGTTGAAATGTGTGAAAAAGATAAAATCAAATTTTTATTCTAGAGGTAAAACCTACCTAACTATGGTAAATCACAACTTTTTCTTTTAGGTGAGGCAAGGGGCAAAATTGCTCCCTTCCTTCGCTGATGTTGGAATCGTGCATATTTTGAATAGCTTCTCCTCTATAGGGCCAACTCTACTGAGAAGGAAGAACTCGCTGAACAGTGATGTCCAGAAGTGGAGGTTGAGAATTTGGTGGTAGTAAATGTCATAGCAGCCCAGTATCAGCCAGTCAGCAAAGGCGAAACTGTTTCGCCTTTGGTTCAAGTCGCTGTCACTACGCTGCCCAGACATGTCTAGGTAGTAGAGAGGTGGAGGAGGTATAAAGTGCCCACTTCATTGACATCCCCACATAGCTAGCATGGACAGCGCCTTAACGACCTACTCCTGATGGTTTACGGCCACGGCTGGTGTAGCCTCAATCGGCAATGGCTCTCATTCAGGACTCGGGATTGGAGTAATTGCCGAAGATAGACGTCATTATCAATGCTTCTGCTAGGGGTGGGCATAGATTACCCCATGACGGTTGTTCTTTGGTACTGAATTCGCTTGCTTTTGTCACCGATAGGGCGTCTCACGACCTCCCAGAGGACAAAGGAAGACATAATGTCGGGGTGGAATGGTTTGTTGATATGCAGGACGACTGAGGGGCTACTGGTGTGGTCCGAGCGCCGTACCACCTAGCAGGTGTACAAAGGTCGGGCCTTCGGCGCCAACAAAATTAAAAGAATCCGCTCACGCGTTTGCCACGTTCTTTTTTTACATTCCATTTTCCATCTAGTGAACTCGTCTACCCAAAGAGTGATTTTTTATTTGGTCCCGGAAATGCAAAAGCCTGTCGTAAAGTCAGTACGAGACGCAGTAGCAGAATTTTTTCACCCAGAAATGGTAGGGATAAGAAGATGTTGGTAGCAACTGACTCAAACAGATGCCTTACACCCTCAAGCCTTCTCCATTCTTGATTAATGACGAAGTAAGTGCTGCCGCCGACTATCGTACGGCAAATCTAAGAGACGATAGAACACCTCCTTCATATTTACACTAACTGTGGAAGGAATGCCACGGGACTAGCAATGGTCCAGAGTTTATTCCACATTGGTTACTAACTAACCGATTTTGCAGAAGAAATGCCAGGATGCATTTGTATAGCAACGACCACTAAGCAAAAGAACATTTCACTAGCTATCCATAAATAATGCACTGTTACCCATCCTAGGTCTCCAAGGTATACACTGTTGAATTCTCAGAAGACCCCTATAGCATAAAAGGATAAAAGAGTGGGTCTTCGTGGTCCGTGCTTTGCAGCCAGTAAGTTGTAAAGTACCTGGCTCAGTGAGGACATGCCTCTGAAACAGGAATTGCGAGAATTTTGAGGGCGAAATGGCAGGCCTAGCGAGGCAAAAGCTGCTTCACATCGGGGAACAACAGAGGTTGATGGTTGTGTCTTTTAGTGCATTGACTTATGCTGGTGAAATGCGTGACCAGTACCACGGGATCGTTTGCCGCCTCTACAATGGTTGAGGAAGTGCATGTGACTGCTCTTCCTGTCGGCAGACTTGCCTCGTGTTGTGGGTAAGGAGGATGATGATTGTCCCGCTTCTGATATTCAAGCTTGCCATCGTGTTCTCAACTATCATCACTTAGTGTGACAGTTAACCCTACACATTTCTAACTGGTTCGGAAGTACTTGGGTCTGGAACATGGTTAATTCTTCCAACCTCTTTGACTTGCAAGCACCTCAGTGGGATTTCCTTCAATGCAATCTGACTATTGTTGTGGTAGCGACACTTTCGTTGCCATGATCTCAAGGAGTGTGGACGCCAACAGTCCAGATGCCTCACTGTTCCACGATAATAACGTTGCTCCTAAACTAGGTCGCTAATGGGAGGTCCTCACGGAGTCAGGATCGCCACCGCCTAACCACCTAATGTTGAGAGTCACAACTCATTGCAAAACCTCATTTTCCAGTTGTTAGGAGGCGTATTTTATTGCGACCTTCATTGCTACGATCATCTTCTCCATCTCCCTCATCTCATCTTGAGGATTCGACCTGGGTTTCCGCTCCATGGACTAGAGTTGCTCCTCAGCTTCTAGTACTTCTATCAGAAGTTCCTCAAATCTTCAGGTCAAATGAGTTAATTTGGATGTTTGCTACCTGCTTTTGGGATGACGAATTGGAATGCCAGAGATGGGAAGAAGTATTAGAGGTGGGCTATAGATATCCCTCTAATTGTCACTTTGCAAACGAAATTGATCCATCGTAGTAGGACATTGGCTCAAGTGGTAGGATAAGAGAGTTCGGGTAACAATCCACCTCACTTCTTACTTAGTGATGGTTACATCGAATCGGAGAGTGGATGAAGTAAACAACTTTTTTCCTTTTGCCTACCTCTCCATTCATTTCTTCGGTGGCCTTCGTCGTGATGTGGGGTAATTGGACAACTTGGATGGGGATGAAGTCAAATGTAAATGCTTTGACCATATTCTCCTTCTTCAGCTCCTCTTCAGTGCAGATGGGGCAGGAGGTGAACAGACAGAATCCGGTACATCCACTGCCGGCCCTTATTCTCGACCACTTCCCCGCCTATATACTACTCATGTAAATACGAGTGCATTGGCCATCAAAAATTCCTCCGGTCAGTTTGTAAAATTTAGGATCAAACAGGACAACTTATGGTTGTAACCTGGCTGTGCCGCACTTTAATGCACCACGATTGACGGGTTCTGCGATTATGAAGAATATTTTATGGAAGAAGGAGGAAAACTGGTCTCCATCACAGTCATTCAGCTCATAGATCGTCGATTTAGATTTCGAGCCAGAGCTATATTAAGTGAAAGCATGGAAGGACTCTTGGTGAAGAACGCGGCGTCCCGTGGACAAAGGTTTGCAATCCCTACAGGAGGCATGCATCCTTGTTTGTACGGTAGACAATCGTTTACCCGTTAGTAGCAATGATTACTGAACTTGGCAATCTCTGTCATGCCGACTCCCCCCCACCTCACCACCTCAACAGTCATTTCCGTGAATTAGGCCATCCTCAACATCCAATCGAGGTATCATTTTCCTATGAAAATGATGAACACAACCCAATAAAGCCGTTTCAAAAAATTACACCTTTTTGCACCATTTTGCGAGCCTTTACATTTAAAAGCTACATTTTGGACATTATGTCACGGACTAACTTAATGCCCTTCGAGTATTCAAACTCAACGAGGCGTATCCACTAAGGAGGAGACATGCGAGTTCCTCCAACGAGCCGGTGATCTTGGAGTTCACAAACAAAAGGGCATCACATGATGGCAGGAATCGTCACCTTAGCAACCACCTACATACACACCACTACAATTGTTTGTTTTAGCAGTAGGACTAGAAGTAGCATTAGTGGATAATGTAAGGAAAGTGGTGGGAGGGGAGTTAGGGGAGGGGCGGCATAAGAGGCGGCGCTATCTCAATCACATCTCTGATAGCAATTAATTGTACTACTTCACATTGCTAGAAGGTAAAAGCTATTACCACGACTACATAATATTACTACTTGAGGCTTTAAAGTTATTTATCGAATCTACTAACTTTACAATCGGCGTCACATATATGTGACACCCGGATTTCCTTACTTAATAGTGGCACCAGAGTGTGCAATGTGTAATACTTATCAATCTACGATAAAATTTGTGACAAATAGTTACTTATTAAACTGATTGGTTGGTTTTAAAGGGAAATGATTACAGATTAAGCAGTTTATGGCAGGTAAGATGAATTAAGCAATTGGATTGCAAGCATTTTTTTCAAGATTGGGCGTTTCTATAAGAGGTACCTCATTAACGGTGAACTGCTGAGGTGTTTACCTCAAAAGGCAGCACATGTCCCCATGATTCAGCAGATGGTAGTGTAAACTAAGTCCATCGGTGTTCACTTCGTTAAGTCTATTTACACGAGCTGAACGTTGATGAATGAAATAAATAAACAGGATCTGGGCTTCACTAAAGACATTCATTAGCTGTGGATCATAGAATTGTCGATGGCTATGGTCAAGGCGACACCAAACCGACCGAATCAAAGGCAGTCATGATTCTGTCATGTGATGCGCGAATCGGTTTTAAGCTCCCTACGCCTGCATACAAACCTGACCGCCCTGACAGCCACAATTAGCTTTGTGTCAGACCCTCACAGGGTCCAACAGTTCAAAATGAACTGCAATGTGAGGAGATTCTAGGGGTGGCCCTTTGATGCACAACTTCAAAGGCTCTTGGTTGAGGGTTTTGCATTCGCCCTGTCTTCAAGACTGTCAGCCATAGCCATACTTTTAAGATGAGTAAGCATCGAAAGTTTGGAAATAGTCACAGAACTATTCTTGGTCGATCTCCGGTCAGGACAGCAGATGCATAGCAGTGAAAGGTGATATCTCCGGTTTAAGAGTCAGTTTATGTTGTTACTTGCTATCCAATGAACCAATGACCATTTTCTCAATTATCTTGGACCACTGTTGGTGAAGAGCGTAAGAATAGTAGCATCACCCTTTCTATGGTACAGAAACAACAAAAAAACGAAGTCTGTAGGTTAGCCAACACGGAACAGAAGGTGCGAGTGGGTGTTTACGCTGCCGAAAAACGAGGGATCATGATGGAGTGTGACAAAGCATGGTAAGGTATGGCCATTATCATTCACTTTTGGACCAATCGAACAAAGAGTTCTTGAACGAAAACTGATTGACGAGGATATCAAATGATCTGGACGACCTTTTTAATCTTCTTCAAATGTACCTGAGAACGTGAGCAGAAGTTTAAGGCGAGTGAAATTCCTGACCAAACTGGTGGTCGAGGAAGAACTCGCTAAGCCTGAGGAGGAGAAGTGGCCAAATTATCTGGTTGGTGATTTAGCTCTGAGGGGTTTATGGTCTGAAAGAATTGTAGAAAAGGAGAGTCTTACAAAATCGCCAAACCCGAGAGGCATCGCGAGACGAAACACACGACAATCGCCTTTTAGAATCATACTGATGCTTTATCTCGATCGCGAAAGCGTTGGCAGCCAGCAGTTATTGAATCACCTCTCGGCTTGTTTATGTTCCTCTCTCCTCCTTTTTATCTTGCCTCATTATAGAACGACGACCGCACTACCGCCACTACTGCCGCTACCGTTGTCGGTAAGATAGGTTTACTCACCTGACTGGGAGTTTTCTGTTCCTTGCCCTACCTCTCTTGGAGAGCTAAAAGGGCACACTTTTACTCCCTAAATTGTTCGGCAGCCCTACTTTAGGATTTGTCCGTATGGAAGATGAAAGTGTGTGGAATGAAGTTGCCGCCCCGAAATTTAAAAACTACACAAGACTGCGAACATCACTACCTCCGTATTACACTTTTAGGAAGGATTCGAGAGTAGGGGCGGTGACTGCACTAATAGCTGCAGAAAAATTACTCTTATTAGATAAATGTCTTTACTTAACGAGACAGAAGAGAGGATATTATTTTTGGGTGGTCGTAGCTATGGTAACTCAGGATTGAAGGACGATTAAAGTTATGTCGCCTTGCAGCAATGTCAATCTACCGCTTTACAATGAGAGACGTAATGCTTGGGGAGACAGCAGATTTTAGAGAGGCCATTTTAAAGCTGTCTCTCGAGGAAAGCGCAATTGTCACTGGCAAGATGATATGGAAACGTCTCTTGCATCGTCGGGCTGACCTAAATTAAGACGGCCTTAAATTGGGGTGGGTGGTGAGCAAATCGGACCCAAACTACCTACCCCGACAGTGCAAGGTTGGCTGCCATAACGATTTAAGTAGTGTCGTGTAAGGCTCGGATTCGATCAAGTACCACCACTAACTCTGAGGTACAACGAATCGGAAACGTGTGGAGGTTATGTAAAATTCTTTGATGTACAACTTCGACGAATGTTGACCACAAGCGTTGCACTCTCATTATCTTTCACACTGTCAACCGCCAACTTCCACAGTGACAATGACACTTCTGATCGGCGGTTGTGATGCTGCCAAATTAGAATAAATTGCCTCATGGTCTAAACACACACGATCTGAGATGCCTACTGTCGACAGTCAGGGAGAAGTGAAAGTCGAGAGGCAGTGGTAAGCATGTTATTTGTGGGTGGCCGAATTTATTACGACTTACAATTAAAGGACTATCAAAATTATGCGTCTTGACAGTCATGCCAATATTGCGCTCAGCGATGAGGCATATAATGATTGAATAGACACCTGGCTTACGGTAAGGGTATTTGAAGCTGTCTCTAGAGGGAAAGGCAATCACCACTGGTACTATGATTCGGTGGTTTGATATGAGAAGGCTACTCGCATCACTGAATTGACTGAGCAAAAGGCAGTCATAAATCAGGTGGGGGACGAGCAAATGGGATCTATAACACCCACGCCAACAATGCAAGGTAGCCGCCTTAATGGATATAAGTAGTGTCTTGCAGGTCTTGCATAAGACCTAGCATTGCTGCCACATCTAGAGTACAGCGAGGAAGGAATATGCGTGAGATTATGCAAAATTCTTTAGTGTGCAACTTTAACGAATGTTAACTACGAGGATTACACTCGCCTTATCTTTCTGACTGACAATCGTGATCACACTGCTACAAGATAGGAAACGTCGACTTTGAAAAAGGCATTCTCACATCAAAATGGTGTCTATGATGCAGTCAAGACGATTCAACCTGAGAGATGGCCTAATCACAAACGATCAGAGATGCCTTTGTGCAAACTATAGGTAAAACCATTGTGCCTGGTGTCAACAGTCAGGGAGAAGGAAGAAACCTGTACACTGCGTGGTCCTGAAAGTGATGTGTACCAACAACGAGGACTGCATGTATGGTCGAGGTAAGAGGAAGATAGAAGGAATCTGCTGCCATTCAGCTGCTGTTAGTGTCTGTAGAAAGCGTTGCTAGTGGAGGGCGATATGCCAACCGAAAGAGGAGGAAGACGAGGCATTCCTGGTTAGCCACCTAATCGGGCAATGAGGAGGAGGAAGAGAGGGAGAGAGGGAGAGAGAGAGAGAGAGGAAGATAGAGAGAGCAAACAACCCTCACGCGAATGGCATGTTTGGCAAATCCCCGTGGCAACTATCAACAGGTAACGGGGTCATCGAGTGGGCGAATGAATGACGCCTTGGTCAGTGCTGAGGCAGGCCACATGGCAATTCAAAAGATTGAAGCGCATGAAGAGCAGTGAGTGAATTTACTGGTTTAAAATAGAGTGAAATGGATGCGTCGACGTACAGAATGCCAGTCTAGCTGGGGGTGTGGAGGGAGGAGGGGAGAGGGGAGAGGGGAGAGGGGAGAGGGGAGAGAGGAGAGGAGAGGGGAGAAGGGAGTGGGAGGAAGGAGTGGTAAGGGAGTAAGGGAGTAAGGGAGTGAGGGAGTGAGGGAGTGAGGGAGGGAGTGAGAAGAGAAAAAGAGAGGATGGAATGAGCAGAGTTTAACGTCATGTACACACACACACACAAAGGTCAACAAAGTACCAAACAGACAGACAGACAGACAGACAGACAGACAGACAAGCAGGTAGGCAAGCACGCAGTGAGTGAGTCACTACTCCTCCTGTTAGTCAGCAAAGTTAGATAATTACTCGAGCAGTCAGTTGGGAGTGGAGGGGAGAGTGGGGAGAGATGGGCAGGCTGGCACTGGCAAGCGCAAATGGATGAATGGATGGATGGATGGATGGATGGATGGATGGATGGCTGCCTGTTCAGGTGCCGTTGAGGGAGAAGTGCTTCTTGAAGAAGTGACGGATGCTCTTGCCCATGTTGGAGTAGCGTCGTGAATGCTGCAACTTCTGCTTGATGGAGGTCCTGTGCTCGTGTGAGGAGGAGGCCTCGGAGGGATCGCCTTTGAGGCTGGCAATGCGACTGAGACGCTGACGCTCCTCGTTCACGTGTTGATTGGCAGCCTTGATGGCGGAGACGAGGCCGACGAGCAGCTCGTTGACCTGGTGGTTGAGGGAGATGGAGACCTCGTAGAAGTCGCAGGAGTACACGGAGGCCAGGTGCTTGCCTTCTGAAGGTAAAATGGGAAAAGCGCTTGCTTCGATCCACTTCTCTAACGCTACTCTTGCAAGAAAGTGTTGTGATGACTAGAGGAGAGGAGCCATGTGGGGGGCTGTCGATGGTGTTACCATGTCGGCAAGGTGCTTCAATTCACTTCACTGCACTTCACCTCTCTGCACTGCACTTCGGCACTGCATGTGGGCACTGAGCTGAAGTCTGGGAGGCAATTTATGGCAGAAGGGCGTGCTGCCATGACCTATCATCATGGTGGGTGGTGGGTGTGCTCGATTCCATAGCTTGCATGCCTCCATTTGTAAGGGAGATATTTCTAGGACCACATGAATGGTGAGACCCATGCATGTCACGAAACCGTGGGAATGGGCAGTTTGTAGAGTTACACGTCACGATGTCTCTTCCATGTGCAATTTCAAGTTCCACGGAAAGACACGCCTCATGTGCAACTACTCTTCGACAGGCAAGTTCGTGCCAGTGTCCAGTGCTACAAGGCCCCAGCTTCGCTGACTAACTGCTCACATGAACGAGTGTGGTAGACCACGGCTGTGGACTGACATCCACCAGGTGGTTAATTTGGATCACCGCACAGACGCATGGTCAGTCGTTTCTGCAACGTTGGCCATATCTAGACGGAAGACCAACTACCATGCACCTCAGCATGCAGTCTCTGCTGCACCACGTCCAAAGGCAAATAGGCACACGGACAGCCACCTGATGTCGGGACAGGGGGTGCTACGCACAAAACTTTGCGAGAGTTTGACAATCATCATGCCTTGTTGTGATGACGACTGAGTAAGTGTAGTGGAGACTAGTGCACACGTACATGGACTGGGAGTGACACAAGTGGGACAAACTTGCCACACACTACTACGCTCACAACCACCACCACCACCATCACCACCACCACCACCGCTTCTCGGTTGATGTCGACTTCTGACTCTTGCATCCACCTCTGCACCCAGCATTGAGTTGCCACTTCCAAACACCTGTTCCGAATTCTCCACCAAGTATTCGGCTCCACCGGTTGCATGGTAGTGATTTTAAGCAATGCCACGAGTGAGTATGAAAACCACAACGCAGCAAAGTAAAACAAGGCGCATTACCCTCTGAGGAGGTGATTCACTGTCTAGACAACAAAGCAAGTAAGTAACGAGTGCTCACACCGTCGGTGGCGTGGTAGTGTCTGTGCTCCAGAAATGGACGAATTAATGTGGAGGGAACGAAGTCTGAAAAAGTCATCTTCGGACTGTACAATCCTCACGAGTAAGAGCCATGGCAAGTGGATTGCGAGCTTGAGTCCTAACGCCTCCTGTGACCTATTTGGCTGTGAGCCACTGCTCCAACTTCACTCCAATCACCGAGCACATTATGAGATAGCCTGCTACAGCTCTGAGTTGGAGACTGTCATCGCTGAGGAGAGAGGGAGGAAACTGCTGTCTGAGTGTTGGAGAAATGTGGACGCCACGCATTCAGTCGAGTTGAGGTATGAGGGATTGTTGGGGATGGTGTTGTGCACCGGCAAGTGGTGTCGGTGGGTGAATAGGTGGTTGAAGGCAACACTCAGCCAGTGGAATCAAGTTTGGTGCACATTGGTCCATTGTACCAGTCGACTTCTCAAGCGACTGCATTGCGACGTCACTGCTGAGACGCACGTTCCAACTAACAAATTCCAACACTCTCATTTACACTACTGAAAAAGCGTCTAGGACAGATGAGACGAAATCGCTTGAATATTATAGACAGAGGTGGGAAAACGGCAAGTGAGAGTAATCTTGCTTGCGTTTGCAACATTACTCCACACTAGCTAGTCTGCAGGGGTTGTTGAGAGGACGACTGTCATCAGTCGAGGTCGGGGCTGCTGAGGCTTCTTAATGCCCTTCGAGAACCTTTCCAATTGCTGCATAGAACTGGGATGTTGAACGGTGGTAGCGGGTTCAGCGTTGGCATGGAGGGACTGGCTGTGGCCTGTGGCGTACGTTCGCGGAGAGACATGATTTGCCTGCCAGACATAAAATGACTGCTAACTATCGCTGTCATAGAGGGATGCGACAGGTTGTGTTTGGAATGTCCTAGTCACTGTTTAGGGGCGAGCATCACCACCACTAACACCGTCACAGCTGACAGGTCACGTCGATTGTCATGACAGACTGTGCTGGGCGTGCACTGGCACAGTTTATGACCACCTCGATGAAGACGCTCTCGCCTGCACAGACCCAACGTGATGCGTGCATCGGTTAACAGTCAGTGGGAGAACTCTTGGTGGATCGCTCACCACTCGATGTGCATTGTCGTCATGACACAGAAGGTAGGAGGAAGAGAGGTGGAGTGTTTGATCATCGCACGAAGTTTGCGTGCCCTCATCACTCTGCAACACCTATTACCCTCAGAACGAAGACACAACAGGTGATTGTTCTTGCGTGAGTAACAGGCTGCATGTCAACCAGTCGCACAATTGACTGCATGGAGGCTGACTTGCCAGACGGGTGCATTGTTTTGAATGCTGCGACACGTCCGTCAACCTTTTAAGCACACCCATCAACGGATTCTCTTGGTGTTATGGAAGGGTTCGATGATCAAGTGTAGTTTGAACAGTCAAAGGAGTCACCTCGAGAGCAGTATGCAAGCAGACACAGGTAGATACAGTGGATAGATGGTGAGACAGACAGATAGATAGATAGGTAGGTAGGTGGGTGGGTGGGTAGGTAGGTAGGTAGGTAGGTAGATAGATATACGAACGTGGATGTACATGGGTTGAAGGATGGTGAGATGGAGTGGTGAATGACTGATCGACCCTGAATACCATCCACTTACCGTCGTAGGAGACACTGCGTGCTCGAACCAGATCGGTCTTGTTGCCCACCAGAACGATGGCACTGGCGATTTTACACCGTCCGAGGATCTCCGACACGATCGTCTGTGCGCCTTTGAAGGACTCTCGATCGTCGATCGCGTACACCACCAGGTAGGCGTCTGCTGAGTCGATCACCTTCAGTAAGACAATTCCTCCTTCACTCCACATATCATCTACAGTCTCCATCAGCCGAGTACAGCGGTGGGGCAAACAACTACTTAAGCACACCCACCTCACCTCACCTCACCCCACCTCACCTCACCTCTCCTCATCCCACGTAATCTTCCTCCCTTCCTCTTGGCGGCATCTGTGACTCATTTTGATGCCCTT
>MIEF01005867.1:0-19627 GCA_001870725.1 Taenia solium | reverse complement strand
CCTCGGTTGTGCCTTCTATACACTTGAATCATCTTTGGAGTCTTATTTTGCCGCAGTGGACGATTTCATACTCATCCAGTTTCTTATACTTTAGGGCCTGCATTTTTGGTTGAAACTGGAAATAACATATTAATTATAGTGCTGATTGTAGTTGCCCTATTTGATTATTCCTTAGGGATTGGTGCTGACAGCTATCCTCTTCATTCTTTGAAACATGGAATCCATGCGTATCTGCAAACGACGCATTATCTTATCGCGTAAGAATTTCAGGACAAACTGATAGCCTTGGGTTTTTTTAAGAGGTATTTGCTTTGCTTTCCTAATCTGCCAACCTGTGTTATATTTGGAAAGAAAGTACCTTCTAATTCGCGTTAAGTATAACCAATTATTCCTATTGGTTCTTAATTTCTCTTTTAATTTGGTAAGGTGGCGTACCTTCGTAAATACGATGCATCTGTAGGCATTAACCACTTGTTTCTCGGTGGTACTTAATGCTGTCGTGCGTAACACCTATCCCAAACGTATCCGATAGATTTAGTAAAAGGCTTCCACTGTCTGAACGCTCTATCTGCCCTACAACGTCTTCGCTTGCCCGTCTAGCTGGCACTTCATGATGTGAGGGTTGAAGATATGGGGTGAAATTAGGGAATATAATACCCCTCCTTTTCTGATCGGTTGGTATGTATCCATGCTAAACACAAAAATCGCTGGACTTGGGTGAAATCCTCCTTCCAAAGGTATCCCATTGCGTTGCGCCGGGTGCGCCAGACAAAGCAAGCAACATTAACTTCACCTTATTGGTCAAAATGGAGGATTGTCGGTGGTTTTCCAGATGAGACATCATTGGTAGCGGTATTCATCTCTCCTTCCTTAAGAAGGGTAGAGGTGGCAGAAAGAATAACGAAAATGTTTTTATTATTAGCAGATTAACAATAATTGGACTGCATCAGCGGATTAAGTACAACCCATTCCCTTTGGCAGCCATTCCTCAATCGAGCATGAAGTAACCAGCAGAAACGCTGTTTACAGTAACTTGATACAGATGTGACATCGAAACCTTTGCAGATTGGTAGGCTCAGTTCCGTTGTGTCATTCTTTGAATCGTATGATTTTTGAGCCCTCATGTATGAGCATAAATGCTTTGCCTGACAAGTGTTCCTAAAGCCATGATTAGCAATCAAGGTGTCATATTTGAGAGTCTAACTAGTAGAATCGAATGGATCATTCGATCGCATCGTGTACCATGGCGATCTGTGGGTCGACAGTCATGCGTATGGCAAGTGGACGTCAATTTCGCGGATTGTGGAATGTCGGTTTGTGCATAGTGTGTAACTCCATACCTAATGGGATATCCACTAACCTAAATGCAGATGGCAGTCGTGCAGCTGTATAGACTATGAGCAGTCTGATGAAAGAGCGATGCATTACGTTGCTTCATGTGCCAGCAGATGACCAAGGCTCGTGCGTATCTCTAAAAGGGGACGCCCTCAATTTTTCAACCTCACCACATGACTTGTAACCCACCAAGAAGGGAACCAAGTAGGTAGAATACATCTCTATAAACCGGGTGCCATCAATTTCATCACCTACCTCTCTTGCTTCTTTATTCTTACAGCAAATGGAATTATTTGTACAATTGAAGGTTCTAATTGGCTAATTTAGCGCATCCTTTATCGAAAATAATGTCGCAACTCCTTAGTGTGGAAATTGGGGATTCGCGACATCTTCTGCAAATTATGACAGGGTTCGTTTTGGTTATCTCTTCAATATTAAGAAATACAGTGAAATAAATTGACAAACCGAACATCAAAGCATCCAATGGAACAGATTATAGGTGAATAACCAGCAACGATGAGATGAGCCGCTATACCTAGTTGGGCGGTAGAGTATGATGGGAAGAGGATTGACAGCTTAGCAACTAGGTGACTTGAACAATCGACATATTAATCAGATTCCGCACTGTGTGAATACATACCAGCCCTAACTCATTCCGGCCTTTCATACTGTCAAAATTTTGCCTGCCAACTTTTAAACGAAATCACATGGCTGTATTCTTTAAGGGATTGAGTAGATCCTACAGTGGCTTGACAAAGTAAACATTGACTTGACTAAGCTTCACAATTCGCCTCGCCTTAAGCATGCAGCACAGTGCTAAATGAGCAGCTCATCCACCGCTAAAACAGGCCAAAACCCTGGCCATTCTCTCCGACAGCTGTGCTGGAATCAACCGATGGATGTTGGTAACGGCAGACTGGAGCGTACGAAGTTAACCTTATGGATGTAGCACGACTGCGACCCCAAATTTTATCATTCCCTGGCTGTGTGATCAGAGACCAAAATGTGCGAAAGTAGCACGTGTGGTGGACGGCTTCTCACGATTTAGTCCTCCGCTGTGACAGTCACCTCACACCTGCACTGAAATCACGCCTACAGGGGTGGCACTGAGATGCACATCAACGTCTCTTCTGTTAGCACAACGCAAACACTAAACCAAATTGTGGCGCGTAGTAAATTTTAAGTACTGACTACTTGTTTGCTGATACATAAAGGCACCTATTACCCTTTGTACATGACCACCGAACCATGTGCTATCACATCTACTCCAGCCAGCATCTACGGCGCCTTTCGCTTACCAGAAGGCACTATTTAGTCATCTCTACTGTTGCTGTTTCATTAGAAGTGGCATAATGATTTGAATTAAAATCACGAATACCAATGAAAATTCCCTCAGGAGTCAACAGGAAAATGTCGTTAGCCCCTCCCTACCATACTGCTGAAAAAGAAACTCATCGTGATTAAGTCCTCGTTTTTAGAAATTTGAACTCATTTCGTTTGCGTTTTATCATAGATTGAACCAAAAAATACAAAATCAGATTAGCCACACTCATCCCTTAGAAATGCATCCACAAGGAATCCGATAACTCCATCAGTCAGGTCAGTTTTTTGCCAAATAGCTAATTACCCCAATTTCGACGTTTAATATCCGATTTTCCGCTTCCATTAATTAATGACAACTCCCTGTACTAAAAAACGAGGTGTTCGAAAATCATTTAGCCTGTTTACTGTTAGAGGATGTATTGCTTAAATAAATCCGCATCGTGACCAACCAGGATTACCTGAGGCCTAACCGCTGCTTGAAGGTGAGCCTGTGTTATGTTCAGGTTTCGAATCAGTTTGAAAGTTAATAGAATGGAGGTCTCAGTTATTTTCTGCGGTGCATGCATATTAGCTAGTGGTTTGACTTACGGGGTCAGCTTGAGGGGAGAAACTACGAATTAGCAGAGTAACAACTATTCTGCTATTGCTGCTCATGCGACGTGTTTGGGAGTTAGATGCTAAAAAATTTTGGAAAAAAGTCGAAGCAGGATATGTGCCGACATGCCCCTGCACCCGCCACTTCCAAATGCTCTTGAAGTTCTTTTTCCCGTTTATAAGACTACCGTTGTCAATGACTAATTAAACTCCAAGCTGAGCTTACGCTTGATGTCAGAGCAGTGGTCCAGGAGCGACGCCCCACTGCAGGGAGTCCAGGCATTCTGAGGTTCTCCTAACTGCATAGACAACGACCTAGACCCTATTATCAACAACCAGATGGAACACAGAGCAGTAAGTCTTGTACCTACCTTCAGCTAAATTTGAGGCCCAACTGAAGCTCGCCGCTGACGTAAAGCTGGCCCCTTGGCTATCCACGGGCGTCAAAACCGCAGAATACTGGTGCTCTGGGAAGGCTAGAGCTCACCGCTTAGAGGGAAGCATCTTCCCCCACTTGAACCGAATAAGATTGGGACGCATCACGACCATCAAGACAATTCACCAACCTTAAAAGCCTAACTTCGTAAGAATTTATTCACAAAATATACACGAAAGTAAACGAAATATCACCATCAGAGATATTCCGTTAAGCTGTCGTATTATTTCGTAATTTGGCTCGGAGCTTCGATTTGAAACCGATGAAATTGGACACGTGAAGTGTGAAAATTTACGCGTCTATGTGAAAGGTGCGCATCAGCTTCAAGTAGGGAGATGTGGCGATATTAGGCAGATCTTCGACCCTCCATAATCCATTTTTCTGACGCCTTTTATCCGCCTTCTCCGGCCGCAACCTCACGGTGGATTGTTGGCATTGACTTCTACAAGATCGATGCAACATGCTCACTGATAAAAAATAAACACAACAAGATGAATGGGGTGATAGATAATCCTTTCTTACTCTTTTAACTTAGCAAGACTTTTCAAGTCATTATTTAGCCCTTCCGATTCCTCCTGATTTCTAAAAATGGAAAAGAAATCAAGTGGATAAGTTGAGATGTTATTTAATCGACAATAAGATATGACAAGAATCGCCTGAAATCTGTTTTGAATTGTTCAAAATAGGTGTCTTTTTTAAAATTGATTAAACTTGAACCATTACCATAAAGACAGCTCCCACACCACTTACACAAGTGTTAAAGTTGGCAACACCTTACTAACCAAGGTAGATAAATAAACCCTATTCTTACGGGGACTCGTGAAGGACCGAAGACTCGAGACGTTTCCGTTTTCTACCTTTAGCCAAAGCGAAGTGGTTTCTGCAAGCAAACAGAGCCTAGACTGAAGATGCCCTACGACCACACACACCCAACCAATCTGGAGCTAATTCTTACCGAAAATTCTTCAATGTCTGCCTATTTGGTGCCCCCAAGGTCTGGCCGCCCAATCGATTCCGATATCGCCGATTGCTTGCATCGACAAGGGACTGTTTTCTAAAAAGTCCCATCAATATACTTCAAAATGAAAAAGTACAGACAGCTGGAATACCTACGAGCAACGGATCCCAGGTCCTTACCTAGAAACCTTTGCATTTCTCTTCCGATGGTTAGCCTTATTCCGCGATTGTACTGACCCATTTCTAAAGACAGAGGGAGGTAAGAGTGGAGTGATTTGCCAAGATATTTATGAAGTCGCGTTTCAATTAAGTACGAAAAAACCTACGTCGCTAATTTATCTTCACCATGTATTTTCTTCCATCTAGAGTGCTTTAGCAGTGACGCCCGCGGAAGTGATAGCTGTGGTAATCGTGAAGTCCCATTTTCGAAGGAACAGTAAAGAGGCTCATCAAACACTCGGATTTTCGGAGTGAACTCGGTTGCTAATTTTGATTCCAATGCCAAGAAAAATCAAGAAATATGAATGATGCACATGAATGTGGGACTAGACGACCGTAGGTAATTCTCATCGGCACTCACCATACCTCCGTGATCGACGAGCGCAGGGTGGACAAATGGGAGGCCGTTGGATATTCTTGGATGCTTCTGCGTAGACATCGCAATCATCGAACTTGAAAATCGACGTCTGTATCGCAGATCGTCCATCAACTGTTGGTTTCCGACAATGCTGGGAAGCAGGTTAAAAATGATAACGTAACCAAATGTTGTTAATGTTGTCTACACACCTGAGGAGGATTAAAGTGCTTCAGAACGACTGCGGCCCTTCTCAACGCAGCCGCTACGACCAGAAAGTTCAACAATCATGGCGCCTCCCTCACCAACCAAGGCTTCAGATTTAAAGTTTTTGATCTGCCGTACAGGTTTCCTCAGGAATGTACCATTATTAAGGTCTTTATCATTGACTTAAGTAAAGACCACCGAAACTATGCAGTCATCCTAGAGCAGAAACTAACCCGACCGAAATCTTTATCGACAAAAAATTGATAAGAATCCGTGTAGAAACTAAAAAATACCTAATCCGCAAATTGTCCAACAATAACCCATAAGGAGCTTCAAAAATAAATAAACTTACCTCCCCCGTGTGCCCACGACCACCACAATTAAAACAGCTTTTAGCTCGACGGATGTTGGGTGGAGTTACGACGACGGGCTTACCGGGTTGAGTCTATGGGGAACAAATACCAAATAACGTGAAAGAAAGGCATTTTTCCTCCAAGAAGATCAGACATCGTAAAGTAGCTCACCGTATACTTGTATTGTCGCCATATATCTGGGCAAATCTAAAAAAAAAATAGTAGAGCGTTGTAGGAGAGTTCTGCTAACAAAAAACGAATAATTAAGGAAGTGGTACTGGAATATGATTCGCACCACTGATTGGAACTTTCAAAACTTGATTGCAAGGGATGAAGAAACCCAACAGTCAAAACACCTAGAAAATATTAGAGAGTGAGCCACCAGTGACCAGTTTTGCAGGTTTGCAAAACGATATGCTCGTTGAGAAAACCGTGTATACTAACAGGGCACCGACTGTGGGCATACTATTTCAAATCCGTCCCAGTAATTGGCTAAGGGTTCCGTATCAATCTTAAGCTGGAAAAACGATGCGCCGTCGACATCTCTCACTTTCAAAGCTGAGCACTTGGACTGAAGGAATAAGACAATCACCTAAGAGGAGTTCACAAAATCCTTGGTATTAAAAGTAGAACATGCGTAACCCAAATCATGGTCTTCACTCAAACTTCTGCTATTTAAAGTAGGAGAATAGCCATAGGATAGCACAGAATGAAAAACGTTTAAACTCACGTTGCTCTCATGGCCCTTTCGCTTACAGCGGGAGCAAATAGCATTAAAAATACGAACTTTATTACGACAACGCGATGAGTCGTGTCCAAATTCAGTGCAAATTGAGCAGCATTTGTTTGGACAATCGCGAACAGTATGACCCTCCTGGGCACAAAGGTAACACAGTGGTCCACTCTAAGCAAAACAAACGAGTTGACAAATAATTTAGCCATATAAAAGTATGAAAATTCCCTTTAATACACGTACGCGAATGCACTCTAGCCAAGTGTGTCCCTTTTTAAAACATCTTTCACAAGTACCATCGGGCTCTCGGTATCGTCTTTTTCCACATGATAATGAAGATATGTCAGAGGAATCCAATGACCAGTATTTGCCATCGGAAGGAAGATCCTCAAGATGTTCAGAGAGAAGCTCTTTGGTCTTTTTTAAGTCTTCAATAGATCGTTTTGAAATCCCCAGAAGTAAATCTAGTTTCGGCCTTTTGGGAGGCAAATCATTACTGAAGGAAGAGTCGGAAGAGGGATCTGCGTCATAGGTACAAACAGGATGCTCATTTGCATCATTCTGTTCCATATAACGACCCATCCGTTCGTCGGCTTTTTGAATGACACTATGTGGTGTGTTACCAGTGATAGTTAGGTACAAAGCTTCCAGAAGAGTAGAATCGATGGCTGTGTTTTTATGGGTGAATTCTTGTGACATTGGAATAAACGAATCCTGCCTGGATTTATTCGTAGGGAATGGTGGCAGCACTTCTGGAGTACAATACAACAAAGAACTGGTGACATCAAATGACCTGTCGGATTTTGTTGGCGAAGTCACCGCCTGGCACCTTTTAACTTCGTCGGCATCATCGTCATAGAAGACGGAAGCGTAAAGTCTGGCCTCTGTCTCCTCATCTATATGATCACTATCGTATTCCACTTCTTCGTCCTCCATTGCCAAATTGAAAACCCATGCACAGCAGGGTCCAAATACGGAACAACCAGACGATGGCTCGTGAAAGGGCAATAGCCAATTGCACCACCGCCTGACCGCCACAACCAATCAGAGGCCAGAAACAGCATCGATGCGGTTAAAAGGCACACATGGCATTAAAATGGAATAGCATAAAGTGCAAAAGGAACAAAGTTTCTATTTAATAAATGTTGCAAGCCTTCATTGCACCTTTGAAAAGAATTTAGAATGTTGCTCTAGTGTGTTAGCACTAAGTTGGCATGCCATGCAATAGAAGGTACCCTTTTTCTTATGCTTTTAAGGCACCGCAATGTTGTAACCACAAGTAATCAACTCTTCGTAGAATTCAAGCCTGTTAGACAATAAAGGCTGCATCAGAAAAACTGAGAACCTATATCGATAGGTCCCAGTTTATAAGTAGCACTATGCTAATTTTAGGAATGCAGACATAAAATTTAACTTTTGCTGTCAGTCGTTTTACATGTTTTATATGGGGGAGCAAATAAAGTTCTTTAACTCATCATATTACTTTAAGTTTATAAATGCCACAAGCTTAGCAAACCTTGAGTATTTTTTCTTGCCACAAATCATTCGATATGTTGCCTAAAAGCATGCCTACCGTTTTTGTTATACCATCTTCCTTCTGACCCGCTCCATATAACTCCAGTTCCATTCCCTTAGACCATATGGTCCCGGTGACATGGTGAGACCTGGGCCATTTGCTTGCCCAAGCTACCATTCTTGTGTGCTTAACTAACTTAACTAACCCTTTAGATTTCTCTATCTATCTTGCCTTATATCTGTCTGGCACCAGTTGTCGCCTCAGATTTCTGCGATGTCTTCATTTAGACCCCGATTCTCCCCCTTGGCATGAAGGCACTAAAGGTGCCTCCACCCGCACCATCAGCGGAGGACTATTCCACCTGGGACATAGTCAAGGCTACCCAATATGGTATCTTATCACGTGTCCACGAGCTGATCGAGCCGCCACTGGGTTCTACCATCCCACCATTCGACGTGAACCAGTTAGATCATGAGAGTGTCTCTCTCTTGCACTGGGCAGCCATCAACAACAACTTTACTATCGTCAAGTATCTCATCTCTAAAGGCGCCATTGTGGACCGAATTGGTGGCAATCAACAAGCCACGGCTCTCCACTGGGCCATTCGAAAACACCTCCTTGAGATGGTCGGATTATTGATGCATTTCGGGGCGGATCCGATGGTTCGGGATATTCAGGGCATGACGTGCCTCCATGTGGCGGCTCAGGAAGGCGCTACTGCCATTGTCCTCTACCTCCTTGCTAAGGGTGTGGATGTCAATTGGTAGGTTTTGCCTGACGCCCTCTACCCTTTTTTTGTAATTCACCGGATCTAGTTAGACATTGATTCTACGAATCCTTGTGGTTTGTCAAGTAATCCTCTTGTTTTTATTGATTAGGTCGGAGGTAGGCTCTATCTTGGTGCGTATTTGAGGTAGTGAATTGCCTCGGTGGGGTCAAGTTTTTTTGTCTAGGTTCGATATTATTTGTGTACGTGTCCATGAGGCTATTGAGTTCGGGCTTGTTCCTTCAATAAGGCATTCCAATTTTCCAAAATAGGTTCGAATGAACTTTACTGAGTGCGTTAGGAACCAGGTTTTTTCCTGCTTTTGCCAATGCCCCTATAATTTTGTAAAATCATGTGGTTCATTGCCACTTCCATCCTTCCAAATTGGTTGCTTTAATTTTTTCTGGTTCATTACTCTGCTATTTCGTTCCTTGGCGGCATCTTTATCCACTCGGAGTTTTGCCGATCGTTTTGAAATCTCCCAGTTTCTCCCACTTTAGACTGATTTGACCTTTGATAAAGGTAATTCAATGAGGAATTTCCTATTTTTAAATCATTCTTTCGTTTTTTTGGGGGTGTTTTTGTCTTGGAAGCTAGCGTTTGTCCAAAGACCCCTCTTTTGTGTGAACTTGACTTGCGGTCTCCTCCAATGATGTCCGTTTTCTGGTCTTATTTCAAAGCAAGTTCTAGGTAAGTTAGCGGACTTCCTCCTCCTCAGGGCGCGTTTTTCCCTCCTGTTTGAGGTATCTCGTGCACTCACGACGGGCTTTTTTTCAAGAATGAGTTTGGCTGTCGAGTTGCTTTGGTACAGCTTGTTTTTTGCCGATCTCCTGTCAATTTTGCAAGTTGCTTTTTGTTCTGACAGTAAGTCCTTTTCTACGGTGGGCTTTTCCTCTGTATCAGTTTTGTTTTTTTTTTGATAACGTCATTTTTTGATTCTGAACTTGCCTCATTCTCCGTGGCTTCGGCACATCCCTATCTTCGATACTTCTCTGGACCATTTTTGTCCTGATAGGAGATTTTTCATTATCTTTATTAGAGACTTATCAGCGTCTTGTTTTGATAAACCCAGTCTTGGTCGTTATTTTGATTGTTAACTTAGTTTTTTAACCATTTCGGTTGGAACTGTCAATAATATTCTAGTTTGCAGGCTTTTTTCGTCCAAGTTTGTGCGTACCGTGGGAATTTATGCAGTTTTTGTCACTCTCGGTCACTTTTTTGTGCCTTATTGTGTCTAATTTGGAAAAGAGTATGCTTGTATTCATGGCAGAGAAATGAACCTTCTTGTGAGTGGCAAACGTCTAGTTAATACCACTTAACTTTACAAACCTCGAAATATTTTATTGGTTGAACTACCCGATCTTACCGTTAAAGACCGTTTCCCAACGAGATTAAAGTTTGCTATGAAGCACTTCTTAATGGCATTATCTCCGAAAGCACAAGGTCTAACTCTACCCAACATCACCCCTACTTAATCCGTAATTGCCAAATATCTATCCTACTTCCCATGGTATAGTTTCAGGAAAAAAAGGAGCTAACCATCACTTGGAGAAACATCAATGGGCAAATAAGGAGGATGAGAGTGAGGCAGTATCCCCCTGTGAAGTGGAGAGTTGTAGATTATCCTCTAGGTTTCGTTTCTTTCTCTTTCTAGCTAATGTAGGTGTTGGATTTCCTCGTCGCTCACGATGAACATGATTGAAAGTCGTTCTCGGCAAGGCAGATCCGAATCACCTTGGCTGATCGATAGCGGCACGCGATTTTTCATTGTCACCAAAGCTCAGACTTCTGGAACCATTTTGGACGGTTGATTTCGCTATCATGTGCCATACCTTTTCCAAATGGCATGGAGTGCAGTTTTGGACTCTTGTTGCAATGCAGATGGGCTGGAATCGCATCCATTTTATTCACATTACATTTACTGTGGTAAGGTAGCGCTAAAAGGGAGGTTTAATAGAGTATGCCAGAGAGGGCTGTAAAGTGCAATTACACTGTACTGATGCTGCGCCTGGGCATATTTCTGCTTTACATTTCATACGTAACGCCTGGAAACAATTGCGTGCACTTGGTAGGTCTCCACAAGTTAGACTAAGTCATTCGACTAGGTCGGATTGATAACGTCACAATTTTTTGGTTATCATATACTATGGACACCTTCGTTGGAGTATCTGCCTGATCGTTGGATTAATATTACCGCAAGTTTTGGTTTTCTCCAAGATGCATGTGTGAAGAAAGCCGCCCTTAATGATTGCAGCGCTGTTGGGAGAAGATATTTTTTGTGATGTTAGAGACTCAGCGTTCAAGGTCACAGCCCCATCCATTCCGACTACTTAATTAAAAATGTCTTAATGAATGAATCAGTTTTTGCGTAGTCGCCCAGGTTATAACCTCGTTAAGCCCTAATTCATTATCTATTTGGTGTCAAAACTGTAAATCTTACCTTGCTTGAGAGAACATGGGAGGAGGAAATGTGTGATGGACTTCGCCGCACCCGTTTTTTTTGTAAAAAAGCAATACTGATAAACATCCAGGTTCTTTGATTATTTTTTTTGTCTCAGTGACTGTGTTGTCGGTGTTACTTGATATTAGTTGCATTGAATTAGATTTTCTATTTTAAAATCGCCAACGAAAGTTGGGTGCATAACTTTTGAAGGCACTTAACACTAGTGGGGAGCTCGTCTCGATATCTGCGGACAGAAGTAGACGTTGGTTTTTCCCATGTAAGTATGTCTTGTGCCATGAAGTTGTAAGTCGACATGTTTTGATGTGCTTGGCTGTAATCATTCAGTGGAAGCGTGTGGATTTTCCGACTACTGGCACTGGAAGTGTTGCAACCCCTGATTGTATGGCATAGCGCGGTCTTTGAGCATTCTGGTGCTGATGTCCTATCGCACCTTTAAGGCACAGACGAAAGTCACTTTTCGATTTTTGAAGTCAGGGGCATTTTACACCCAGAAGAAGTCACCTCTATAATGGGTCTCCTCGAATAGTGTAGTTTCAGTGTCCTGAATCTCTCTGACTTCCTGAAGGCGTTCACTATTAGCGTACAGGTAGGTTGACAGACTACGTCTTCGAGGCGAAAGTACGTAACGCGGCGACTGAAAGAGACCTGAGAGGCTTTGGGCGTGGCTGCGGAATCGTGTCCCCAGGACGCAATTGCAGACTGCGGAGGCTGAAGAATACGCTCAGTTAAATACAAAGTTAGTCGAAATATCTGTGAAGTTTGGAGTGGATATCTGGGGTTAGCTTATAGGCGATTGGGACACATGAGACGTAGTTGGTATTTTGGACGCTGGAATTGAGACAATCTGGCACTTTTCTTGATCCATGAATTCAGATTTTCTTGATCTCATCCAATAAGGTACTTTACGTTTTTGATCTTAGGCGTATTCAGGTAATATTTCTTGTCAACGCGCAATAACGGTGGTGCAGTACGCAAAGGGTTGAAGGAGAATGGACATGACCCGTGCATCTTCCTCCTTAGTGGAAGTATGGCTTGTGTGAGTTGAGGTCCGCATGATCAAGCATGCTGCTAAACAGTGGCAAATCTCCATGGTGGTTGTCAAAGCTCCTTCCTCAAACCGATATGTTTCTCCGATAAATTTGCTTAAAAACATGTTTTTATTAAGATAATTCTCCTCTCTTCAGGTCTGTTCAGAATCACTTTAATCTTCCGCCTACTGTGGAAGTATCCTGAATTTTGGCGTCTCGACGTTAGATTTTAGCAGTTCTGGCCAGTCCGCCAACTAATCAACACTACGTGAAGTCGTGGCTATTTTCAAAACCGCTCATTCTGGGCTTCGTCTACACCGTGAGTGAAGTCCATCAAGCATGGCTTTAACCAGAATTTGGTTGGTTTTTTTAAATCCTGATATTCTACGCCCTTCACAATTGTGCTGCAGTCCGCCAAGGGAAATGCCCTGGGGAGAGAGTGCAGCTTTGCCTGATCCTGTCTAGTGGTATCAGAGCCTTAATTGCGCGTTCTCATGCGAATGCATGCACTTGTCTGCTCTATGGGCCCGTCTATCTGGCCGTCCCTACTTTAAGGTCCGGTATCTATTAGTTTCTATTGAGAAGATCGAAGGATTCCACTTTGGGTAGATGATTTGTCGATCATCCATTGCGAATTCGCCCATCCATTTGTGCAGTACAATTTGCTCTAATAACCCTCTTTTACGTTGAAAGCGATATCGGTGATTGAGATTCGATCAAAAAATGTTCAAACTAACTTTCCTCCCTTTCTTTTTCCTTTTTTTATGTTGCTCGGCAATTCCTTTCACAATCAGTGTGCCCAAGACTGGAAGAACTCCTGAATCCTGGAGTTTATTGGTCACAAAGCATGCATAGCTTTTTGGGAATGAAATGGTGGGCACCTGAGGCATGTAGATTGGGCACTCGGCCTCCTAATGTTGGGATGTTAGGCCCATTTACACCATGCGTCAAAAGGTCAGGAAACAATCCCTTCCCAACAGCTCGTTGTCCATGCCTTGAAGCGAGGGAAGAAGGAAATAATCGATAATCTGGGATCCAATGCCTATTATTGTCGATTTGAGACATATGAGCTGAAACTTCTCATCTATCTTTTGTCTCTACCTTTTTTGGCTGAAATGGCCTTACTTGAATTGTTTCATCTCTCCCGTTAATTATCCAACAGAGGCCCTCCTCAAACTGTTGCCTTTGTTTAAGTGATCCACCGTCAGGATCATATTACTCAAACCCATTTCTACTAGGTGTATTCTGCTGACTCCAATCGTCACGCAATGTTTTTCTCTTCAAAAACCTAACCAAATACACTTCGTAGAGCAGACGGATTTGAATCATATCCACCAACTTTAACCAACATTTTATGATTCAAATGGGAGTTGGGATTCTACGTAAAATAACAGGGAGCAGAAGATGAATTACCGTATAAATGATGGGCGGCTGCATGCCTATCATCTATCCACACATCCGTGTGCATTTTACAGCTCTTCATAGGTTGCGAAAGTTATCTTAGTGAGGCGAAATGTGGTAGTCTTAGTTTTCATGCACAATACGAGCTTCGCTTCCTCAAGGTGGGTTGTTGTTGGCGAGTGACCATGCTTAGGGACAAATTCGATCTCTTGCTCTTAAAGTTATGATGGTTCTTCTGTTGTGTGTTCGGTCATCTTTAACCCGAGGCATCTAACATCTATCCATCTTGGTGCTTATTTTGTGCTTGCATAATTCTATCTCTATCAAAAGGTATTGGGAATAACTACGTCCCTTTTCTCTCGCTTTCATGGACATTTATCTCTCTGATTTAATGAGGCATACTTTACGGATTGAAGTTCTAATCAAACAGTTTTCTCCTCTCAGAACTGCTCACATTTAGAGATCTTCCCATTCATTGGCTAACCATCGAAGCGTGTTTTATCAATCTTACTAGGTTTTAGTACATTTATTCAAAATTTGCATTCTATCGGAATTTGATGGGAATTTAACTGCTTTTCTCTCAGTTTCACAATCTGTCCATTGTGATCACGGTATTCGGCTAAGTGTACGAGCTCTTAAGCAGAGTGTAATGGGTACGTTGCATTCGATCTTCCCTATTTGCCTATTTCCAGATTGTAGAGGTGTAGTTTTGTAAATTTCATTGTAAGGAGCATCGGACACCAAGTTACCTTCACCCATGGCTCTTTTTATCGAGCAAAGTCCCGACTGAAAATCGTCGAAAATAGTACCGACCTTGTTTTCTCTTTCGCATAATCCTGCTTCTCTGCAGGTGCCATATTCTAACGGTAAGCCCTTAATGACAAACCCAGCCCGATCATAGTGGCGGGGATATATGACCAGTGCTTTCAACGACCGATTCTTTAAGCTCGGTTTTTGAATTCCGCAAGCCACTAGTGACCTGCCCTTGATAAAAACATGCTAGTGCTAAGCCCCTTTTCCCACTGGTCTTCACAATGGCAGGCTTCTCTCTTTAACAACTTGCGTGTCTCGCAATGGTGAAATTGCGGTCTGTTCTACAAATTCACTGAATTATTAGTAATTTCTTCTAATTTAGTCTACGACTATATAGTTCCGGAAATGAGTTTGACTTCTCTTCACAACTTCATTTCTTACAACTAAAGTGTCCATTAGCAAAATATTGAAGCCTAACAGGTTAGCTCCGCGGGTTATTAGTCGAGTGGGTCACTTCAACTCTGCCTGTCTGTTGCAGTCGCAGTACCAAAGGCCTCACCCCACTGATGACCTGTTGCCTCTTCGGCCGTTCGGTGGAGCCTCTACAGGTGCTTCTTGGCTGGGGAGCGGACATGCGATTGTCAGACGAGCTACACGGCAACACTGCAGCCCACCTGGCGGTGCGCAGCAACAATCTCTCTGCCGTGCTTCAACTCGACGAGGCCGGAGTGGATTGGCGGATGACCAATAATCTGGGCCTCTATCCCTATCAGGTTAGCTCCTCTGCATTTTGCTACACCTTTGGCGCGGATATATTGTTCCGCCATATTTCACGGTCTATCAGATTTGATCGTTTGTGCATCTTCAGAACGCCCATCGAAAGATGGATTGAGGTGCTGTTTATCAGATTAGCCAATATTCCTCCTTATCTCCGGCAGGACTGAAAATAGGTTAGAATGGTTTGGTTTTTTGCAGATGTGATTCTTAGCGGCTGAAAAACTTGGTTCTCTTTATTATAGGGGTTTCTTTCGTCTCTTTCTTCCGCTTAGAACCAAGCCATGCTCCTCTTATAAAATGTTATTTGGTTGGCTCGTCTTCCCCACAATCTCTCAATTAGGGTCGGCTCATACTCCTCTTCGACTTCTCCTTTCACTGGATTTGCTTTTTGCGATACAGGTTTGCTGAAATGCATCGGTTGTTGGGAAAGGCTAGTGTATCTTCATTTAACTCCTATTTCTTGGTTCACTTACAAGCTGAGTCTTTTCCCAAACGCGCTCTCTTTTTCGGTAGTTGATGCGCACGTAGAACTTCCGTGCCTACTCCTTGCTTGCTTAATCAAGCCGTCATTTTTACCGTGTTCCCCTTCGTTTATGTTCTTTTTATCTGGTTTTTATTTTGTATTGAAATGGTGGTTTAATAAATGTTTCGTCTTTCCTTTATCTTTCTCCTTCTCCTTTCAGTCAGTTCTTGTGATTTAAAGCTAAGTTGAAATGTGATGTCTTACAAGGTTAATGCTGTTCTTTGTCTTCTTGAGTCTTGATTTACTCTTGTAAATTGAGTCTCTTTACATTTGGTCATAATTTTTAGTCACCCACAAATTGGATTTTTTCTCTCAGATCAGCTCACTTCAGCTTCCTCCCTTTACTCTTTCGAGGCAAGGCTTGTAGCTGAGAAGGGATTGGGGGATGCTTCTCCAGAGACGTCTATTATTTCCCTTATTTGGTGTTGCTACGACATCCCTTGACCTTTTAAAACTAGACCACACATCTTGCTTTTTTTGGATGTGGATTCGGGCGTCAGTACATGCCTGTCAGTAGTGTTTCTTTAGGGCTGCAAGTAGTGGAGCGAGGAGCCTCGGGACCGAACGGTTAGGTGGAGATAGAGGATCGCACTGATCTCTGCCCCCTGTGGTACCAGAACTGACTTGCAGTGGGGGTTCGGCCGCAGTTTTCTGCAAGCAACAGCTATCAGCATAGCTTAAAACTCCTCCGTCTTCGAGTCAATGTGTGATCTAGTGCAATTGTTTGTATTTGCTGATTGATTTTGCTGCTCCATGTCTTAGTCATCTGAAGAAGAATTACTCTTGCTTCCCCATGACATTTAACTCTCCTCCGTTTCGGGTCAATTTATGTGGCCTAAAAAACGCCACTTTGTACAAACTCTGGTGATTGACTACGATTTGCGCTCATCCTCCTATTTGTTAAACTTTCGCTTATGTGACCAAGAGGTGAACACCTACGTAGTGGAGTTGACTGTACTGTCATTCTTCTTGCAGTCAGCTGTTCTCTCCTAAGTACGAGCTAGCTCTCAATGAATCTCATCACCTCCTCCAGCTTCTGATTTTACCTGGAGGACTTGGAGTGACTGGAAACGTAATCTGGTTTGTTATAGGGGTTGTTTGGCTATCATACTTCCCTTTTTGGGATAAATTTTGTTTGGCAATGAAATCGACTACCTGTTGCTTATCTCCACGTGCTCTCAACAGTTAGTCTTAGTGTTTTGCAATGTCGCTTGCAATGCGATACCTATAAATACCCTACCAAGTCTGTCTGGTATACGATTTACTGTCGACATTTTAAGGCTATGAATTGGTCAAAGTAACACGTGACACTTCAAGTCAATTTTTTCTCAATCCCATGGCATTGCATTCGCAGCTTTCAGGCTTTAGGTTTTCGAAGGGGGCAGTCCACCCCTACGTGCTTTCACCATTCCTTGCTATTTATAATCTGTTATTCAAGACCTCGAATGGCTATGCGGGAGGCCTTATAGAGGTCAATACCGAGAGTTATTCGGAGATGAGGGTCAATTGTCTTAGACATTTGGCATTTACTACCGATGGGTACAGTAAGCTTGCTTTATACAGTACAATTTGGCAGTCCCATCTCGAGTGCACGGTAGCGAGATCTTTTCCTCCTTCCACACATCTTGCAATGATAAGCAGCTGAACACCGGTGTGGGCAGTTCATTTTTAGGCCTCAACCAAAGCCGCATCTTGGTTCTACCTCACCGACGTCTATTCTCTCTAAGCCTTGAGTTTGTCCGCATCACCTTACTCCAACACGGGATCTGTTTAGTGGTTTTAGAAGCAGCGGTTCTGATAATGGATGAAGAAAAATAGAAGTGATGAAGCTTTTTTGATGTGAAAATAAATTAACTACGTTTCTAGTTTTTCAATCCACTTGAATATGGTTTCCTATTGAATCAGATGTTGTGTTTTAAGACACCTTTTTAATGGGTCATTTTCAGTCACTACCATTGCAGGTGTGCTACCAGTAATACTAAGGTAGCATTATGTAAGCCTCATAATTCTGCCTCATTGATTAATTTTTTTACACATCTACACTCTCTTTTTCGTGAAACTCAAAACAATCATCTCGTTTTATTAGGCTTTCCGTTTCTTCATCCTTGTATCACGATATCGAAGCCATTTTTGCGGCTATGCTTGCTTCGTGAGTGGTCGACCTCAGGAGCAATTGGCCACTGGTTAGAGGCCAAGCAATAATCGTAATAATCGTGCCTGAGATCTACCTACTCGAATCACGTCTTTCGAGAAAACAGCAGGAACTGATAGAACAGTCGGAAGAAAGTTCTACCCCTGTGAATATTAAAGGACGGTTCTTTTGTTTCGTCGTTATGTATGCATGGTCGAATTGAGAATGGAGTAGGTGAAAACTGGTCTCTTTACCAACATACGGATGAGTTGTCTTGCACTCATAGCGCCGTTAGGGGAGCTTAGCCTGTTTCCTTTTCCGTCAGTTGTTTCATATTCAATTACCTCGCCTTGCATTCTGGATGGCAAATTTGCCATGCGAACCGATAAGCTGCAAATATATGGTATTTCTGTCCTCGCAGATGTCGACCCACCCCTGGATGAACCATCGAGTGAGGCAAATGGCTATTGCTCGAGGTCTTCTACCTCCCTCCGAAGCGGACTCTGACGATGACGTCAGAGATGAAATCAAGGGCGAAGGTGCTACAGAAAACCTAGAGGCAGATGACGACAAAGGTCATCGCAGTCGTCGGCGTATTCGTCGTCGCCGTTTCCAAATCCACTGGCCTGCTAGCTGCTACTCCAAACGCGGACTGACCTGCACTGCCTTCGCGCTCCCCATAGTGGGTTTCCTTCTCATTGGCGCCCTTCTCCAACTCGATTTTGCGGCTCTACTATCCCCTCTCCTGCCCTCGTGGACAACGTATGTGCTGAAGGCGGTGGCCGTGCTCCTCGTGTTTTGGCAGTTTCGGTCGAGTATCATGAAGTTGCAGACTAATGCGTATGCGGTGAGTTCGGGAGACGCACTTTCGGATTTTGGCATATAAATTAGATTTTGACATTGCGCAGTGGACATGCTGCTATCCGGATATATTTAAGCGATTTTTTTTATTCACTATGAAAGATCGGATTTTCCTTGACTTATAAATAGTGTAGTGGGTGAGTCGGCTCCGCTGTGGCCAGCGCCTAAATCTCTACGTTGGAGTGCATAATGCATTAACGGCTACTGGTTTTGCTGTATTATTTTCGGTGAAGTGCGTTTCAGATAGTACTATCTGCTTCTGATTGATGAATTGGGGTCCTTTTTAAAAAAAATAAGCGGGAAATGCAAGTTTTTGCAAGGGCAAAGCAAGGACGCTTACGACGTCGACCGAACCAAAGGTCGTCACTGTCGGTAGGATCCGAGTCGGCCAGCGAACCTTTCACTTTTTGCGTCAGTTAAAGGGACTTTGAGACGTCAGATCTACGAAACGTGTTCAATACTTCCCGTTAAGCCTTGGAGAGAGTTAAACTGGGGGCAAATAATTTTCATTAAAAGTCCAAGTTCTTTTTTTGCGGACCACTCCTTTTTTCTCCATGGTTTGCTATAAGCGATTCAAACTGCAATTAAAACACGGATTCCACCTACTGAGTTTGCAGAACATCTTGCCGATGAAATAGCTGAAGCAAAACTGCCAAGTGAGCATAGGCACTTTATGTGCGAGGAAGCAAGGTGTACAGGTGTACAAGCTAAATGCTGTAGAAGACAATATATCACTGGCATAGGAAAGAGTTGGAGGACTGCTGGTGCGGTCCGAAGACTATGCATGGGTCAACAGAGCAGACATTCTTAAACGCGCATTTTCACATTTCCGGTGAGAGAGGTTCTCCTGTTTTCCTCAAAAGCCTCAGCGTTTGTCTCTTTATCTCAAGATTTA
>MIEF01005866.1:0-10475 GCA_001870725.1 Taenia solium | reverse complement strand
ATCCCTCTCTCCCTACCCCACCCCTCCGCACTCAATCCATCTCTTTGAAATTGTCACCTAACTTCTTCAACTGCCATTCCAATCCCATGTCAATTCACGCCTCAGTGACTGTCCAAACTGTCGATGCAGAATGACGTTTATAACGACGAAATTAGGCAACGTGAACATCACTCTCGGACAAATTCAGCCCTCATCCCCTACTCCTCCCCTCCACCCACAACTTGGTGCTCAACTTTCCACTTGGATGCACATTTCTCTCGCCAGTCTCCATGGCAAAAGACCCTATTACAGTCTTTACGACGAAAAAAACACGCCTACGCCAAGTGACTACTCAGTCGAAATGGGAGGAATAATGTAGACGAGGTTTGTGTAGCACAATGCATGCCTGATAGGAGACCTCTCACTGACTACGTGGCATTTCTTCGCATCCATACCTCATTTGACTGAAGATCCAACAGCATCAACTCATTTGCTCGCCAATTCACAATCCACAGTCCCCGCGCTCCCAAAGCCATGCCAGTGGCAGCCTGTCCACGAAGAGCCTCGTTGCCCGCCAACACTGACTTCACGCGTCCAGTAGCTGCGTCAGCAACCAGGAGGCGACTGTTTCCCGTGTCCAGAAGGAGGACACTAGCACTGTCGTCTGGTGGACTTGTAATTGCAGTGGTGCCAGCGGTGGTGGCGGTGGCGGTGGCGGTGGCGGTAGTGGTGCTAGTGGTGGATGGTGTCTGAAGGCGACGCGATGGCATCATGGTGACAGCGAATGGCTGCACGAGTCCGCGACCATCTGGACCTGCAAGTGAAGGAAGCATAGAATAGCTCTTTTACTATGCTCTTCCAAATGCAGTAGTACTGACGGAACTACACTATCGATGGCTGAGTCTGCGGAGACGGGCCCAATTCTGCCTCATGCCGAAGTGCGATGTGCACACACTGCAGAGTCTTCTGTTGATCATGAGTGCCCGAAACGACACTCAGTAGACGACATTAAATCCATGTGTTCCAACCCTTCCCGACCCAACTTCTGTGCCAGTGGCATGGGGAGCTACGAAGGCCTCTCCCCAATGCGAAGAAGTAGAGGGCATGAGGTGGTCCGATGTTTCACCTTCAACCACTCAACATCCCAATCCTTCACCATGCCTGCAGTCTTCCAGGTCCTTCGTGCGTCAGTCATGAACACCTGCGATACTAACCCACGCCACTAAAAAGCTTGGAGATGATTACTTCATCTCAGATGTAAAAGCAACTATTCCACATCTTCGGGTGCTGCTTTCGCCCTCCGGCATCTCGCATCTCACGACAAGTAATTAAAAGGAGATCTATTGGGTAGCCACACCCATAACACTGTTGGCGCCTGGTTATCACTGAAAGCCAGCCTCAATCATTCTTCCTTCTTCTTCTTCTTTTTCCTGGCCTAAATATCATGGTTTCGAATTGGGCAATAGAGAGAAATGAGGGTCAGGACGGACAGGTTGGCCATCAACAGTGGAGAGCTGGAACAATGACTCCCCAGCTTTTCAATCGTGCACACTAGAGTCGATCTATCGAGATTTTGTCCGAGGAGGCGCCACAGACGCTGCGAATACCGTTTTTTGCTCTCTGATTCATATCAAAATCAAGGAGTGTCATGATGCCTGATTAGAAGGCGAATGCTCTTGATGCCATGGTAACCGATGCTAGTAACTGGCGCTATGCGCTGGCCTTAGACGATGGTCATGCCCAAAATGCAGCGCTTATAGGGAGCCTGGACTCTTTATCCATAACTAAGCTTCGCTTTACCTTCCACCATCAATGCTGCACAAATTGCGGCCTCAAACAACATCATAAATGATTGCGAGGAGTTCAAGGTCCACCCACCTCCACCAACTTGTTGTTCCCAATAGATCATGCCAAAAAAACTGTCCGAAGCGCTATGCAAGGGAAATCTGCTCTCAGATGAGCAACGAACATAGAGATCAAAAAATAAATTATTTGTAGATTAGGGAGGGGGCAAACAATGGGAATTTGGCTACGTCTGACCAGATAAAGATCTCGAATTCGTATATCCTGGCTTTTTTCCTTCAAAATTCTAAAATGGATCCTTCACGTCTTTACATCTTCTCTCCCCATCATGATATGCTTGGCGTCCGGAAAGCAGGGAAGAATTGGGAATTAAGGAAGAAGAGAGGGAGTAAGAGGTCAACTTTTTTGTAGCCATCTCAACTCTCACCCTTTGATTTTCGGGACCAATTCCGTAAGTGGAAAACAAGAATGCCGCTCTCAAGGACGGCAGTAAACTAGTGCTTCTCATACCTAACCCTTCTTACTTCTACTTCAGCCTCTCCCACCCTCTCTCATTTGTGCAATTCCCATGTCCGATTTCGCGATTGGCGCTGCACGTCCTAGTGGTCAAACTTTAAGACGACTGCAATGCTGACCACGAAACTCCAGTTTGCCCAACTGGAAAGTGTAAATAAGAAATGGTACAAACAAAGTGTAAAGTGTAAAGTGGAACCAGAAAAGTAGGACTCACTCCTTGGTAAAATTTGGCAACTTCGACTTCCATCCACCCTGTGCCCGTCCACTCTCCCGATTGCTATGACAGCTAAGATCACGAGCCAAAATAAGATGGGCGGAGAAAGGAAAAATTATTTAAAGGGATGATTCAAGCTGGCCCAGTGGCAAGTGTCAAAGGGTCAGGCGTGAGAGGAGACGTAACTCTAGAAGTTATCTGACCGAATGTCATTCTGAACGCTAAAAGAACTAAAATAAAAATCCAAATTTAATCACATTCAGGCCTGGAAATTTTGTTAGGGATGACTAGTGTACTACAATGGTGACCTGGTTTGCAAGCATGCACCCGATACATCTTGTAGATCTTTGAGAGGTGCACACATAGCTCTGAGAAGTCAAGAAAAAATGTGGCCTTATCGCTGGCTGACCACTACAAAGAAGACTGTGGTGGTGGTGACGATGGTGAAGGACGATTGTCGTAATAGGGTGGGAAGGCATTCTCCACTTGCTCTCTCAGACTCGCTATCGTGTTTACCTTGTCGTTCAGTTAGCTTATCCCCTTCGCAATGGATCGTACGTTGATCTGCAATCAAATCATCGAAAAAGATCAAAGACCCCAATCTACACCATCTCTTGTCACTTCCAAGTCCTCTTGGCCTCTTGGACACCTGGCTTCGAGCGTCATCAAATATCTCAGTAGGTGTTACCATGTCACTCGTCTTCAAAACCGCAGCAGACATTGGACTGAAGTAATTCCAATTTCTGGCCAGCTGCACCTTCTAGTCTGATTTTGGGAGAGATGGGCGGACTCTCGCACAATTTGGTCCCAAATGTAGCGGTCAGATCGCTGCATTAGACGAGGGTACAATTCGCCTATCACCTTTTTCCAACTCGAATAAAGTGGTGACAAAGTGGGCAGACGGTTAATTACACATAAAAGAGAGCGAATTTACATGTAAATTAGTCTCCCTTTTCCCCCTCTTGGCATAAATTAAAGTCGACGATATTGTCTGACGCCGTGCTCAGACTCATCCATTTGATTATACCCTCCCTCTCATCTCTCTCTCCCTCTTTTCTTTTTAGTACATTAAAAAATCAGCTAACTTACAGAGATTATGTCAAAAATTAGTAAAAATTTCGATGCCCTTATCTTCAAAGAGCCGCTAATCACCACAAGTTAGATGGAGATGCCCACTATCGAATATCTTCTTTTCATGCATCGATAAGGTGAGAGAAAACATAAGAAGCATAGCTACTTACCTCAGATAAAGAACAGCTTTTGCCCAATTGAGTGTGTTAAATCCAGTCATTCGGCGTGTAACACACAAATTGGTGCATCCATTGTTGAAAATGGATTAAGGCTGTATGTCACATATGCGTGACGCGACTGGAAAACATTTAATGGTCACCAATGCGTCAGCATAAAACACGACCTACATGTGATCCAATAGAACCCAACTCTCGTACACTGAGTGAGTATAGAAACTAAATGGAATGGGAGGCGCGGAGTAAATGCTGTCGTTGCAATCATCTCACTACTTCAGTGGATTAGCATAATCCCATCAGTAGGGCAGTGGAGATTGGCAAATCAGAAGGGGTCTAAATCGTGTTCCTTCTCTTTGGATGGATGTCAATAACAATCAACGTTGCCAGCGTCAGGATCTCAAGGGAATAAAATGGAAAACAACACCATGCTACCTCCCCGCTCCATCTGACACTCCTGCACTCTCTGCCTAAATGAGCGTTTATGATGTGGACAAAACACCTAAAAATTGTAATTGTCATCCGCTTTATGCTTGTTGACTTTACCCAACCTCTTTGAGGTATGAATTTACGTGACTATTTGCAGGGAATTCGTAAAGATCGTGTGTCACACATTCGTGATTCTGGAAGCTGAAAGGCCAGCCAGAGTAGCGAATACATATTTACAAAATGCAACTCGTCAATCTGTTCTGTGGCACTGACTTTAGGACATACATTGGTAGTACGCATTTAAGGAGGTCACGTATGACCACACAATTCCCACAGTCATGCACATTCCTAACTGACAGCTCCACGAAACCACACGCTGTAGTCCCACAACACGCTTCAGTAAGATCTCTTACTGCAACCATCCATCTGTCCATCCACCCTTCTCCCTCCATCCCATAACAACCACTTTTATTATTTCCCTGACACACCAGTTGTAAATGGCCTGGAATTTGGGTAACGGCTTTCACTACACTACGACTTGCCCTTCCCAGTTGTTGGGTAGGTGTCAGCCGTCGATTTCACCACACCCCCCTGCCTAGGTCATGTACCATCGTCTTATGATGATTCATCAGCAGGATCAGGTCTATCATGCAACTTCAGGATTGCGAGTTCACCTGCCTTGTTGTCCATGAGTAATGTCACAAAGGGCTACGAGAAACCTCTGCCGCTTTGAAACCAGGTCAAACTTAACTTGCAAAGCAGACAGGCTCAAGTCATATCTGTTAGGTCAAAATGGACCTGAAAGTCATGCGGCTTCGAAATGGAAGGATAAAAGATAAAGACATTGGGGCAAAAATACCCTACCACACAGACTGCAAGGCGTCAGACCGCCTTCCATGCAACTTTTTTATGACCTTTGCTGCAAGTGAAACCTCAAGCGAAAGAATTGAATGTTCTAGGCTGCGAGAAAACTTGACTGCTGACCACCGCCACAACCGTCGGAGGCCGAGCAACTTTACTTACATCACTGCCTCAGAGTGGTGGTTTACTAAAGCTTACCGTAGCAGGAAGAGGAGGAGACGAAAACGAAGCAAATCTGCGCAACAGGCTCCCAGGAAAGCAATCGTGTTCCCTCTCACCGAAATCGAAGTGTAGAATGAATGCATCTAAGGTCAAAATTTAAGGCGAAGAGGTGAATTACAACACATGAATATACCTGTTCACTCCCTCTAGGGATAAATCTTAACAAGTTGTGAATACTTCTGCCAACTGGTAGATCTCAACAGTTTATCATTCCCATCAGGAGTCCATGTCATGTGATCCTCTCTATCGCTACGTACTGTCAATGACTTCCTCCTCCAATTCGTCTTCATTGAAAGGCCCTGGATTGCTCTAGAAATGTAGATTATATCAAAAGGGAATCCAAGAGAGGATGAGCATGAGGGATAAAGACAATGCAATACCAAAAGGAATCCATGGTAGAGGGTGGGAGAAGGTGTGGGTGGAAGGAGGAGGAGGAGGAGGAGGAGGAGGAGGAGGAGAAGAGTTTGAGGCACGGACCTAGTGACTAACGTGGTAAACACTTAATGTGTAGATCTACTTACTGCTTAAATTATCGTTTACGTTAAGTGAGGTCTAACTCAAAGCCTCCGGGGTTCAGTAATTATTTTCACATAGAATAAACTTCTATGATAGCATGATTGAGGTCATGCACAGACGATACTGAGGTCAACTGTTTTCACTTGGGGCCTAGAACTATCTAGATGGGAAGGAGCAAAAGACACAAATGGCAGTATCACAACCATAAATATGGAGTGCTATGGCAGTGTGACGTTTCAGGCTCCACCATCATGCTACAATCTGGTTTCATTTGTCGAAAAAGAAAGTGGTTAAGTAAGTGTTTCCAGACCTTCGAGGTGCTCGCAGACTTCCATGAATCAACAAAGATAACCTGTGGTGCGTCTGTGTGTGTTTGGTTGGGTATGTGGTCGTCTTCACCAATTTTACTTCGACCCCAGGTTTGGTAGGGCAGAGTGGGAGAAGGAAGAGTGAGTAAACATTTGTGGTTGTTTACTTGGTCAACAACATTTAACACAGCGGTCATCACACGCACACCAAGTGGAGTAAAAAATAGTGGCATTCATTCGAGGTAGTCTTCCTATCTCTCATCTCGAGGGTTACAACTAATACACCTAATTCGTTCATGTATTGGTCTCCCTTTCTTTGAAGTGACAGGGGGTGAGTATGTAACTCATGAAAATTGGGCACTTTTGACACCTGGGATAGCCAACATACCAGTATCCTCATGACAGACTGTTTGAACAGACATCAAGATGGGTAGCAATAGCCTATCACATGAAATTACTTGGCAGATCCAATGATCTGTCACTTAAGAGAAGACTAGTTGGGCACCTTGCCATAATAGCCTCGGTTCTAGTGAAGTTTATAAGCAGAAGGCGTGAGGATGTACTCTTTTAATCCAGCATAGCTGACATTATTTGTGCTGTGGGAGATAGTTTATGTAGTTGTGCAATAAAGCGCGTACTTTTAATGTAGCATGATAAACTGCCTCTATTGGCAGCGAATGTACTAACAGAGCAATTGATAAAGCCCTTTACAAACGTCCTTTAAAGCAGCTCGACCTTCACCTCTTTACTTTTCCCCTCGCCTCTCAGCCCCCAGAGTGGCGCAAATTATCATCAAAATGGCGGCTTCCTCACGAATAAGCACTGACCCATTGAACCAACGAAAGTGACACTCAACAAACGACAGCAGTAACCGTTGATCAAAACAAATTTCTAGTGGAGTTAGGGCGGGATTGCGAGGTAGGAAAAGGTCAGAAAGCCGAAGCAGAAAGCTTACTTGAAAGTACGAACACACGCACGAGCGTACACAGAAATGCACTTATTCCTCCACTTCCGAAAGGCTGAGTTCACAGCAATGCAAAGGGAGAGGATGTGGCGAGCATTGACTCCGCCTTAAACTGGCGAAAATTTGCCACATTCGATTGCACGTTTCGTATGCATCTCATTATCTGTGCATCTTTCCCGTGGAGGATTTTTCTTCAGTGAAGGACTAACCTCAGACATTTCGAGATGTTGGACTAAGTCATTACATTCTGCTGAATGTTTCCATCCTCTTTCAAAACACTATATGTGCTCAAAGCAGACCCTCTAAAAGGTGCAGCAGTGGAAGATACCGCAACGCAGGTAAATCTGACTCAATCTATACCAACAAATACTTTGATTCGATAAATCCTAGACATTGGGGAATCGAATATCTTCAAAAGCTTCAAAAATGGCACCAAGAAAACTGAATGAATGTGAAAACGAATTCACCAAAGCTAGAGGTGTATCTTAAAAAGGACAAATTGGCCAGTCAAAAAGGATAAAGCCATCAGAATTGTGCATGAACGTAGTGTGGGGGCATTGTAGAATCCGAAACCGCACAAGTAAGTAGTTAATGATCAAGGGCTGAGAAGGGAAAGAGTTAAAAATTCGCCATTCAGTGGGGTGTCGTGTATCCCTAGGAGGACGCTAGCGAATGAATGCTACCGCGTCACGCAATGTGATCATACCAGGTTTTTGATCGGGGCATAACATTTTGGAAAGACACAAGAACTGTGACTGACCAGTCACGATGCCGGCCTACTTCAACTTCTAAATAAGGTAACGTGATTGATGGGCCTCAAAGTGCGGGCATTTACCCATGCCAATTTGACCGCCCTCCCCTACTCTCCGTCCTTAGAGGAATACAAATTGGCTCAACTTTGGGCACCCTAAATGATTGGTAGATTTGCTTGGCGTTTTAAACAGCACCTTGATGATCCAACTCCACCATACTACAAAAAAAGAAAAAGGTTTAGTATACGCATTGAATGAATTGTACAATATTACAACATAGATATCGAAGGGATGTAGTTTGAAGAGGAAGAAGAAGAAGAAGAAGAAGAAGAAGAAGAAGGATGGAAAACAGAGGCGGATGAGTCAATTATGAAAGTAATTTGGCAGTGACGGTTCACTTAAGGTTGTTTACCGGTAAAATGAACTTTAACCCGGCGCACTTGTCACAGAGAGTGCAAGCGGCATGCACACACACATGAATGCCTGATCCAGTAATGGGAGATCCAAAATAGTGGGTCAAGTGGCCCAAACCTCAAGTTCTCAAGACATTGGGCGAAGCACTTTAACAAAGGAATGGGTCACTTTTATTCACAGGTTAGATAAAGGAATAAAAATTAAGGAGATACACTTGTTAGAAGTAAGATAACTTGAGAACATTGTGGTTCCTTGTGCAATTTCGACCCATTAGTGAATTGAGTGTTTGTCGCCACCTCAAAGCCGTCAAAACCGAAATATACAGATGTAGAGGGTTGCAAATCAGGAGTATGACAGCTTGCAACAGCACCTCTTCCTTACTGAAGTTCTGTTTTGACTTCAATAACTATTGCTCTAATAATGTGAGGACTCTATTGTCTTTGAAGAGCCTATTGGCGCCCGACGGACCGAAAATGCAGCTTCCATTGCAACAATTGACGAGACAAAGTGAGGTGGATTACCTGCTTACCAGAAAAGGGTCTCCTTACTTCATCTGTTCCTACCAATGACATTTAAGCGGCTAGACTCAACACGAATGGACACAACTCATGTCCACTAATCAACGAGAGGTCATAGTGCCTTGCACATCAAGGAGTCCATATGATAGCCTCCAGCGACTTGATCTCTATAATGATAGGGTTCTGCTACTTCACTTTAAGCCCTACTAAGGAATTGTAACAAACTCACATTTTTGACCATGTTTTGAAGTGATCACAGCGAATTCAAATTTGGATGAACTCTACTTCCTCCACTTCCTCTTCTCCCTTTCTTCACCCCGTTCTTCCTCGACTCCTTATTCTTTGCAATGCGATCATAACTCGGAAGACCCATAATCACATATAATCACCTTTTTAGTCCACCTAACATACTTGTTTCTGCACACTTGTGAGTGTGGATTCGAGCGCTCAACTAACTCTAACACCTCGGTTAGAGGGTACAATTTCTCCACTTTTCCACCTCCAATACCACGTCCACTTCTGCTTCAGTATAAGAAAGAACACAACGCGGTCTTCATGCGTCATGCTAAGAAAGAATAAATTCCATAGATAGCTCAGCCCTCTCAATATGTAGCATTTGAGTGGTCTCTTGCTGGAGAATCCGTGATCCATAAAGCAAGTGGCTATTCCAAAAGATCGTGTAATCTCTGAATTTTACAGCCCTGTTTGATTAGGGTGATATCTCGTCGCATCATCACCCATTCGGCCCTGCTCTCGCCCTGCCTTCCAGTGGTTTCACTGCGAAAATTGACTTTTTAAATGTAGCAATCCCAAGCGTAGATAGGTCGTAGGTCAGATAACACTCTCAGCAGTACATAGAGAGCACTGCATTCATGGATGCGCTGACGCTTACCCACACCAAACTACCAAAGATAAACGAAAAGAACCTTATTCTCTCACAGATGACAAACTGTCTGGAGGTGGTAACGCAACTCTAACTGGGAGAGAAAATCTCCTCCAATCATACCGTTTGTAATCGCATCAGGATTGGACTGGGATGGGATTCTAACGACTCAACACCTTTTCCAAACACAACACTTGCCTAGAGGATGGATGTGAAATTGCTCCACACCTCAGTCATGCTGAAGGCAATGGGAACCAGAGGAAAGAAGGCAAAGGACTAGCGAATGGAAAGCACTGACAGTAGAGCATCGTCGTGCCTTCTGCTCTACCCACCCACACACCCAATGCATTCTCCCTCCACTGCACCTTGCTTCCGTGCCGGAGAATACGACCCTACGCACCTATTAGTGGGTTATCACAACCCCGAAGGAGATCGGTGAAAGCAGTACGAGAGTCTTAGTGACTCACGTGGAGGTGGAACGGTTGCAATGACGTCTGGTTTTAGTGGTCACCTCAATTTGGAATTGAACTGACGCTACGCATTAACCACCTAGCTGCGGACCTTGCACAAACAAAGATCACCTCCACGTGGCACTAGTAGCCGACCAGACGGAGGAGCAGCACTGGCAGGGAAATAAATGCCAAATGTCATCCCCATGAGGCCAATTCGAGTGGTCCTGGTGATTGGAGAGCATTGGCGGCTAAAAGCATCAAGTGGAATCACAAAGGAGAGGCGAATTCCTAGCATGACGGAGTTCGAGAGTTGTAGAAGTGTCGCCTCCAGTGCGTTAAAATGAGACACTTTACAGACGGTTGATCACTTCCTTCAAGTCATTTGACATTTTCCGTTAAC
>MIEF01005863.1:0-224729 GCA_001870725.1 Taenia solium | reverse complement strand
CTCAGTAAGTGAATGAATTTGACCTTAATTGAGCAAATACCTTTCGCAGTATAGTCGTAATAATGATAATGTAGTTGTGTGTGGAATTTAGTCTGGGTTCAAATAATTAACAAACAGCTTCTCTTCGTTTTAAATGAATTTACTTTGCAAGCTCTTATTTAGGTACCAATGAAGGCTGAGTAAGCATTACCCTCCTCTCAGACCAAGAATTAAATTATGGCAAAACAGTTGTTATAAATATATTGGGGGCTTAACACTAGACTTCATGCTTGTGGATAACCACTGAGAGATCGAGGGGAACTGCTTTTTACTACAATCACCAAAGTTGGGGATTTTTCTGTCGCTCGATACGATTTGACACCTTTTAAACGAAGTGGATTCGTCAACTTTAAAAACTCAAATGATCCACAACAACACCTCACTATTCTTCGTAAACAAATTGTGAAGTCCACACCTACATACACAATCCCCATTTCCCTTATGTCAAACCCAAGACATGCATTATAAGTACAACCTCTTCGAAAAAAATGACAATCACAAAGCTAATTTGTTTTTATGGAACAAAATGGCATGACCAGACAACAGGTCACTTGCAAAAGCTTGTAAAGCATACCTCCAAGGGTTTCAAGTAGTTGTCTTCCGGTAAATGGCTCAGCTGTAGAGCCTCCATGTAGTCCATTACCAACGCCAAGGGTTAAACAAATATTTAACTTATTGCACTTGTATAGCTAGTAATGCTAAAATAGATGAAGGCAGCACAGCTGAGCGCGTTTAGGGTGCGTTCCAGCTTGAAGAACTGGTGAAGTCTAATTTTTTCCCGAAATTCGTATTTGCCTCAAACCTCTAGCCCAAAGAGCACGTTCAAACAACCATTTTGTAATAATTATGTTGTTTAAATGTGCTTTGTAGCCGAGAGGCGGGAGGACGATTTTGAACCTGGTCGCGGACGAACGTGCTTCCTTCCAGGAGTCGGAGACACATTGAAGATGTCTCGTAACACTCTGCCTTCTAGTAGCAGGGCGGAAAAAAGGGAAGAAGAGGAAAATGAAGATTCCACTGCACATGTATTGCGAAGTCTGAACATTTTCGTCAGTGCGATTTAAAAAACTATCTGATGTGTATTAAATAAGACCGATGGTTGTAATTGTAGCCTATCAGCCTAATTTTTCACTCCTAAAAGGCAATCATGATTAATCTACAACACCATGTATGCAATCACTGGAAAATAAACTTCAAATCATTTCCTAGAATATAGTCGTAAAAATGTCCAACTTGCTTTGTTTTCGCCTGCCCAAACGTTTTCTTTCACTTTCATCTTGTAGTACAAAGCACAGCTAACCTAGTAACGAAGACCTTGGAGACATTCGCATTCTTGCCGGTAATTCAAATTCTCTAGACAAGATGGTTTACTTGGCTGTGCTTAATATGTTGAGTGTTAGAAACCCTGCCGGGATAAAGGGGCCAATTTGAGTTCCTACTACTGTTGTAATGCATTCTGCCCCAGTATTATACCTTCTTTTGTTTTCAGGGAAGCCTCTGGGCGCTACATTAGTGAAGGCCAAAAGCGAACCACTTGAGATAAAGTTTAACGTTACAAAACTGTATGTGCTATGGATGAGAGTGTAACGTCCCGAGACTTCCTTGAAGGCAAAAGAAGGCATAGTACTGAGGCAGAAGATATATATATATATATTTATTTATATTTATAATTATGTATGTGATTAGGGCTGCTGGAATGGCTTGGAGACCAGCCCACCCGGCTAGGGCAATATGACCACCCAAGTGACCGAAACCGGCAGTCCAAACAAACACAGTATTCCATAGCCCCTCATCCCAGACGCTTCCCTCGGTAAGCCTCCCAAGTCAGCCATCACAAAGTAATTAGTGCTGGGAGAAGCACCCACAAATTGACCGTATTAGTCATCGAATTTCGAGCGCAGCTAAGAAGATGCTAGACCGCAACGTCACTGATCCCTTTTGGCAGTTCGACTGCACCTAAAGTTTCGTCTAGTTTGGAAAATAAATTCAGAATAGGAGGTCTGTCGAGCATCAGCGCGTCTCCTTAAGCAGATGTATCAAGGAAATCTCCGCATTAAAACTTTCCCATGTAGTTCATGGTTAATGTCACTTCAGTTGTTGAGATCTTTCTAGCAGAACACGGAGGCAGAGTAGATGCAGAAGGCAGACGTTGTTCTCAGTCTTTCCGTTATGGGATATCAGAAATCCTCCCATTTGTAGCACTTATACTTCTTTGACACCATTAAAGTTGGGTCCCCTTCCCGCTGCCACCAATGTAGTATCCCTAGGTTTCCTTGAAGGTAAAGGAGGCACGACAAAAGGTGGGAACATACATTCAATAAACAAATAGGTATTGGGGATGCTGGCAAGGCCCGGAGGCCAGTCAGCCTAGCTTTTACAATATGGCCACCCAAGTGGCCGAAATCAGCAGTCCAAACGCACAAAGTATTACAGGGAGGATTGCCGAAGTGTCATAACAGAAGGGCTGAGAGGACCGCCTAGGTTTGGAATCCACCCAGTTCCTGTGTACTGGAAAAATTTCGTTCCTGAGATTTCCTACCATACCCGCATAAAGAAGTCGAAAGTGTGAAAAAAGCTAAACCCTATCCCATATTTCCTTTCACAAATCTGCTTTAAAACGGGTGTTTAAACACCTAGCTAGGGACATGGGTGACGGTCAGCAGAAGTTCCGCCAATAAATTTGGTACTCCAACTAGGCCAAGCTCCAGATTTAGTAGTAATGCCAAAAGGGGGGCCGTGACGTTGAGCTCACTTAGCTCCTCAGTTGCTTAGGCCATTGTCGGATTGATTGTCCTCCGCTAGATAGCATTAGCCGAAGCCCTACTGTGTAATAAAAGCTTCAGTCCCCAAAGACGTCTCTGCTTGAATTTATTTTGGCAATGGATTTACAAATAACATTTAAATTTTTGTCCATTTACAAACTCTTAAAAGGGTGATTCATGGCTCTGATACAAATCTTACTATCATCTGTCGAAATTAAGGTGATACTAAAATATTGCTTTAACAAGGATGAAGACTAACTAGCCTAAATGTTATTGCTACTTAGCGCAATAATCAATTTGACGAACTTTTGTTTTAATCGGCAAGACTTATTTGAAACTCTTGTTTCACTTCACAACTTTTTCTTTGCGTGAGTGCGTGGTTCTGTCGGTATGAATCGTGAAGGTGGTAAGAAAAAGCCTCTGAAACAACCCAAGAAGCCGGCCAAGGAATTAGACGAGGAGGATATTGCCTTCAAGCAGAAGCAAAGGGAGGAGCAGAAGAAGCTTGCTGCTGCCAAGCAAGTAGCTCAGAAGGGTCCGCTTGGCTCCGGCAAAAACAAAATCACCAAATAGATCTCCGGTACATTTTCCCCTCTACATCTTTCAGTGGTCAATTAAAGCTGTTGTAATTGTTATTTTATCATTGGTTGTTAAGGTGGGATGTCCTAGTGGATGTTAGCCTTTGGTCGTATTTTTTTACACATTTTTCCGCGTATGCTTCCCTCTGTTACTGTGATGCTCATTCAAGAGATTTTGATGTAAGTCTTATTTTTTGTGAATTTTTGGCAGGTTTTTTTGGCTATTTGTATATCTATGGAAGTCGTTAGCGGGTTTCGTTGATTAGCCATTAATCGGGCACTTTGAACGGTCTTCCCCTGCGGTTTGACTATTGTTACTGGTAAAATATCCGGTCACCAGCTGCCTTTTTCTGGGTTGGGGGCACTGTTGTCGAGCTCGGGGTCTTGCGTTGCCGATCGCACCACAATCTGGTTGACATGGGCTAGCATGCTTCACCAGATTTTGCTGTCGTTCTGTCCTGGATTGTCTTGGTTAAAGACCGGTTTACCATAGGTGGTTGCTTCCTAGAATGTCTTTGTGGCATGGTGGTAGAAGTACGCAAATAGTCATGTGCCTTTTACGAGCACCGCCGGATCATGTGGTGCTTTAACCTCAAGATTGTTGAGATGAGTTGGTTTTATGCAGCTCCTCAGCCTAGTTCGGCGTAATTCAAGGCTTATGCTCCGTTACCTAGGTTTGGTAGATTCATTGAGGGTACTTCCTGGTTGCGCTACAAAATAAAGGTATCCGAAGGGGTTGACGGTGGTCCTTATTCCTCGACGTCGTAACAGTTCATGGTTGTCATCCCTGCGCATCTGCTTCGGTCATGATACCCTCCTGGCGCTGGAACAAGGTTTACAGCGTTGCCGGTCGCGGATTCCACACCCACGAGCTGAAAGACTGCTCCACCTCACCCTTTCGATGAATCCCTCGGAAGCAAAATACACGCCCAGGAGCTTGGGCGGTCCTTGGGCCATCATTTCACGCTTGTCACACCAAATCGTCGAGGATCGTGAGTTAGCGTGTTTTATCCGCGCCCTACCGAGAATGATTACGTCCCTATGCAACCACAAACGCAGGACTGACGCACGCGGCCGATACCAAACTGCATGCTGGTGAAACTGTGCTTACACGCTTTGAGAACCCAAATAGGCCCAAAACTGTCTACTACGTTAGTTCTAGAAAACCCGGTCTCCAAGATCTAGGCCGCTGCACATCTCCATCACCACAGCATCCGTAAATCGTCTCATGCTTGGGTCTCCTCGGAGTGGCCTCGATCCATCACAAGCCAACTAATTGAATTCCGGAACGTCGCGAGTGAAGCGTAGTAACGAATGGACCGGGTATCGCGTCCAGTGGGGTACCATCATCCACAACATTGGCCAGGTGTTAAGTCGATGTGTTAAGTCTATCCTCCACTACCACCGCACAAAAAAAAGGCTCAAATGCGAATAAAGGGTGACTATTTACAGAGTGGACAAGCGACCAGACTAGTATTCTACTTTTTACTACCACCGCTACGACGTTTCCTGTTCTTCACATTCACCTCCTCGTAGTAGTGGCGACCAGCACGGCCGGCCTTCCTTCGCAAGGCTCGCTCCAATTGACGCCTGCGAGCCGCTGATAAGCCTTTCGAAGATGCCGCAGCTTCCTCCTCCGCAGCTGCCTCCGCTTCGTCCTCCGAGTTGGGCAGGAGGTTTAATAAACCGGCATCTGACCCGTCCACACACTCGGCCTCATTTTTCTCCTCATTCGCCTTCCCCTCCTCTTCGTTCACCGTCTTCTCCTCATCGTTCGCCTTGACATGAGGAAGGGGAGTTAGAGTTCCAATACGTCCTAGACTAATTTGTTGAAAGTGAAATGGAGTAGGCGGACAAAACGAAAGTAGCTCTACCAAGTGATCGCTGGGTGGTATTTGCTTGCACAGTTGCTCCGTTTTGTCAAACAACGCTAACAAGCCCGTTTCGAAAATACCGTGAAAAAAATACTATGGATGTAAAATGTAACTCACTTTGTCCTCCACGCTTTCATCAAGGTCCGCCTCCGCTTCAGCGTTGAATGCATCGATAAATGCCTGCAGGAAGTAAAAAAGGTTCTTGCAGTATCAAGATTGTAGTAATGTTGGTACATGCCTTCTCCAACAAGGCTCTCGCCATGAGCATATGCTCAAGGCATAACCCGCCTTTAAGCCCAGCCCACAACACCACAGTTGCAAATAGACGATGGCCCAAAAAAGCAATCCGGAGAGGGATTTTGCTCGTGAAGAATCAGGCTATCTGATCAAACAGGCCTATTAAATGGCTCAAAGTAGAACCTCTTATTGAATCTTCACAACGAATGAGCCACCAGCTGAAAGATTAAAGCATTAAAGTGCCTCACAAAAATCACTATGAGGTTACCAGGTCGAGAATTCTGCACGTGAACGATTTTGTGGAAGCTTCACAAAACTAACATCTCTCCCAATTATGCAGCTGAAGTGTGCTTTTCCATATCCTCACCAAACCAGTAAGCCAGAAGACTGACACCACCCTACAGAAACGGGTGGAAAAAAGGGATGTGTGGAAGGATAGTTGGGAGTGGATAGAAGCTTGTTCTACCTGTACTGAATTCAAACAATCGCCGAAGTAATCAACACGAATACAAGCTGTATTAGTAGCCATGTAAGATGGTATCTGTCGACTGCACTACCATTTCGCTTCACTTCTTGATGCCTCCGACACATGAAATTCAAATAATGCCATCAACATACATTAGGTTAAGCACTCCTGCTGACTTGGACAGTTTCGAAATGAGTGACAAATCACAGTGGAGAAAGCTTACATCCGCACACTTGACAGGAACTCAACGCAACAGTTCTTAAACTAGAATTTCGAGACGCGAAAGGCGAAGCTAAATAAATGGCAAAGTCTGAAATTGAATAAACGTCGACGTACCTGTTCCAGTGCGTCTTCCCTTGGTATAGTCTCCTCCTGATTACTCCTTGCAGCACCTGCAGCAGAATCAGCATTGGCACCATTACCGTCATTTTCAAGGGGAGGTGGCTTCACGAAGTAGGGAAGCTTTCCACGCTGAAAGTCATTGAGTACGCGTTTTGCTGTTGTGACGATGTCCGGTTCACCTCCCTATGAACACAAGCAGTGTTGGAATCTAATCCTCACCAAGTTTCATCCCTAAATGGAGGCTTACGACCCAGAGACGAAAGTTTTGGAGCTACTGGCATTTGACCTTGCAACAAAACTGTTTTTCTTCAAGTATTTGTGACAAGTTTTTGTTATGGTATTAAAAAAATGATAAAGGTATCCAAGAAAACAGCCAAAAGCCAGCAAGAAGTTGATCACGTGTGCCTCCTAAGATTACGATTGAGCATCTCAAAAGGAAGCAAGGTGACGTAATATCAGGCCACAGCCCTCAGCTTTCATAGAAATTTCCAAAAGGAACAAGTAATTCAAAAGTCAAATGGTGATGAGCACACATTCAGATCCTAGAAGTCACCTCAATCAAATGTGATACAAAAAACGGAAAGGCTGTGCAGTTTTTGGGGACCCGGAGATGCATTAAACGAGAACCACTAAAGTCATGGTTGTACCATTTCTTAATTTGAATCGCAAAAATTTTAGCCCAACAATCGAAACATCTGAAAAGTAGCATAATGGGAATAGTCCTAGTCCTTTGCGAAGCAACATCAATTTCCCTCAACACAGATTTTTCCGCCTTAGAAAATGAACCTAAAATAGCCTCACAATAGAGCCATTTGGATAAAAAAACGATGCTATAAAAATTCCAGCAGTTTTTCCATGGTAAATGAATCTCGAGTAAACACACTTTGAGGAGCTTCCCCGTCTTCTTGGCAACGAGTTCAAGAAAGAGATTGGCGTCTACGGGCCACTTCGCATTGGGTGGATATTCAATAACCGGAGCAGCAGTCACCTCCTCGGCCGGTTTTTGCCCGCTTATCGATTCGGTGGAGAGGGGATGGCAGGTGGGATCAAAAATCGGAAGTCCGTAGCGCTGTTGCACAAACTCTGGCTTCACTCTTTCCAATACCTCGGGTATGTACATCTCTGGTTGTTGCAAATACTCCACCCGCACCTGGACGCATAGAAAGAACTTCACTTCGAGCAAAAAACTTATTTTGATAGATAGAGTACATAAAACAATGCATCCAAACAATCGGCATTTTATCGCCATGATCGCCTATGTTTACGTGGCCGGGTAAAAAGGCCACCTGAGGCGCAAGCAGAACAGGGTAGAAAAGATAAGCCATTTTCAAGTCAAGTAATCTTTGACAATCCGCAGCGCCAGCAAGCTGTGGTAGTTTGTCTGGTGAGCAGGGCAAGAAAGTGGAAATTTGTGAAGTGTTTTGACTAGTATTCGGTGGTTGACCTCGATCACTTGGGCACAGTCCTACTCACTTGCGATTGCAATCAAAATCTGCTGTTTCAGGGTAATGTATAATACCACCAGGGAGACCATCAGCAATACTTCGTCAAACTTCAAAAACGAGCGTTCGATTAAATCACTGAAGAAAATTAGGCTTAAACAGTTGAATTGTGATCGTAATAAACGGCATCGGTAGTTTTTATCTTAAACATGGAAAAATTATTGCATCGAAGACTTTTACGAGTGACAAGGATACAAAATACAATTCTCACGGTTGGTCTGCTAATACAGCATCTAATGATTACGCAGTCTTCAGAGCCTATACCCATAACTAAAGCAACAGCGCTATTGTCCATTTGAGCAATCCATGAAGAAGCATAGCTTCTGTCGCTTTTACCTATGATTCCACTCAATCTGAAAAGTCCAGACTTACGAGGCAGTAACGAATAATGTGGTTGTAAAACCCCCCACCGGGGTTGAACACTTCATTGTAAAGCACGTCGAAGACCACCACCGTTCGTCAGAAGTAAACAACTCTTGTTGAAGTAATTCATGATCGTCATAATAGCAAAGAAGGAAAAGCGCCACACACAAAATTTCCTTTGCAGGACCCCATTTCACGCAATTCATCTTACATTACCGATTCGTTTAAAATGACTCCGATTTGCTGGGAAATTAACCGTGCTATTCGTGGCTGTTAGGTCAAACGTTGTTGACGATCAACATGCTAACAGCTCGTGGATAATATGTAACGCATTCGCAAAGTTAAAGCCGTGAGAATACTTGGATCAGTGAAGTTTTGGATTGTGTGCGCCTCAGCACTAGGACCAAGGCGCACTCCTCTCAAAATTTTTGAAGTTGAAAACGGGAAGAAACTCACCACACCCTTCATGACCATCTCAGCTTCTGTATCTCCTTCTGGGTAAACAACGCCAGGACAATCGATGAGATAGATTGATTTAAGCAGGGTCACGTACTGCCACACCTTGGTCTCACCAGCCAAAGGTGCCACCTTGCATACCTTCTTGGAGCTAAAAAAACAATCCACATCGGGTTGAAACAACCTACCGCATAGCGTTGATAATACTCGATTTTCCCACATTGGGGTAACCGATGACACCCACACTAATTTGGTGACGATCTTTAGCGTGAAAACCAGCCATTTGACGTAGAAGGCTCATCAGAGCAGTTTTCCCCAGAGGCTTCGTCAGATTGGCGTAAAAAACGAGGGTCGGGTACTCAGACGACAGTATAGTTTTCCAACGCTTCTAAATAGGGTAGAAGTGACACAAGAAATGGACAGGCTTACTGTTATCCAGACAGGTACCAGATCCACCTTGTTAATTACGAAAATGAGATGCTTATTGGGTTTCTCCTTCTTCATGTACTGCTCTATGTACCTCGACCGAGTGCCCATAGGATCGCGAGCATCAAGCACATAAAGAACTACGTCAGAGGAGTCGATAACCTTGAAAAGCTCGTTCCAGAGGCGTTTGGAGCTCCCTGCCTTGAAATGAGGATCACTGGTTAGGTCACGTATTCCATCGTTGTCACGCTGGAGGTTACCGTCTTTCTCTCGGAGATAGTTGTGACAACTTGTTTCCGCTTCACGAACCAAAGACTGTAAGCAAAGGACGGAGTTCATTTCAAATTAGCTGGTGGAAAACCAATGACGTGTGGAAAACAAACGCACAGAGAGATCGTCACAACTAAGATGAGGCCGCTTACGCCTAGCTTTTTTGCCAAAGACGTACTCAAAACTTTCGGCGGCAAGAATATCAGGTTTCTTCCTCTAAAAGTCGTTCATATATAAAAGAACCAAACGCACTATTTTCTTTTCGTCCAGAAGAGAAATAGGTAATCGTGTTTGGCGTAGCATAATCTCATAGGGATTTTTAAGTTTCATCGCTTCTTTGAATGCCTGTAGAGAATCCTGTGAAATCACCCTCGTGTTGCCTTAACGTTATAAAGTGCAGGAAACCGGTTTTACCGAACCAGCGACGATTTGGTTCAACACGAGAGACCGCCCCAGATGCCACTGTAGATTGAAATGGCGCAGCACGAATTATTTTACCCTTCTTGTCACTTGAGTTGGATTATTAACTATGGCAGCTTACCGCTTCGCTTTAAAATTCCGATACATATTCAGGCGCTTAATTGTACTTTTCGTCCGCATTGTGGACCCCTTTTCTTGTTTGCCTCGATCTACATTGTACAAATGTAAAAGTCATTCACAGTACCAGGGTTAAGGGAATGCTTCCCCTTATTAACAGCATCTTTTTTGCGTGGAGGGCCCATTGCGAACCTCGAACGTCCTAACACGCGCCAGCAACCCCTATCCGCAGGCTAAAGTGCAACTCTCTCATTTGATTGGTTTGATTTTACAAGAACAAACTCAGATAATGTTAACGTAAAAAGCCAGGAACCTTACTTTTACTCCCACGAATTTGCATTTTCCTTAGGATTCTATTTACGAGTGCTTTACTCCGCCACTTAAATAAGTGTTTTAAGTCTTGAAGCATGCCGTTATGTATTGATAAATTTTGCATATACGTAATAAAGAGAAAATTTTGGATAAAATTTGGCTTTACTAAATTTTCAGCATCTCTGTTAATAGAGTAGCAACAAGAGTATGTGTCAAGTTGGCAATGCTATGTTTTTATTTAAATGCTCCGCTCCTCTTTTTCCCATGTGTCCTGTGGGAAAATAAATTTCTAAAATATTTACTGTAACCTTTTAAAATAGTTTTGCTCAACCTGGGCTGACACCAGGATAATATGTTAATAAATGAATAATGCTTGACTATGCAGCTTCATTTTTCGAATTGATTTCAGTAGGTATGGTTGGAACTGCGCAAAGCTTCGTTGTTTAGCTTTTTTTCCGCTAACCACCCCGAGACCGAATAAACTTTCGACTATGACACATTTACTGATTTGTGCTAATTGGCAGTTGTACAGGCTCGAGTGGAACGGATTGCTGGGCTCCCGCCTGCTTCGGGGACCCAGAGTTCTCAGCTAGCAGGAGGTTCAGGTCGCTCTTCCACCTCTTTTATAAGAGGTACATTTTAAACCAAAGTACGGATTGTATTATCATTCACCACGTTTATGATGGTCACCATGCGTACTTGAGAGGTTATTCCAACTACTTTGTTAAAGAAATAAGCCAGTAGTCGCATTAACCCGTTGGAATTATGAGTCATTAACAAAGAACCATCGTCATGCGCAGCTTCAACTCTGCCGAGCGAAGTTTCATATGGCAGTGATTATTTCACTATGAGGAAGAGCCTCTTTAATTTTACTATCCATAGCTGTTTATCCTATTTTAAGTGCGTCAGAAGTAAGTTTCGCTGTATCTTATTTATAGGCACTTAAATTTTGCCCAGCTCACAAATTTAACACATCTGGAGCCGTTTTTGCAATGGACTTCATTTTGCACTCTCATACCGATTGTAGCATCCCGAGATTTCCATTAAGGTAAAAGAAGGCATAGTACTTGGACAGAATATGTATGTAGCGTCCCGAGACTCCCTTTAAGGTAAAAGAAGGCATAGTATTGGGACAGAATATATATTCTGGAAACAGAGGGCTTGGGGCTGTTGGCACGGCACAAAGGCCGTCCAACCGGCTAGTACAAGATGGCCACCCAAAGTCCGAAACCGGCAGTTCGAACAAACAAAGTATTGCAATATATTCTGGAAACAGAGAGATTGGGGCTGTTGGCACAGCCCGGAGGCCTGCCAACCGGTTAGTATAGTATGGCCACCCAAGTAGTCGAAAAACCAGCACTTCGAACAAACAAATTATTACACCGATTGTTTCTCATTTTGCAAAACTTCATAGTGCTTGCGTGAACAATGAACTAGGGTTGGTTATATCCCAAAGCAATTTGAATTCAGTATTAGCGGAGTTTGCAGCATGTTCAAAGATTGCTAACCGAGATAACATTGCAGCCATAAATTGCTATTTATGAATTTGAAATCATTTTGTTATTGTGTCTACACTTTGACCGAAATTATGACTTTGGTTGTTATCGCATCGACCGAAATGCACATGAATCTGGAATACCAAATGTTTTTGTCATTGCGAGGGGATTTTTTCCTCTCCACGTAGGTATTATCTGAATGTCTTTCAGTGCATTCCATTGCCGACTCGAAAGGCTAATGTTCGTTCTATAAAATGGTCGTTACTGCAACAAATTAAATAGCAATTGTTTCGCCCCGATTCGTAAATTGACTTCTCTCAGAAAATTAAACTTTCGCGATGCTTAATCATTTTGAAGCATTAACTATCGATCATACGACAATTGCGGAGCTCAAAAGTGTCTGAAAAGTTTATTCTTGAACCTCTAACCCCCACCCTTCTCCCCATTGGCTAGCGGTAACGCTAACTCTCTGATTGGCCACCTTCCCCCTCCCCGCTAACGCCACCCGCCCAACGCACACAAATGCCCGCTATACTTCACACTGCTATGGCAACTGCCCCGAAGGCGCCGACGCCGACACCGACACCAACACGTCAAGATGCGGAGCTCTTCGACCTTACCGCCGTTGTTCGCGCATGGGCGGTGAACGCTTTCATGGCGGCCGCCGATGGTCGGACTAAAAAGGATGTGTGTGGGGGAGGCGGAGGAGTCACAGGGTGCCTCGAGGTTCAGTTGGTGTGGGAAGATGTAGTCTGCTGGAGTGACGCTCCCTCCTTCGCCGACAGCCACTCTGTACGCCTGCCTAAGTCCCATGTGCTCTTCAGCACAGCGTATCGCAACAACACCGACGGAGTACAGGAATACAACTTTCGCACGGATCGATCAACTCGCTCCACTGCGGAAATTGAGATTTCCAAGGGTTTCAGTGCCCATCGCGAACTCGGTGTGAAGTTGCAGGTGAGTCTCTAATCCATTTCCTTCCTTCTATCGCATCCTCTATTTTTGTCCGAAGGTTTTAATGCCTTCAGCTCACAGCCGCTCATGCTTCTATAACCCAGCGATTTTCGCAATTTTCATCTTAGCCGATTTGGTGTAAGATAGTGAGATAAATAAAACATGAAAGACTTTGGTAAGATGTTGGAAAATTCAACTGAGAATTCTTAAGCCAGTTTGCATGAAAGGGTTTTTGACTTTCCTGCATTCCTTGTGCCGCTCGTCTGGAAAGATATTTTTCTGTTCACAGTCTAATTAGTTGCTACCTTTATTTGAAGAGAGCTCTGGTGTATCTTTCAAGTCTGTTTCATTTAGTTAAAAGGTATTTGACCGAGTGATTTAAGTGATTCGCTTAAGGTTTTTCGAATTCTCCCCAGCACTGTTGTCAACGTCCATTATGTAGGTGTAGAAAGGTTGTGACTTGCGAATGTTGAACATTCTGAATCCCACTTACATCCAGAATATAGCCCTTATTATTCCCCTAATTTAATTCCGAAAAATCCTCGCCCACCTATCGCTCATAATTCTATTTCGGCTTCGATAAATTCTGATCCATTCATACACTTTTCAAATTAAAAAGAAATTAGTGAGCGTTAAAGCTCTCAACATTTTAAAAGATTTAATCGTACAATTCTTAAATGAGTGCAATGTATTTCTACCACGAAGGCATTATGATTGTAAAGGTTCCGGTTCGGAGGATTTTGGCAATGAATTAGATTAGGCCAAAAGTTGTTCTCAAATACATTTAGATTTTATTTGTCATGAAATTATTACAAGCTGATTTGGAGAGTTGCTTTCGGCTTTATTTTAGTTCTCAGCAAATTTTGCGGAGCCTTTAATCCTTATTTATCACTTCAGCAATAAAAACTGAGGTTTTTTAGGCCTTCCTTAGTTTATCACTGATTTCAAACTAGAAGTTTTCATTCCAGTGGCTGACAGGACCTTTCTACTTCCACAGAAAATTAATTCATCAACGCAAACGGAAAAGTAGCCAAAAAAATTTACATTTCGTCGTGTAAGAATTAATAGCCGCTCACCACCGCCAATCCGGTTATTTTTCCACTGAGTTCTTTACAGACTTTATTACAAGATGTCAAGACGTCGGAACTTCAAGCTTATAACATTCGACTGACAGAATCCTGTGGTAGAAGTAAAGCAAGCAAGTTGCACTAGTCTTTCCAAAGTTGAGACCTGTAAATAATCCTGTTAACCAAATTTTCAGATAATGTTTAAAGGTGTGTGGAATTCAACGAGATTTCAAGGTCCAAAGCGTGATTTAAAAAATCCAGAAGGTACAATTTATTCTGCCATAACAACAAATGGGTTGATCCATCCAAGTGTATACGAGGCTTCTCTAAAGTTGAAAGAAGGGCCTGGGTCCCCTGGCCTGTGGAGGTCAACATGGAAGCTCCCAAGTGGTTTAATCCCAAAAGCATTGAAGTGACGTGCATACACATCTCAATGGACTAATAATTTACCTCGAGACATGGCTACACCTCGTTAACACATAAAAGAAACAAATTTGTACAAAGTGGAAGTACGTTTTCTAAGTCAACTTCCATCTAGACACTAAAGATCTTTTAACCATACTTCAAAGAGTGTCACATGTTTCTACTTAAATAGTGCCGTTTGCTTTTTGTATGTTAAGTCCACAATTCACCAAATCCTCCTACTAGTAGACCACCACAGCTCTCTACACAATTTGGGGACAAACGAAATGATTTACAATCGCCTTGGGCGAAAATCAATTGATTGCCCTACAAAAAATGTTGAATGACCGAAGGCAGTGGGCGACATCAATCAGCCAGCAACATAAAGGGCAGAGGCACTCATAAAAGCCCTTGTTTTGTTCAATGTGGTGCTATTGTCCGTATGTTTGATTGTATGCAAAAGCAACGTCATTGAAACCATCATGAAGCGTGTTTTCCGACATCCAAGCTAACATGATAGCCTCCCTTCCATGTCCTTTATGTGGGAATACTTTTCTTTGGGAAATTGGCTGGATGCGACCAACATTATTAGTCCCCTGATAGTGTCTCTAAAAGTCGGGTTGTCGCCTATCGATAAAATGGATGTAGAGAGAGCTCTCACGATTAATCTGAATTCGTGAATTTAAAAAAGCCAGCGAAGAACACTTCATTTGAATGCGAAAAACCGAGCACGGACCTGTCACCACCTTACTCACCTTGGACCGCACACTTACCTGTGGACTCGTGGATGGGCCTGTGTACTCGATTGTCGTCTGTGATTTAACGCTGCGCATACGTTATCGGTGCCTGTGCCATGTAACCAAAAAACCAATGTGTACATTTCTAGGCTCCTGTTTGCTTAAGGTAAGAAAGCCAAGCAGACGTGTTCCATTGTGACCTAAACCTCATTGATGTTATCCATGTCTCATTGACAGTTGACCATGAAGAAAGTCTATTCAAAACAAATGAAACGCATTATTAGGCACATTCCATTGTGTAAACTAAATCAAACTGTGGCTCCCATCCTACTTGAATCATAGTTAAGCTAGTCTAATCCGCCTCATTATTTGGCGTTGAAGCTTAGTCCAGAGAGGTTAAAACAGGCATTACAGGGCGTTATTGTGTCAGCAACTAAGGTGATATAATGCAAGTGGAAAACCGCCTTTTGGCTGGAGCCGGTGAGTGATGCCCAGAAGATCCTCTAGCCGCTGATTAACAGTCAGCGACGTGAACCGGAATAAGCGAAAACGCAAATCAATGTTTTTTTAGTCTATGAAGAACCATTTCATAAAGTGGCAATTCAAAGGTTTATTGGAATAATTTAAGCTAGTAATTAAAAGTTCAAGCAAAGGCGGTGTTTATGAAAACGAACAGGGGTTTTTACGTAATCCCATACTTTAATTCAGGCAGCCATATTTTACTGAGATACCTCTTCCCTGGGAATATCATTGTCAAATTAGTAAAGGAAAGTGCCGGAATTCCCGCATCGATTACCAAACTAAATTATCTCCCCGGCGTTTATGGGCGACTAGCTAGCCCCATCACACTCCCCTAATCCCCGGTTTATATTTGCAGCTACGCAACGAGCCTTGCTTGAAACGCCTGTCCCTCTGTAGGGCATTAAGTTACCCGTTTTTATAATACAAAGTAGAGAATGTTTGACAAGGAATATACCGAATAAAGCCTACCTCAAATGCAACGATTTGTGCTCTTAAGCAAAAATAATGCGCGGTTCTGTCAGCATATCATGGAATTATTCATGATACAGCATCCATTTTTTTGGGGAAGGGGGGAAAATCTCTGCATTTGTACTTGGGCATGGGTACAAAATGAATCCTTGGATTATTCTTTTACGCGTCCAATTGCCGTTCTAAGACCTTTTGGTTATGATGGGAGAACCGAGTAAAGGGATATCCCCATTTATACCGAACTACACGAGATTATTCTAATTACATAAGTACTAAAATGCTGGTCTGAAAAAGAACCTATGTAATCGCTTATCCTTGTGTGGATTCGATTGCCCTTCCTCCACTCTCTGGAGGTAGACCGGCCTCCGGACCATGCCAGCAGCCTCATCCCCTCTGCTTGCTGAATATACGTATTCTGCCCCATTACTATGCCTTCTTTTGCCTTTGAGGAAATCTCGGGCCGCTACATTTAAATATGTGATAGGTTTTTCGTAATTACCTTGTTTTATTTCGCCTTAATAATATTGGTACATATCCTGTAAAATGGCTCTCTAATCACCGTCTTTGAAAGGTTAACATTTTACTTAGTAAAGACTGAAATGATTCATTGCTGGGCAGTTTTAAATTGAATTAAATAAAAACTTAATTTTATAAAACCATATAATATTAAATGATCGCTATATCTTATGTCGACTACTCCAACTGACGGTGACAGAATTGTGTGCCACTGTGAAAACTGCACTGAATGATTCATGGGATCCATGCTATTTTGACATAAAAAGGTTGCTTCTAAGGCTACTGATGTATACAAATGAATCAATGTGCCGTCTATTTACCTCTTCTTTTCTCCTCTGTGTGTGAATATTTTGATATCAAGGTAAACGATTCCAGCACCGGTTCATAAAGAAGACCACAATTTTTTATCGAAGCTGAAATCCATTCATTTATAATTCAGTGTGGTACGTGACACATTTATTGAAACGCGTGTTAACAATTTATCAAGGTAGACCGAGACTCCCCGACTGATTCCCAAAAAGCAGCCAAGTATCTGCTACAGCATCGTTGTTCATTGTTCCCCATGGAATTAGAGAGCGTAAGTTGTAAAATCCATCAAGCAAATGAGGATCAATGACTGAGGAGACGGAAATATTAGAAACCCAGAGTAGTGTGGAAATTAGGAAGCTACCAGTTTTACAAGAATAGACCGTGCCTCAAAGTTTTTCTTTTCACATTTTAGCTACCGAACCAAATTTTGGAGGCGAATGCTGGATTTTCACAGGAGATATCCCTCACCAAAGCCACTCGACAATGCTTGGAGGAGGAGATGTCCTGGGGTATTGATACACGTGTGGAGGTCCAGCCAAAATCGGCTGCCAATGTTGAGGTTTGTGGCTCAATCACTGTTGATATTGGTATGATTTGGAGCCTAAACCAATAGTTCAGGTTCAAAGCAAGCCATAGCCTTGTCGATGGTCAAAGTTCTTGGCGGAAGGTAGCAAGATATTGGCCTTTACACAGCCCATTGGGCAATTTGCCCCTTATTTTCAAATTGGTGTAACCCTACGAGCTACAATGACGGCGCAGGATAAGAAAAAACATGGTAGAAATGTGGCTTTGGCGACTGTTTACATCTAATTACACCGGTTGTGGTCTAAAGCGAAGGAATTTCGCCTATCGACACAATATTTAATGGTGACTCTTTTGAAGATGCGTGGCCTTCATCCACGATAGTGATGCGCAATAAACTTTTGGTTCCTGCACCTAGTTCCTTAGTTGAAACCATCTCTTTAAAGGTCAACATCGTGGAACACCAAATGACTTGCCGTTTCGCCGTGGACACCCGACTTCGCGGACGCATTCGCGCTGTGTGTATGGACGGCCGCAAGAATAACGCCTTCCTTATGAGCATTGAGGCCGATCTGGGTGATGTTGTGAAGGCTTACCTGGAAAAACCACGACCTCCCTCGGCGCCGAAGTTGACACATGTCAGAGTCGAGGGTAGTAATGCGCCTAAGACGGTTGTTATAACAACCGAGGGTCGCTGTGCTTTTCGATTTGGTGTGAAACAGGAAATTGAGGTAACTCAAATTGTGGCGCCCTATCCACCGGGTTAGAAGACGTGTCAAACCACGCATCGTATGTCTGCGCTTCCTGTCAATTAATTTCTAGTGATTTTGATAAAGAAAAAATGTCAAGCTTTACATTGGACAACTGTTTTTTGGTTTGAATTAACATATTTGGTAATCTTTAATCTTCGTGTAGCGGGGGAATCCTTGACTGTGGAGTTTCCTGTACATAGAATACCAAACCCAACTAGATTTTTTGCCAGTTCCTTTTGGTAGAATTGTATTTTCCCTCCATGTATGCAACTACGAATTCGTGCACACCATTTAATGTGGATGCAGGAAACTTGGAATCTTTCTTGGTTAGCTCTTATACCTTATCACGAAATGATTAAAGTCATGAGTTTTGCTGTGTCTTGGAGGGACATCTTTGATATCCAAAAGGTCCCATTCCAAAAAAATGGTAAAAATATCGCCACTTATGACTTTAAAATAAAATTCCGTTCTCACTTGACCTTTTTGCTACAAATAGTTGAACCACTAAAAGCGGGCCTCCGACGCCTTCATGACATACCGGTTTTACTTAAAATTCATGCTTGTTTAACCAGGTGTAGCCCTTAACTTACTGTTAAAAGAAGATTCCTCTGTCCACAAAATTCTTCTTGCCTTGAGAATTATCAAAAGACGGAAGCCAGTTCAGATAGCGTGTTTCCACCAGCAATGCACTAGAATTATTACGGCCGCCCAAGGGTCACTGCAGAGATCAGGCGTGGTGAACCCTTGACAGTGTGACACACCTCTGGGACCTAATTAGAGTAAGGTTACTTGCTGGGTCATTTTGTTCATTCTGTTTCATCTATATCGTTTTATTTCGGTAACTCAGAAAGCTCACAAAGTATTCAACATCAGTGAATTCAAAAATAACAACTAACCTTGGGTAGAAAAGGAATTTACCTTTGTTAAATAAAGGATGCGTGATTTTAATGGTTTTTTGGGCTTTTTAAACACAGTAACGGAAAATTCTTAGACCTATTTTAAAGATAAAAAGTCAGTTGTAGTATGCTTTTAATGAGGATCTTGAATTACTTAGGGTGCAAATTCAGGAGCTATTGTGGAGCTGTCGTTGTCAAACGCCTACAAACCTGGCACTGTACTTAGTGGCACTGCTTGTCAGCACTTTTCATAAGTGATTTGACTAACAAGAAAAGTTAAGCAATAGTCAGTTCTGGTAATTATTTAAAGTGCTTGGACCTGTGTTTGGTCAGGAACCACAGATGGCCTCTTGCATCAATCACCACGTTGGTAGGTCATGCCATTTTGTCCCCTAAAAACATTTAGGTATTGTGATTGTCAAATTTTTAAAGGAAAGGAAAGCTGTAGATCTAACAGATCTCGTAGGCATGGCATACTGGAAATGGAGACCGTTTAAATAAGCTTGAATTTTGCGTCTTACTTGTACATAGTAATGATTTGAGTTGCAGATTGCGGAGTTTTTTGCGTTCGTTTAGCCGTTTTTTCTAAAAATTACCCATTCGTACTATTGTTGGCGATTCTCAAACAGTACAAATTGCCCAACATATTCTGCATTTCCTACACTGAATTGCCTCTCTGTTTATGTTAATTGTGGCGGTTGTCTGACCAATCAGTAAAACCTATCTTCCCTCAATCAACAGCGGTAGCTGGCAAGCATCAGGACTGTTGACAAGATTGCAACAACATTTTGTGCATCTTCTTGCAACCAAACGATCCCTGTCGACATACAGATGGATAAAAAGAAGGTTAAGGCGTAGCAAACCTCAGGAGTACATGAAATATGACCCATGTAGTGATTTCATCTGAAGCGGGAGAGACCGTAAATTTCCCGCCTAGGTTTGACCTGAAAACAACATAAAAATACGCATTTATTGACATTTGATGGGACGGAAAAGCAGGAAGAGAGTACATCTTTACTGCAAAAGGTATTTGCCCAATTAAGGTCAAATTCATTCACTTACTGAGTCATGAACCACCACAAACACCTCGCAGTAACCTCCTGTCCTCACCCCCCCCCTGTCAACGGACTGTCTGGCAGCATTGATGGGCGCACCACAACAGTCATCATGTGAATAATTAATCACAGTCAATCGGCGTGGTAGGAGGCGCTCTTGGACAGGGAAGTGGTCGTTGCCCTCCTAAATGCCACTGGAAAGGTCGAGTTGGAAAGTCAGTGGCACGTCAACACATTGGCGATGATGCAAAGGTCAGGTAACGCCCACCGTCTTAACCATCCCATCACGTAACTGGAATGTGACTTAAGAGGCACCAAAGTGTTGCTGATTTTAAGAACGGAGGCCTTCTACGAGTGTCTCTGTGTGCAATCAACTAACTCGGATTGAGGAGGTAAAGTTTACTTAAACAAATGAGGTCGTGGGCACATTTGCTGATAGCTGATGTAGACTGGGAGTGCGTAAATGTGTGTCGAATTAAAGTTAATAGGAGGTCCATAAGTAAGCATAAAGGTAGGAAGTTAAAACAGAAGAGCGGCTCATTCGTGAGGTTCACCCTAGACATATATGCGCCAAGCCAATCTCTCATTCCCTATTTGGGCCCTACAGCTGAAAGCATTTTCACCTTGATGGGGTTACTCTTGCAAAGAAAAGAATGTATTGAAGTTAGTGATGCATGTGGAGGTCGAGAACTGCGATAAGGGAGGCTTTAGAGCTTGGAACATAATTGTCAATGCAGATTCTCAACACCCTGCAAGTTTTCATCCTTCTGGTGGTTAGTTAGTTAGGTGAGACCACATGAAGTTAATGCTGCTGCCTCTGTGGCGTACTGTGGTAACCCAGCCAGTAGTGGCTCCACCACCCAGTGTTTTGTTGGTTCTAATTGACGTGTGAGCGATCGCGATGGGTCGACACAACGAATTATCTTTCCCAGTTCTGAAGACAGAGTCGAGGCGCATTCGATTGGTCTGATGGGCTAGTGGTTTCGTAAGTCAAAAGGATCCAAAGACACTTAATTGACTCTTGATCCACAAGGGAATCACGTGCCTTAAAATGTATTCCTATCGTTTCATCCCGCTTTTAGGAAAGCAGTTTGGAACTTCGACTTACTTCAATCTGTTGTTTTGACTCGATTGGACATCCAAATTGACGGAATTGTACGACCTCCTCTGCAACACTCACCTGGGTGTCTATCACTCAGTTGTGATTGAAGGAAGCCTCAGGTAAATGTGAAATGAGGTCTTGACACACTGAGAAAACTAACATTCCATAGCTGCGGACATGAAGGCTGAGGCTACAAAACAGATTGAGCTTTTGGGACCGTAATTGGAAAGACTTCTTATTGCATTGGTGCTGCAAGCAAGTTCATTACATCAGTGTGTTATTGCCAAAAAATTATAGACGGAGCTAGTAACAACAGAAACGGCTGCTTCTGGTTGGGACCGTCTAAGTGTGATGGTCCTTTCTGAGACTAGTTCTTAGGCACGGTTTTTGTGAAAATTCAGCATAAAATCCAAATACAGATTGAACGTTTGACTCCGCAATTACTCAGTTAGGTGGTCCCCTACGAGAAGGGAAGAGAACCCTCACCATGCCCACGACCAACCTGAATCCGCTAACTAGCATCGTCATTGTCCTGTTTACTGGTGTACTTTAGTCGTTTGACTCCCAAAAGAGGCGTCCACTGCAGAGAAGTGGGCATAGTAGTTAGCAAATGAACTGTTTGTCTATCCTGATAGGAGGTAATTCTACTTGTCTACTTGTCCGACTCCATGCACCTGACACCCACGTTGAACAACTGAGATCAAAGTTCAGAAGCAGTGTCTTGATGTTTGTGTGGGTGTGCGTGTGTGCATTTATGCAAGCGTAGGAATTCGTTAGGTTTTTCTGCCAAATGTGATCAGTGGCCTACACACCACAGGCAGAAACACGAGGCGTGCAGTGCGAGTCAGTAATTGGGGCCAAGGGAAATGCGTATTTGGCCAAAGTGGATGCACTACTTCCGGCAGTATACAGCTTTGCTGCATGGAGCAAATCAAAAACTGTTGGCCTGATGCATGACTAATGGGACTTGGGTTGTGTGAGAGGCTCTGTGAACAGACGCGACGTGATGATGGTTGAGGAGGTTGGGACGTCCACCACGCTTGCATGGTCTCTGGTACTTTGGGGCCATTAAAATTGGAATGTCTGGCAATGGCACGACATGTGTTGACTGGAATGGCATTTAGCAGGTAGATAAGGTTCTTTTAAGTGGTCCTTCTACGAAACAATACCACTGAAGTTGAATTGATTGTTTGCCCATCGGCGCCCAAAGTCGACGGCACCATACGTTTGAATAAATTAACTTGAATGGAACAGCATGAAAACCACACTGCAAACACTTCATGGCGAAAGATCATTCAACCTAATGGCTGTCGTAGTAAAGTCATGGTTTTGATTTACTGCATCTCAACAAATATGTGGTTATGGAGTTGAATGTAGTGAAATGCCAGGCTCCACTCTCACTGAATCTTTGCTTAGTCTCCCTGTGTCCAGCATGTTTAATTCTACTAATGAATTCAAACAACCATAGAGAGAAAGCGTCTGGGATGAGATGTCGGAAGTGTAACAGTTGCCACTACCTGGACCGTTTGATGCCGCGTTTTATGTGTTAGCGTAGCGTTTCCCTGTGTCCGTGCGATGTCCGTGTTTCGACTGTGTGTCGGCTTGGAAATCGGATACATGTATGCATCACAAGCATTTTAATCCACACTTTGTGCTGTTTGCTTTGTTTGCTGAGGCGACACGTTGTGTAAACTTCTACGGAGGCATATTATAGTTTGACACGACTTGATTGCTGTGTTTCCGTCAAAACCGTTAACCCGTATATTAGTGAGACTTTTGGGGAGTGTAAGTAGGTGTATTGCAGGCACAAAAATCCCTAACTTAGAGAGCAATCTCTTCGTGAGGTCCAGAGTTGACGCCCATTTCCTGCCGACTTGGAGTAGGCCTCACCATGGGCTAGTAACGGACAGGCGATGATTGTGGTGTGGGCGTAGTCGGGGTGACGTAAAAAGCCTTTTCGTAATGGCCCAATGGCCCTCCACTTCAAGTTGGCCATCGCCCATGATTTGGAGTCAAGACAAACGCAGAGTTAGACCGTTTTAAATCAATCACATTCAAGAGATACTTTTCGTGCGGAATTTGTTGCAATTTTCTTCCTTCAGGCATAGGCCTATCTGAAAACCTGTATGGGTAAGTTCTTTACTGGTCCTAGTTTAACCGAAATAAAATTGTGAAGTCTGTGTATGCAGAAAACAAGATCCAAATCTGTCAAGAAACAATTTTTTTAATGAGGGATCACTGAAAGGGTCTGTTGAGTTATTACAACGCTTTAACTCAAATCGTTTCCATCCCTCGTTAGCTGCGCTAAAAGCACTTTCGGGGAGAAAAAGGGATAAAGGACACTCTGGCTATGTAGGTGGCTCGATATTTTATACTGTACCAGAGGCAGCAATAAATGAATGCGCCTCATGCAAATCACTGTTTAAGCTATAGTAGCGCGCTAAGCAATATCTTGCACTTTTTCTTTTCAAGCTTAATTTACCGGCCAATCCTTGAGATAAGTAGATAAACTGGCAATAATCTACTGCCCCATTTGACGAATTTCTGCTCTGCTCTTTCTATCATATTGGCAAGAAAATTTGAAGGGTTGTGGTCTCCATTTGAGAAGGATGCTTCCTAAGCTTCATTCCTCAGAAGTTTTGAGTCGCCGCTTAGAGGTCACAAAATACCATGGCAACAGGTTTAAGCATTGCCGATTTATGTTATTGTCAAACTAAGTGGTGACTTCTAAACAAAACCACTGGGACTTTGGCAAAAGAAATATTCCCTCGCTTTTGTTTTATACGATTATTGGCTTGCAAAGTTGGATGACCGTTAAGTTTAGCTGCGTTTGGCACGTACGGGTTGTCTATTGCCAGCAATAATTAGTGGGACACCCGTCGCATTCCTGTAGAGGCCTGCTAGCTAACTGCAGACAGAAGAATTAGTACGGTAAGGAAATCATTCGGTGGGATTATTCTGTTGTGCAAAATTAAAAACAAACATAATTTTGCAAGTCTGTAATTTTTCATTTACTTCACTGTCTTAGTTCAGAGTACCGCGTTTTCGAATGCAGAAATGGCGGACAAAATTTGCCTAATTAACAATTCGGATCAAAAACGCAATTCAGTCAGGCAAAATTTTGGAGACAAAATTAATTCATCACTTAAAAAATGTTTGCCGCAGCAAAGCAAGATAATGAATAGGTGTTGGACAAAGTTATTTAAATACACAAAGCCTCGTGTTTCTCTGATGGGTAGGCTTCACAGGCTTAATGGAGAGTTGACAGGATTTGAGACAAAGGCTCGCCTGTCCAAACAACCACGGTCTTAGCATAAGTAAGTGAGAAATTTCAGTGCTGAATGAAACCATGTTATTGTTTTTAATCACGCATATGGAAAGATTAGCTTTAGCTATTAGCAGACTTGGAAGGAAAGTAAATGGCTGATAATGATGGGCCTTAACAAAACAATAGGCGATTGCTAGGTTGGGTGCTTGGACGCCCCAAATTAGAGGCGCTCGTAGCTCCACTCACTGATTTCTTCTAATTTTAGTCCATCAAATTTATTTAGGCATTCCTTATTATTTCTACTGCCTTACGTTTGCAGTTTATCGCTATACATGAACAGGTTCAATTGCACTTTCCCTTGCCTGCATTATTGGCCTTAATTGATAATGATGGTACCACCCGTCCTCTATTAAAACTATGCGGTTTAATACAAATATGTTAATTTGATTGCTTGATGTAACTTAATGCTGGCAGTTATACTGGACACATTCGTCTCATTCTCCTTTAAATCCGATCCAACATGATTCGCAAGCCACTGGATCATGACCAGGGTGATAAAAATTTACTGCTTTGTGCCTAGCAACATTACATGAGCATCTTTACGCTTGTTTAGCATTACCTTAGCCACCTGCTATTTATACATGTGCATTGACTCTTGAGCTTGGCTGTTACTGTAACGCTTTCAAAATATGTGATCCGAAGTGTGGACAGTAGTTGAGACTAGTCTATATTTGCTAGCTTAATGCACAAAAGACAAGCACAATCCACAACCACTCATATCCCCGGTATTCTACTATTCGCCTTAGGCAGTATTCACACCTGCAATTAAGTAGCGATTAGTCACTATTCCAACCCAAGCGCAGAAAGTTTGGCACTTGAAATCTTCATGCATCAACTCATTCAAAAGGAACGGGGCAGGAAGGCTTGGGAGGGCAAAATCCCACTTCAGCCCCAGGACACCTCCCCCCTTCCCCCATTCCCCTCCCCCTTTTTCATTCTCCTGTCCGCATTTCCTCAACAGGGGAGGAAGTGGGTGACCAATCACTTCGCTGGAACTAGCCAACCTGACCACGATTGGCTGTTGTGGTATTCACGTACTTAGGCTAATGACGAGGCTTTCACTGCACATAATGTGAATTAGAACAATAAGCGGCTTAAGTAACATTTTAGAGGTCGTTGAGATTAATGCAGGTGTTAATGCATCCCATCAAAGCAACCAGGGTAAAGGTTCGTTAGCTAAGAGAGTGGACATTCTTGACCAGAAGGTGTTGTTTAGTTAATTTTACAAGACAGCTAAATAAGGAACAAATAACCCTTTTTCAGACTATGGGTTCAATTTTTTTTCCTATGATAGTGTGAAACCCGCTCAAATATTTGTTTAGAAGGTAGTTATTCGGTAACAGTGTTTTCAAAAGGGTTCCTTTTGAGGCTTGTCACCAGTGAGCGTAATCCGGGCACAGTTTTACGTATTTAATCCCTTATAATAAATCCACAGTGTCAGTCTGGCTCGAGGTAAAAGTGGAGATGGGGACCGATTGAAGTAGTTCCTTCATAACTAAAAAAACATAGCAGCAAAATTTTTAACGTTTGAGTTACTTGCGGTTCAGGTTCTTTTGTTTAAATATGATTTGAAAAGCCGCCTACATGAGAAATTTGCATTGCGTCAACATCTATGGAAAACAGGACAAGATTCATAAATTCAAATCCATGAATGGATAGAGCTTAGATAATACACTCTGTTAACCCTTTCGCCAAACAGGATCGTCGCAAACCAGTGAGCAATTGTTGAGTTGAATTGGAAGTCATGGGTCGATTCTCACCTTCAATTTTGCATTCACCGACGCATTAATTAGGTTGGCTACGCGGTTGGTGAGGGTAATGTGTGAGAGAGAGAGAGAGAGGGTAGAGGCAACAGTTACACCACTAACCCTCCTCCAATCGGGAAATAGCGAACTCCAGTGACTCGACATTTTCGCTCATACTGTTAACCAATGGTGGGAGCGTCAGTAAAAAGTATGGGACGTTGAACTCGGCCCTTTATTCATCCGCCTGCACTTCATTTAGTCTTATGCAAATTAGATGAAATTGCGTTTTTCTGTATAAGATTTTCAATGGCCAACTTTGCCTAGCTGAATCACGGTTCTTTCTGCCGCAGTGTGGACCCAAACCAAAAAAGCGTAAATTACTGTTACTGTTCAGAATTTAGCTCTATGCACTAAATAAGTAGTATTCAAAACATGAAAGTAGTAGTAAAATCTTTTGCTGCAGAAGTAAGGGTAGAAAATTGACAGCTGACCCTACTTATACTTCTAAAATACTTATTTCAGGGATTTCTACTAAATTATTTTGCGTATGTCAATCAAACATATCCTTTCCAGGTAGTTAGTAGGCAATAATAAAATCTGCTTTTAAATTTGTCAAGAACAATTGGCTTTTAATCATGAAAAGTTGTCTTTAGTCTATGCAAACGGAATGGCCACTCCAGTACTGTCTTAAACGTATTCGTCCTGATTAAAAACAACTTCATGATGCCAAATTGGGGTAGGCTTTTGGGTTCCACTGGATCAGACTGAAGTTGCTTGTCGGACTGCACAGATTTTACGAAATGGAAAATTTCATGTAGATTTGAAATTTTCTGTTAAACAAATCGTCCATTTTCTCCAACATGTTGAAGGTGTCAGGAAATGGATCGACGATGATAAATGCAAATCCGAACCTTGATAAGTTACCTGCAGCTTAGTGAAACCTTCTCCCAATTCTTCAATCACCTTAACACATATCTTGAAAGGATTTTGTAGGAATGCATTACACAATGTCTACTGAATTGAGTTGAGTAAAATGGTGGTCACTTCAGCAACACTGAATCATTCTTGTTTCAGCTCCGCACTTGAAATAGCCTTTTTGATCTTCCTTGACCTCTTATTCACACATATAATGAGGACTCTATTCTTCTTTTATTTCTTCTGAGTCTTACCGGTCTCGTCGCTACATTGGCGTAAGCACTCACAGGTCGACACCTCAATAAAATCCTTGGGTAAAAACCATACATAAACTCTTCAAAAAGAAGACATTTGGGATATAAATTTAAGTTTGCCGATTCTCGATAGCGTAAGTATCAATGTCATGTCAAATTGTGACCGCGAGGAAAAATCAAAAAGGGTAGAAAACATAGGTAAAGTGCTTATATTATTTGCATGAGGTATAATCACTATCCCCTGCGACAGGCTTCCGGAAGTATTTTTTGAAGATAACTTATAAGTCTATACAGAGCTTTGAGTTTACACAACACTACAGATCACAGAAGAATCAAATGTCTTGTTACTGAAATGGCGGCCTAGTAAAGACATTCATTTCTTTCTTATGGGGTTTTTTAAAGGCAACGGTTCTTAAGTAAGTTAATTTTAAGTGCCAGGGAAGCAAACTGCTGCAATAGGCTAGCTGTCTAAATTCTTGATCTTTGTGTCAGTAAATCTGCTTATATGTGTTGAGGATGTTCATATTTCTAGGCTAACGTCCCACAGGCAAGCAATCTTGGATGCTTCGCAGTTCACGCTCTCGCTGATTTCCTCTTGACAGGTCAACGTAACAATGTACACACATTTAGCATGAATTTTGCGGTCAAGGGCATTCAAAAGACGGATTTGAGAGGCTGGTTACCATCGCCTGCATAATTCAGTGCTCCAGCACTTATACACAGCAGAAACGCAATTCATGTGTACTGAGTTTGGCTTTTAAAGTCTATCTCTTGGTTCTTCCGGTCGGAAGAGCCACCGTCTTCGCACTAATGCATGGCAAAAAGGGCCAAAGGAAAAATATGATGCATACGAATGCTGAATTCAATATAAATTGTAGAAAAAATGCATTGTTTTATTCTGTTTAAAAATAATGTAACTTTCAAACATTGAAACTAGTATGTAGGCGTTGGTTACTCTGGCAGCAAGAAACTCAGCTGAAGTTTTAGCTTCTGTTATGCGTTGGTTGTTTGCTTAACTCTCGATTTTGGTGTATCGCTACTACTATACTTTCGCCGGGTGGGCTCGCCTCTTAGCCACGCCATGGCCTCCTCAGGAAGCCTCAGAGCGCTACATCACCAACTTTCTTGTTAAGCTTTCACCTTCGTGATCCACAACGCCGACGCGACGCACTAAAGACCACTCTATTAATAACTGGGAAAAGGATTTACTGTGTAGCTATTCTACACAATACTTTTGTTGGTTGGAAGCGCAGTACAGTACCTTCCAAGTTGTCCCTTAAGCCGCACAAGACATGATCCGTAAGCAGCGTACCTAAAAGGCTCGCAGTTCTACAATTGCAATGCTTGAATAAAAGCCTCCGAATGACTAGAATGAAAGCATCACCTGAATCCCGATTTTAGCTTGACTAAGGTCAGAGAGAAAAGAGAAATGTCTTATCAACGAAAGGTTTGCATTTTTAAAATATGCCAGATGGGCAGAATTTTATGGCAGTGTCAAAACACTTTTGTGTGCACAAATAATTAAATAAGAAGCCAACATAGTTAAATGTGGCGGTAATGCGTTTGTTGCGAAAAAGTGTAATTTTGAATTGTGAAGAGACCTAAAGCGGGGAGTAAGTGTTTTCAAACTACTATACATCTTCCATTTATGTTACTAATACCCATGAAAGCAAAATGGCCAAAAATTGGCCGTATTTGAGCCTAGTAGTTAAACAGACAACAAAGTATTACACAGCCCTTCCCTTCTTTCGAGCGGTGTCCCTGGCGCTCCCCTTGGTCAACCTCCAGCGTCAGCCATCCAAAGGTAACTAGCTCGGGACTAAAACACCCACAAGCCAACCGTGCCAGCCATCAAATTCCCACGCGAATAAGGAGATACTTGACAGCAAAGCTACTAATCCCTCTTAGACGTTCCACTAAAATCTGGCCTTTCACATCGTTTCGTAACTAGATTTTAGAGACGAGACATGCTCCTGATCATCATGCGTGCATACAGCTAGACACTGAAACACTGGCCTAAAAGTGGATGTTTGAAACGGAGTATGGAATTGAACGCAGTTTTGTGGAGAGAGGCTCGCCTCTGTTTACAGTGTCTACATTTTCATGCAGGTGTAGCAAGGGAGCTAAGACACGAAATATTTTTAGATAGTTCACGACTAATGTCACTTCCATTAATAATGGAAGTTCAAAAAGGAATACGTCATTTTCAGCTCTTCTGCTATGAGTTGTCAGCGATTCTCCCATTTGTGACACATGCATTTTTCCACCCCAGCAGTGAAAATCAGGATGCAAGTCATTTAAGAGTAAATTCGCTTCCCGTGCTCATAACTTCCCTAAAAACTGAAGAAGACATAGTACTCGGGCGGGTTGCATCTTTTTGGCATTTAGAAGGGACCAGTCAATCCGGCGAAGGCAAAAATAGTCAACCAAGTAATCGTAACAGGAACCGAAAGTTAAATGAATAACAGTAGTATTATAATTTGTTTAACCTGAAAAATGTGTAACGTCCGAATCAGCAATTTACTGGTAAAATATTGCACTTCAAATTCTAGCTTCTTCAAACAGCTTTAGAATGAATCAAAGGGGTAAGTGTGTGGATGTAAAATAGGTGAAAGTCTACACCAAGAATATTATTACTGATAGTCTTGTATGCAGCTCCATGTCAACTGAAACCCTCCAAAGCAATCGTGTGTTTGAAGAGGCTAGAAATTGACGTTTTCAAGTAAATTGGATTTACTCTGTCGAATTGCGAGACATTATAAATCCATGGAATACATTTGATTGAATTATGGAGAAAGTTCAGTATGTCAGCAAGCCATATATTTACTAGAATAATTAGTTATTCTGTAATGCTTAAGTGCGGCGCTGCCCTAACACGATGCTTTCTGCTACATGTGTAAAACAAGCTCGAGGTTATGGAAAGTGCCGTAGTAACAAACCAGTGTATTAGTAGTTACGGTACCGTATTTTTCTTCAGTGATAGGAAAAAATTCAGTTTGGGGTTATCTCAGAAACATTACACGTTGAAAAAATGCGGAAATTTTACAACCTCGCTAGTGCACAATGCGTTCCAGTTAAAAGAAATGCAAAAAAGGTGCGCACGATACTCAGGGATCAAAATTTGAACTTACACCATTGAATATGTCAATAAAAAGTGTCCGAACCGGCCATTAGCGACCAAGATCCTGGTTTCAGAAATCGGCGTTCAACCCAACTATGCAAGACCTTCAGGATCTCAAAGGCACGCACAACACCTGGCTATCCGCAAGGCAACGGACAGATGGAGGGAACGAATCATATCCTCATCGAACTTCTAAAGGCTACAGACCACACATAGATTGGTATGTCACAGTTCAAGATACTGGCAGGCAGTAAAATGCGAGTTTTCTCCAATATCTCCCTACCAAACGAGGAAGTGTCAACTGACGATGCCCCGAAGTACATACTGTGTCTAAAAGAAGGCATACGAAACACAATTACAATTTACAGATATCTTATGGTAGACAGGGGAAATATTACGAAAGGCACAGTCAAACTAAAGTTAATAGCGAAGGTGATCTTGTACAAATATAAAGGCCGATTCTCTCACCCGGAACTTCTTTCACCTCCAAACTACCTCGTTTGCTTTGCGAAACTCCGTGCCAGCTGATTAGCGTCCACCAAAACAAGGTGCGACTCTACAAAGATGCTCTACCGGTAGGATACGAAGATGAAGTCTCTGTACTAGTAGAAGAAAGAAAACCACCCAAAGGCATAGTTAAAGGCAACCCACAAGAGTATCACTGGACACAGTGCTCAAATGATGAGGGGTCTATGTAATACTTATATTATTTAAATGTTCTTCGCAGACGAGAGGCGAGAGGAAAATTTGAATCTGGTTCTGGAGGAGAGAGTCAATTCTCCCCACGTAGACATTCCCATCCCCTCACTCCTGTTAATACGCTATCTATCGCCTGCTTCACATTGTACGATAAAGAAGTCTACGAACATTCAACCTTCTCATCCCAGGGGTAGTCGACTGAAACCTCCAATTAACTAGTTTGTACCTTTTTCGAATCCATTCTGTAAAACGGTCGCAACTTTGTTCTCTAACTACAGACCTTATTTTTTTCAGTATTGAGGTTATTTGCTTTATCTATTCACTTAGATCAGGGATTCCCAAAAATAATAGAGTGGTATTTGAAGTGGATTAAGGTGTACACTTAGTCGTAGTTTACTGAAAAGTACTTAATTCAAGTAACGTTATGTTATTCCATGAGGTGGATTGTCCACCACATACTCCTTTACCTGGTACAGCTAAAAGAAGGGGAAGCACAAACAGAAAAATTGGTCTGTGGAAAGGAAAGTGTCGAAGTCCACTGTGGATGTTTTTGGAGCTTATTGCCACTGTTGTTGTTGCTAGTTCAAACATTCTATTAGGCCTTGAATTATCTGCAATCGATGTAATTCTACTTACTACTTAAAAGTAGTATTTGCTACCCACATGATTCGACCAAATGCATTTGTTGAAACGGGCCAATCAGTGAGATACAGGCCTCTGCGATTGGTCTGATAAAGTCATAAATTATCAACGCAGCAAACGATGTAGCGCGCTCCTCTGCCAAAACATGACGAGGCCTCCCGTTGCAATTACATTTCCACTTTTTATAGGACTAGTGGGAATACTCGTAGTACTGCGCGTTCTCTGGGAACCACCGGTTGGTCGCGTTCAGACCTTTTTGTGGGTACAGAAAAATACTTTAAAGAGCAATCAATTTCCCTATCACCATGTCATTAATCAACTACAGTGGATTTCCGAATTCTCAAAGAATAATGCAAGTTCTCGTTAAGTCTTATTGTAAAGACACAATCAGTCATTGTAATTCAGTCAAGTAATTTCATTTTTAGAGTGATCTATCTTTCGGTAAAGTACCTTCAATCTACTTTGATAAAAAAATTATATATCACCCAACTACCTCTGATGGGTGTCGCTATAGGTGTCACTTTCCAGAAAGCTACCTCAACCTGAGTAAAGGTGATGGTGTGGTCTTTTCGAGTCAATTTCCTCCACACGAAGCAGCTAGCCTTAGAGGCAAAGGTGTTCTCATTGCCTTTGAATCTGGTGAATGCCCCTATTTTATGCCACCTCTAAAAGAATTCCACCTGAGCCAAGTGAGCAACTCCCCATTTTCTCCTATTAATCCGAATTTCCCATTTAACTGATGGAATTAAAATCTCAGTTTGTGACATTCATGAGTAGCCTGAATGCCTTAGTTCTTATGCACAGTTTAGCTCGATTGTCGACACGAAGGGATCTGGTGCTTGCCGCCCTAATCATCATAAGCCACTCTCTTTTGCCTCTCCGCTTAGATCGACTTGTTCATCTCCTTCATGGCAGCCTCGCCCGTCCCCTACGTTTATTCAGTTTTTGTACGTGATGATAATCCGAAGAACAAATTCTCAGAGCTTGAAAAAGCCCAAATGATGGCAAGAAACAGTACCCACTTGCTGCCAACATCCCATAGCAACCGCAAGAAGTTGATCGCATGGGTCGTTTCCAACAATCACCCTAGTAATAACCGAGTCGATTTTGCCAAGGCAATTTCCAATTTCATTAAGGTGAGGTAATGTTTTGGATCGGTTAAATTTGGTTCCTGCTTCTTGAGTTTTTTAACGAATATGGTAGTCTTGGTAGATGGTTAACAAACCTCAACCATTTACTAGATCGGAGGGCTTACACCGCCTTGTATGCAAGCATACTTTCTCACTCAGGCAAACTTACTCCTCCACAATCTCGGACGATTGGAAAACAGCACCAGTCTAAAACCCTGATTTATTACTAGTTTTATTTTTAAATGCTTAGAAAGACTTTTTACAAACCACGCTTGCTTTAGATACTCAAAGCTCATGATTAGGTGGCATGCAAATGAAGAAAGGCTCTTTGAATTCAAATTTGCATACAAAAATGAGAACTTGGACCTACAGGTTTTGCGTGTAGCCCTCAACTAAAAATATTTTAAAAAAGGCTTCCTTCACTTTAGGTGGATATCTATGGTCGTGGGAATATGGAGTTAAGGAAAAGTGCGCATTCTTTTCAGTGGCTCTCAACGAAGTATAAATTTTACCTGGCCTTTGAAAACTCCAATTGTCGGAACTACATTACGGAGAAAGCATATGTTAATGCTTTAAGGTAGGCATCAAAGATTATTCGCATTCCTTGGTACAAGCGACTTTCTTACTAATCGCAAGTCTTGTCAGCTTTGTGATCCCTTCGTGTACCTGCTTAGATCATAAAACCAATCGAAGACCTGAAGTTAATAAGTTTGTAGTGTATGTTATGGAAGATACTAGTCCCAATTTAACAGCCTGTTCGTTATAAAATCAGTATTACGGGAATGCATGTATGCAGACCAGATTTAGACACTATTTTGACCGGGGTTCATTTCCTTAATGGTACAAAGGTTAGCCTCATGCATTGCTTCAGCTCACACAACGTTGAGTAACCCAGAAGAAATGCACTTTCCAAGTACCATTAAAAAATTATTTTATGAGCTGCACTTGACAATGACTTATTTACTGACCTACAGAAACGACATGGTGCCTATTGTTCTGGGCGCCTACAAAGAAGACTATGAGAACGCATTGCCTCCACACTCTTACATAAATGTGGATGATTTCAAGTCAATTCGACAACTGGCTGATTACCTCGCCTACTTGAACAAAAATGACACCGCCTATGCTTCGTACTTTGCATGGAAGGAATACGGCAAAATTGTTGTACGTTTCATTTTGACATTCACATCACTGGCACCACTCTCTATCAGTAGATACTGTACTCTTTGTTTACTCCTAATCAGTGTTTTTCATTTTTGACCTTGTAGACAATAAACAGACCTGACTGCCGACTTTGTGGCTTCATGTATCACCTCAATGCAGGAAGGATTGCCCTTCCTAAGTCGAACCCGAGCTATTTCACTAACCCCAAACTCGCCTGTTTCAATCGACCACTCCTTCCCCTCCAGTGATGTGACAATATTTCTTGATGTACAATTTCATGCTCTTAGAATTTTTAATCAACGAATGTGATTTTGATGCTTCTCCATCATAGTTGCAAGTTTGGATAAACACAATAGTAAGGTTGGTGATTAGTAAGCGCAATTTATTCGTTCAGACTACTTTAGATGGTAGACAAATGCCGCAAATACAGCAACCGCCCAACTAACGGAGTCAAGCTATGTAAGTTTGATAAGTGTTGCCAAAATCATTGGGTGATATAAAAATTAAAAATTAATTAACACACTTATTATGCCAAAAGTACGACAGTGGAATGCTGTTGGACTAGGACTTCTTCACTTATCTTCCAAAACATCATCATCATCGCCTTTGTGCCTCGCCATCCATTCCCCTTTAAACCCTTTAATTGAATACACTGAGCCCATCAACAATCATGGATACAAGTTGGACTTGCTTCCCATCCCACACAGTTTGTGTGCTTTCCTTACTTTCCCAGTTTGTGTCCATGTTGCCTCCCCCCGCCTGCAACGCATGGTATGTTAGAAGCTCAAAGAAATTGGAAGGTATCATTTGAGTGCATTGGAGTATTTTTATTAACCCTGGGATTATGGCTTTCAGTGTCATTGAAAGCATTGTTTGGCACCTCCTATGAAACACTTTTGGTGAGCTTTTTCACTAAGATTGCACAACTTCTCAAGATTGGGCAAACATCCAGTCTTACATTTTTTTTCACTAAGGCCAAAGAGAAAAGCAAAGTCAAACCAGGATTCGAGGTGAAAAAACTAGACAACGTTTAAGAATTTTGAACTTTGTGAATAAAACGAATGTGCATGCTAAAATTCGAGGTGATCTCACGAAATTCGCGCTGGTTTAGTAAACAATGAATACAGTTGTAGCGTCCCGAGACTTCTTTTAAGGCAAAAGAAGGCATACTACTAGGTCAGAAGATGTATGTAAATATTCAGCAAATGGAGGGACTGGGGCTGCTGGCATGGTCCGGAGGCCAGCCTACCCGGCTAGGATGATATGGCCACCCGAGTAAACGAAACTGATAGTTAGAACAAACAAAGCGTCACAGCAGTCGCATCATTTTTATGCTTTAGGACAGATGTTGCATATTAGCTTTTGGTTAAGGTGTACAAATAAAACTATCCGCGTCTCGACCTGGCTACTAACAGTTCCATCCGAAGATGGAAGGTATACGAGGTTCCACCTACTGGGTTCATTGAAGCCTGGCAGTGATAAAGCGCCGTGTATTCGCCATGGATTACGTTGATCTATACAAATGAAGCATGTTTTAAATTCCATGATTGGATGTGGATATTAAAAACAAAAATTTTTATTATGTTTGGCAGATTTTTTGAGTAAAATTTCAAAAGTCTCACTGGTGAGAAACTAAAAAGAAAATTTCCGCGGGACTCGAAACCGCTTTAACGTGACAATGCAGTAGGTGTTCCAGCTAGCAACTCTGCCGCAATTTTACATGCAGTGCGCAGCTCACTGAAGCACAATTTATTCAGCAGTGTTTCGCTATTGTTAAATTGCATGTTTAATTACGTGACCTACTCAGCCCGCGTAGGATGTGTTTCTGTTATGTGACCTGATCCCTGAACCATTGTCGTAGTCGTCCAGCTCTTTAGTGCCATGCAGCTTTGGCTTAATGTGATATCAAGTAAGGCTGGGGGAAGCGAATGGAACAGACTGCCTCAATAGGTCAACTGCTCTGATTTCTGTGATTGATTACAGGACCTTAACACCACAGAGGAGAGCCATCTCCAGCGCGTGTCTGAATTCGGCTTGTAACAACCGAATTGCCACCTGGCAATAAACAAACTGGAATTACCATTCTGGAGCTGCCTACGTTACCCATATGAAGGCGTCTGGAAAGCATTGAAATGGGAGCAAAGTGACAAGAGAGAACAGGTGAAGAATAGTTGATACTTCAAGTCTTGCAGTTTATAGAATGACTGGAACTGAGCCTACGTAATGTCTTCGTCGTGGAGGATCGGTCGCTCTTGGCAGTACGAAGCTGATCCATTCCTGCCTTGCCCAATGCTATTCACAAATGGGACGAAAATGAGGACAAAGTGGATCTGAAGAGGTGTATCAATTGGTGATTGGAGTCTTGAATTACTGAGAAGGCGTTTAAAGAAAAAGGGCTATGCAGTGTTTGGACAATTTGGTTATTTGTATTGTCAAACTTACTCTAACTGTTTCGATTAGCAGCATACAAATAGCCTCTAGGCCTTTCTGTGTGTTGGTAATATGTGTTTTATCGTGACACTTTGGCTCAGTGGGGTTTCAGGGAATCCTCCTCGTTACAAATATGTGCAGTATCCAAAAAATGTGACTGGCGATTGTTATCTCAGCCACTACTTTTGTTTATGTAGGCTAAAGATTGCTTAAAACATTCTCTGATTTATGTGTTTATCCTCCACCACAAAACTTATCAAGGGAAATGGTATTTGAAATTCCTTCCTCTTCTTGAGTTGCACTTTTGCAAACGCACATTTCGGGGTAAAATATGCCTTGAATTCGGGTACTTCTAGTCGTTGATTATATCTCTTTCACAAGTGATATTCACTGTCTTACCTAATAAAACTCCCATTACCTGCTTCATACCATCCTCTGCGTTGAAATTTGATGGATTTCTCTAGAGCCTAGTGACACATTAACAATACATCATTGGAAGCGTATAGAAGATTCAGTGAGGTTACTTGCCTTTCTTAAAATAATTAGTTCCAGCAAATCGCTATCGTTGCTATTTCCATTAAGAAATCCGATTACATATAAAAAGATAAGTGAGGTGGCCTAGCCAGAGCATATTTAAAAGACGTTTCGGTTGGAATTATGGTAAATCACAGCATGGAATAGGAAGAAGCCATACGTTAGTCCATCACATCCCACTTCCTAGATCATACTACTTTAGGGTTTCGGTAATGTATCATTAGTCCTGGGGCACAAATATAAGGGGCTTCGAACGTGTCAGTTTACGATGTTTACAACGTGATCGGAGCTACTAAGGTATCCAAATATTGTGCATACTGTGATGCAAAATGACGGCATTAATAAGCGTTTGAGCAACTTCCCTAAAAGAGGGGGGGCTAAATGGTATCCTTTAATCAGTTAACCTATGTTGTTTGGGTCACAAAGCTGACTTATAGGAATGCTGAGCTTCTGTCCCTCTACTCTTAATGTCTTCAGCTACAGTAGAACATTCTCGTTGTGACATTCCTTCTCGGAAGTTGTGCCATCGACTTTAGCGCCGATTACTCGAACATAGCAAAGCAATCTACGATTTGCGCTTCTGTTGAAGTTTCCATGACTGAGTACTATCACTTAGAGGGATGATTTAAACGTACAAAAGCTCAATATGAGGTCAAGGGCATTCAAACTGGCATAAATACGGGCAAATAATGACTGCGGGTGCACTATAGCGTGCAAATACCCTGGTATAACGAAAAAGTGCGCACATCCAGACGATCGACAGTCAAGATCTTAAATCTGGCTTTTTTTGTTTCTTTGCCTGGTTCGAACCCACACATCACCTTTCCGTTTCTTGAAGAACCAAAGTTGTAGCATCACCAACACTGTGGATAGAGGTAGCTTGAATCGATTCAGTGATGTAAATCTGTTCGCCTCAGCTCTTTTTTTGGTCCAAATTTAAGGTATTGCCCAACACAAGGCATCCACACGCATAGAATGAAACGAAACTAACTTACGGACTTAACGGCTAGACTGGTGATCTTGTCTAATGACTGTTATCTTTAGTTATAAGAACACTAAGCAGTGAACTGGTGAATAATAGTAGCGAATAAATAAAAAGTTGGCTTCTGATGGGTCCTATTAAAAAAGTGGACACTTACAATCCCAGAGCCTTGAGAATGATCACGGTGGCTGTGTCCAATTCCACAACAACGCACTTCGCAGTGATAAGGTTATGCATACTACAAAATTTGGTTTCCGACCATCACACAAAAATGCTACTTAAATGCAAATCAGCGTTCGTTTTTATGAAGAACATTAAAATCACTTTCCTAGATTGGAAATAGTGGTTAGGTCTGCTGCCCTTTTAAAGTGTCTCAAATGCGGAAAAGCAAGTGTACTTTATCATATTCCTTTATAATTTTGTTAATCTAGTATAATGCATAAAAAGTGATGGCACCGAGCATTCAAAAAACCATTCGCAAATGTGGCGCCAAGTTGTGGTTAACTTGGTGCCATTTCTTGAGGCTTAGCAAACTATTTAGTATCTGTCGAGGTAAATGACTTTCTTGTTAAGTTTTAGAATGATCTTGGGGGAAAAGATGGTGGTTTCAACAGCCCGATGACCCCTTATTTTTAAGATAGCTTCTTCAACGGATTTTTTTAAGAGCACATTTTATCCCAATGTGCCTAGAGCCGTATTCAGCCAGTAATTTGCTAATATGAAATGACAGAGCTATAAGCCGTGCCAACGTAGGTCACAAAGTGGTTAATTAACTTTAGAGAACACAATATATGGAAATGGGTAAGTGGCTTTACCCATGAGACAGTATTTTGAATAACTTTGGGGTAAAATTAAATTGACACTAACAAAAAGCCCTTTTTCCCATTTACGTACAGTTTGGAACCGTTATGAGCTTTGCTGACCCGGTTTAGGATCACTCGATCATATGCATGCAAGCATTTTTTAAGAAGCTCTGAAACGTTGAGGTGGATGTCTATCAGGTGAAAAATGGTTTAAGGGCTAGGAATTATCAAGAGTGATTGCGTACTTATGGCCCGCACGATAAAGCCCACTTAATGATGGTACTTTTATGATAGAAAGCTCTGGTAAAATGAAAACATTTGCAAAACGCTTTGCAAACATTACTTCAAAGCACTTCGGCGGAATCCCGTGTTTACTTCAAGATCTGTTTCATTTAACCATTCTGAAGCCTAGGTTAGATTGCCCTGGAGAATCATGTGCGCGCCTCCAGGAGTGTCAAACCTCCCTCCCCTCCCCACACACCGGGATATAAGCAGCAAGTTAGCAGTGTCGGCTGGAAAAGGAAAATAAACCATGACACTATTCAGTGCGATTTGTGGCCACCGAGACCTAACCAGGCTTGGATATGTGAGTAAAAGAGGCCCATACTTATTAAGGGATGAAACAAATTTGAATATTCTAACCACTCATTTTTAAGAATTCGTATTAAATTAACCATGAAAGCTCGAAGTAGTAATGTTTAGCAGACGCTTTTGTGTCTAAGAGGGAAGATTCTGAAGGCAGCTTGGTGTACAGCGATGAGGTGTAGAGCGGCAGTAATGAATCCACTCTAGGAAATAAGAATCCCGGCACACCGATCCCCCTAGCCATTGTAAGCTGTCGTGCCGCTTTAATTTAATCTAAGACTATTAAAATAAGTTTTTACAAACAATTGCTACTTAAGGTGTGTGAATTTTTGGTAAAGGAAGTAGTGTAAGTGGGCCTTTTCTCCGTTTACCTGATAGTGTTAGTAAGAAGTTGCAGATGGATGCGTACCGAGTTAATCCCATCTGTAAGATGGGTACTTTGGCTTAATCTTTACTTGCTTTATTGCACTGCGGATTAGTCATCGCATCGTGTTACTTTCATTTTTCCATGTGTTTAAATTGCTTACATTTACAAAGGCTGCCAGTAATCAAGCAAGCAATGTTAAATTATTTAGGAATCAGTCAGCCAGTACAGTTCAAGTAGATTTTACAGCGCTAGACAACCATTGACGTATTTGCATTGTTGTCACGATAAAGGATTCAACGTTTGCACTTTTAGGCTTGGCTAGTAGTGCATAAAGCTAGGTGAGGTTTTGCCTTCCCTTTAAGCGGTACCGTTAAAGTTCTATTGATGAAACACATTGGAGCCCATTACAAAGTCTTTATGGTAGCCAACCAATCGGTTGTTGCAATGCAGAACCAAATCTAGAGGAGTGAATATATCTGACACCACCATGCATTTAGCGGTAAAAAATGAGGAGATTTTCAAATATATTTTTGAAGGTAACCCGCTTTTATGCATCGCTTCCAGTCTCTACGGAAGTCAAGTCACAGTACTGTGGTAGAGAGCGCATTCTGGCGTACGAGAGGTCTTAGAGGCGACAGGCCTGACCCAGAACTTAAGCCAACCGCAGGAAGCACAATGGCTAAACCTTAAGTGCTGTGTAATCAAAAATTCTGAGTGAAAAAGGCATCAAAATTTCGCACAGCCCTTCTCTTCTTTTGAGAGTCATCCCTGTACTCCTCCTGGTCAACCTTTAGCATCGAACATCGTAGCATAGTCGGCAATTTTTAATAAAAATCTCCCTAAACAAGTACTCAAATAAGCGTGCAACCAAGAAACCGTTTAATCACAGCTTCGCGAATCTATCAAGGCAATCCAATTACATTGAGAGATCCGTCTCCTATGGAAACTGCATTAAAGAAGGGGGAATGTGGGAGCCAACTCGTACGTTCTTCGCTAGTCGCAAGAATACTGGCCTAAATGCAGAACAAATTAATAAAGGATGAAATCGTGTGTCAAACCTTTAGTTCCACTTTGTTTTCACTACGGTAATGCCCAGCAGCATGCATATCCGAGTTCCACTTAGCTGGATTTGAGGTGGATTGATCAAGTTTGAAATAAATATTCTACCCATCTCCCTTCTCAAACAATGAAAGGATTGAGGTACATGGAATGGCAAATATTGCTGCAATACTACACTTTTAGCATATTGGATCATCTCATTCTAGCTCTCCACGGAATCACATTGTATTGCAATAGAGTACGTCTCTTCATGGAGCCTTCGCAGTCTTTTATTTACTTTGAGCCCATCTGATGTGATGAATCTCAATCAAATAACCATTAAGATTACTGACCTAACATCAGAAATGCGTTGTCAGCACTTGCTCCTTGTTTCATCCTTGACCGGATCCCTGACATCAGTCAAATCTGTCCGAATGAAGCAGCTAAATATGCTCTTCGACAATCAAAGGTTAGCTGAATCACAAAAATATAAAAAGGACTAGTAGTCTGGGGACGAGGAGTCATGTGTAACAGAAAAAGTATTCTTCTACTCTCGTTTGTTGATCCTCTTGTATGCTAATAAAGATACGTCCAAATCTTTCAAAGTCATCAATAATTGATGAACCTTCTGTCAGGAACTCAAATATTCATCGAGTATGTCGATGAGTTACGAGAGGAATGGGACGAAGTTAGTGGTGTAAAGAATAGCAATAATGGAGTGACTGAAAGCAGTACAATAAATTTGAATCCGGAGTTTGGTGATAATGATGCATCTACGTAAGTTACTTGACCGCTTCAAGCCTTCTTCACTGTTTGCTTCATTTGGATATGAATTCAGTTACCTTTTGACGTAGAAGGCGAGCATTCTCGTCTTTTGGATTTTCTTCGACGGTTTTACTTCTCACAGTTGGTACCGTTGTCATAGGTGTGTTTGCATGACATCACTCCGATGCACTTAATTTTACTAGCAAATCGGTCTTACAAAGAGCTTGAATCTGCGAGAAGTGATTGTGGCAGAAAAGATTTAGGTGTTTTCAACACTACCTCTTGACTGCCTTTAAATTGGCTTGATTTCGATTGAAAATTTATGCTTGGGAATGCATTAATCTTAAATACTTGAATAAAAATACATTAGAAAATTAAAAAAAGAGGATTTAGTCAAAGTTTTGTTTTCTTTAATGGATAGGACACCTCTATGATTCCACGCACTTCAGGAATCTGGAACTAGCAAAGTACAGCGTAAACACCCGGAACGTCAACTAATCATCTGACACTCCTAGTAAAAGAAGAAATCTGATCGAAAGACAGCCGCCCTTGCCTATGACACCTCCTAAACAATTTTGACTTTACTTACTTGAGAACCTTGTGAGCAATTATAGCCATCAAACATCGAGTAAAGAGGTGTAAAGCAAATAGTCGATCCAGAATTTTGCTCCCACTGTTAAGGTTAGTAGAAAAAATCTGATCCACAAAACACGCACCTTTGTCTAGAACTCGGAATTTGATTTTGTTAGTAATGACATCTACTCTGCTCTGTGTAATGGCGCCATTAGAAGGGTTTTTTTTAGACATCAATTGTTGTGCCTATGTAGGGGAGTGAGAGCACAATAATTGCTTAAAATTTATCAGTGCATGTGGAATTTAGCTTCTTTGGAAATCGGGTGCAAATTCCTCATTAACTTGGTCACAGTTGATCAAATCCGCGAATTTTCTCAATCTCTGAACCTGCTCACTTGGGCCGATCACAGGAAGATGTTGTCGTCTACCCCGACACTCAGTAATCGGACCCCACTTTACTCTGCAGTAGAAATTGTTTCGTGGCTATTTTGGGAGTTAATTTGCTCAATACTCATACATTTTGCCAGATTCCATTAAGCAATGTACAGCGATCCTGCTTTTCTCCTCATCCATTCTACCTTTTAATTAAGTGCGTTTTTACAATTGAGAGTTGCTCCTCGTGTGAGCTTCAAATGAGATTTTGCATAATAATGTGAGACCCGATTTGAATCTATGTCATCTACTTACACTTTATTTTTAGAAGGTATCAAGTCATTCAGATTGCATTCTAGCCCTTTTGAAAATGGGGGTGAACGTCTACCATGAATTTCGTTGACGCATTTTGAAATCACTTGGTTCAAGTTTTTCTCAAGTAATGCCATGATCCTTTAACGGACGACCACTCTATAGCCAATCTAATTGTCATCCGAATTCGTATCGGCTTTTGAGGAGATCACATCATAGAAATGGTGACAGAAAGCAAACGTTGAATAGACATAAGAAGAGCAACGACTGCTGGGAAGGCAAAGGAAATGATCAAGGCTGCCACAACTATTGTTGATGGAGTTTATCTTGACCAAAATGGCTGAGGCAATGCAGTGGGCCCTCAAGTCGACACCAAACAGTCTTGACAGAACCATCTTTTACAGTCATGTGGCAATTTGTAAACTCTGCCATCATGAGCTGATAGAAGTTGCACTTCTTCACCTTTCTGACAGTGTTTGGGCTCCATTTCGGCTTAATTAAGATCCTTAATATGCAATGGGTCACAAAAATTCAGGTAAGGTGAAGGACAGACTTAGCTCAGTTTTTATGCATCCTGTCTCCATCTTCTGTATCCCGATATTGAGTCAGCATGAGTAAAGGTGTTAAATCCGCTAGCAACAACAATGAGGCATTCGAACACTACAAAAGGATTATCATTCCATTTCGAATTAGTGCCTTGGTCTATCGCAACTATTTTGATGAAGGCAAAGTGCTATGCCAATGTATCACATAATGTGATTGACAAATGCCTCTTTACTGTACACATCTTTGACAAAAGTGATAATACAAACAAAAAACGAATTTACAACCCTATTAGGTATGTATGTATGTGTGCATACATGTATTTAGGTGGGTGGGTAGGTAGGTAGGTAGGTAGGTAGGTAGGTAGGTAGGTAGGTAGGTAGGTAGGCAGGCAGGCAGGCAGGCAGGCAGGCAGGCAGGTAGACAGGCAGGTAGGTGGGTCAGTAGATTCCCGTGAGGTGCTTTAGTGACGTGTATTTTACCTGCTGTTAGATAAACACATTCCAACATTTCACAATCAATTCACCATAGTCTCAAAATTCCGAATTCCCGTGATACCCTTAAGACGTTGTTTACAATGTCACCAAATGTTTACCTTTCATTTGTTTTCCTGTAAAATATATTGAATTGAACGGTGGGAGTGGGGAATAACGGAGAAATCTCCCTGCTATTCACTCAAATCCATAGTTCTCTGCTGACTTCAACGGCAAATTGAGTTAACGTAGTTTCACCCCGCTGAAAATGGTGTCATATAATGATGGATTGGTAGCCTCGAATTTAATTCATACGCCTCCATGAAGTGTCAGCTTTGTGCGGAAACAAACTAATTAAGGCAAGCTGAAAGTGTTGAAGGAAGGTTTAAGAAAATTGTTACTTTTGCTTTGACGTACACTGATATTTAACTAAATTTGTGGATGAGAAACCCTAAGTGGAGCTATGACAAGCTTCAAAGAAGAGCCGGTGATAGTCATGACGTTGGAATCTCCCTCTCCCCAAGCTTGGATGGGTGGGTACGCAAAGCATATTTAACTGCTCTCTTAGAGCTGTCCAAAATTTTCAAACTAGTCTGTGCTGAGCATTCACTTCGTTCCGCATTTGAAATTCTCCGCAGCCTGTGATTTCAACTGCCGCATTCCCATCCCTCGCATAGGAACGGAATCCAGCGTTGTATAAAAATTGTGTTGAGATATAATTGAGTTAGTTGTGTTAAAGGGGAGGAATTTGGAGCGAGGGCGGTTTGAAAAGTTCACATCATTCAAGCGGCAGCAGATCCCGATAGAAGCATAGGCTCCAAGGATCCATGAAACGGCTCGGTGAATAGTTGCTCAGCTTCACCAATCCCGCGTTAAATTGATGCATGAAACCACAGAGTCGGCAGTCCAGTCTCTTCTCAACCTAAGCAAAAGATATTTAAAACAAATCACTTTTAAACCATTTTACTGCTGCTGCACTTTTGCTAAAGGTCTTGATGGTGGAACGAAGTTATAAGTAGATCAAACTGAAAGTTCCAAATGTTTCGCAAATCACCGTGGTTGATTCGGTTGGCCCAATCCTAATAGCTTGATAAAACCCACCTACAAATCATTTTAACGATTGGGTTTGATCCCATATCTTCACCTTCTCAGTCGCATCCCTTTGATTAATCCGGAAGAAATAAAATAAGATAGGCGATGTCTTCTTATTTCAGGTCAACGTCTTATCCATGCTTTTAATGCCTAACCTTGTTTTGCCGCTTATGTTAGATAAAACGTCTAATTATCTTCTCCACGACTACGAGCCTTACAAACGACATGGGCCTCTCGACCTTTCAAAAACCTCTTTTTGCTCATTATTGTGCAAACACAGACTCTTAGTTGGAAGGAAGCAGTCTTTGTGTACCTTCAGAGTTTCGGTTGCCCCCAACTAAAGCCTGGGTTTTTGCTCTCTTTATCACTCCCAATGCAGATTTTATAATGATTTAGACCTTCGGGCATTGTGGGTCCCCCATTACCGCTCTTGGTGGAAAAAGGTAGTACGTTGAGACAATGTTTCAGTTGAGGGTTACAAACTCACGTAAATGTCACCATATTCCTTCCAGGCAAAATACTCTGCATAAGCAGTGTCATTCCTATCCAAGTAGAGCAGATATTCGGCTAGTTCGGTAATGGACTTAAAATCATCCAAGTTGATGTAGGAGTGGGGTGGTAGAATGCTCTCATAATCCTCCTTGTATGCACCCAGTACGATGGGGACCATGCCGTATCTGAAAGGGGAAGGAGGGAGTCCACCCTAAACTTTTAATGTACAATTGGTTTCACCCCTTAAGTAGATCTCCATACCTTAGAGCATTGGAGGTCACCTTTTCTGTTATGTAATATCTACAGTTGGAATTTTCGAAAGCCAAGTAGAACTTGTAATGCTCAGAGATCCATTGAAGAGGATCTCGTCCTGGTGGCGTCTCTTTGCCCACTCCACCGTAAATATCAACCTACAATTCAACCCTATCTCCTTGATTGCAGGTAAAATGGATTGAGTCCCATTTAAAAAAATACAGACTTTCATGATTCTCTAGCAAGGCTGACGTCTGACTGCTTACCGGTATGAGAGCAGAAATTGAAAGCGCAATGATATCTCTGTTATTATTTGGTGATCCATTGGAAACCAACCAGGCGATTAATCTCTCCCTCTTCTTGTGATTGCTTGGCAGCAGATGAGTGCTGTTTTTTGCCACAATTGCGGTTATTTCGCTTCTGGTAAATCTCTTTCCACGATTCGTCTTGCGCAAGAACACTGGATACATGTAGGGCACTTGGGACCACGGCATGTAAGTAATGAACATATCCACCTAAATGACCAAAAATTCAACCATTATTATTTGTTGTTCAAGTAGGCTTCGATGGAAACAATCAGGCGGGCTTATGGATAAAAAAATTGGAAATAGCTTCTTCTTTACTCTCGATATCCCCAAGTTTTCGTCAAATGTAAATGTTTGCAAACATTTCCACAATGTTGACGAGCTACATATTTTGCGTAAGCAACTACGTGGTCAGTCACTGGTAAAAAGTTTAAGTTGGAATTGTGTGAGAAAAAACCTACTTGCTCCATTTGGATTTGAGTCAATTCTCGCATATGTACAGGACTCTCGACTGACTCGAAGGCGATAAGGGCACCGTGTTGCTTTAAGTATTCCGCATCCATTGTGTAGAATGGCTCCGAAAAGACCGCGATATCACCTACTCCAAAGTCTTGAAAGTAGTTGGGATATTCGCATTTATAACGACATCCGTGCGATTCGGTGACGTGATACAATAGACGTCTGTCATAAAAAATTTTTGGCGATTTGACAATGGATAAATCGCTCTGAAGAGAAACAAATACGTCAGGGCATGCTGCCCAGTATGCAACGTTTTTTAAACTTGAGAAATAAACAATTTTTTGATGTGTTACCTCATTGTGAGAAAAATCCGATATCCACTCAAGCTGCTCGAGGACATGATGGTAGGGATGCAGTTGGTCTTGAAAGACGCTAAAAACTTTTTTAATCCTAAAAGTGGGTTGCTCGGTACTGGTCGACTTGTTTGGTAGGAAGCTCCATAGGATAGCTAAAAATACTAAATTTGCAATTAACCAGCCGGTAAGGAAGGGAGAAAACGTAGATTCATTCATCATCCCGCCTCTGCATTCTTGTGAATGAATTTGAGATGCCAATCACAGTGATGGAAGTAGCCAATCACGAGTTGGGGAACTTGATTGGCTACTTGGGGGTGCCAGTCAGTTAACACCTTGCAAGTTGCGCTTCATCTGTATACAAAAGGATTCACTTAACCAAGCGAATTGAGAGTAGGGACCAGAAGTTATGTCAGGTTTTTAATGTTAAGTCTCTTGAGTAGAGTGGTAGCCAACGGCGATATTTATGTAATCAATGTCGACTTGCACACCTATTAATAATGTTGATTAAGCCCTCTTCGGTAAGAACCATCCAACTGCTGTTGGATTAACCATCAAAATACATCTTCAAATTGTGATATTTTCATTATTCACCCATAATGGTTCAGTATATGCAACAATCCTGCTCTGTCGTCCAGCTTGGCATTAACACATGTTTTTCTCCGTAATCAAGGTGGCTGAAAATACGACTGCATTGACACATGAGACGTTGGATAGCGAGAGTAATGCATGTCAAGTTCATTCTCGTCAGATTTGTAATGAGAAGCCCGTGGGTTTAATGCCAAAGGAATAGATACTGGTTATTTTCAGCATTGAAGTCTGGAGTCTATCCAGTTGTTAATTGAAGTAGGCAGGGGACAAAGACTTGAGTGAAAATTTTGACCTTAGTGACCAGCATAAGTAAGCCATGAGTATGACTGCAGTGAGCCAGGACAAGAAAACTTATGAAGAATGGGATCAGGAACGCTTTCTGCATTTCAGATATTCCCAGTGAATTCCCTAATGTGAATAAGTCAGGAGTGGTGTCTCAGAGCTCACTTTCAATCATGCTAGACTATCATCAAGGTGTACAGAGCGAGCCCACCTAAATCTTCTCCTCTTTGAATTAGAATCCACACACAAAGGAGGCGTGGAAGAACTGACCTTCCCAAATTTGCTCAAAATCTTTTCAGTTTACCAAAGACCTTGCTCCGACGGACAATCGCAGAAGTATAGGTTGAAGCTTCTGGCAAACACGCTTTGAGACAGTGTGGTGGCATTGGGACCACGACTACGTTGAGAAGCGAAGTTTGCGTCCCATTATCCTCATGGCTGACGACTGGTGGTTTTAAACGGAATCTTTGAGAGTATTCTGTTACCGCCTTGAAGTTGTCGGTTATGTCAATTTAAACCTTCGTAGGACATTAGCTGTCGACCCCTTCTCTCATGTCTTTAGAGCTAACGTATCGCTGCTCCTGCCCATTGGATTGAGGGTAGAGCAGTGAGGAGTGATAGCAAAAGTCGTAGAGCCTTCTCGAAGTGAGGTGTACTTCTTTGAGTAGAGCCAGATCCGATAATATTTGTAAAGGGAGGGAGATGGTGACTTTACCCGCTTTGCACACTTACTATTGACAACTTCGTAAGTCAAATAAAATTTATCCCATGTCTACGAGAAAGTAGACACTGGTCATTCTCAACAGGAAACCGTATGTAGGGTTCTTAAGGTGAATTAGTTACCGTTTCTAGACACGAATGAACACGATATGAGGGCCAATTTGGTGCTCAGGAGACAGTTGGTGGCGCGGAGGCCTTATTCGTCTTTGACTGCTTCATCATGCCTGTCGTCCCGCACCACTGCAAACAGCAATGCTTCAACCCCACCAATATAAGCTACTAAGTCTCCTTTTTTAACGAAGCGTTCGATCTCACATCCGAGTCCTGAATACAACTACATTTCCAACTACAGTCTCACCAGCTATCTTTTATTAATTCAACTCAGCTTCATTTGCTAGAGTAATGATTCTTTTAACAGCTGTTTAGCCGCTTAAATCCGGATGCTTTTTACTACATTATGTTCTTTTACTACTGCATATCCTCCACCGCTTAAAGCAATTTCACCCGACCTTGGTATGCCGCGCACTCGGATGCTAGGCGAAGCAGTATGGCACTGGACTCAATATGTTGTAAATTTCTACTTTGATTTTGAAGGTTGACAGTGTGTTGGCTTAGGGAAACTCAGCCGGATCATCTTGCTCGCCACCCTTTTGCCACCGCCTGCTCTCAGACTGCAGGAGCGTAGCCGTTATCAATGGCAAAAAGCGCCTTGAAGTCGCTGTCACAGGCCTTCGTCGGTCTTTTCTACTTCAGTTGTGCTGGAGCTGAAAGTTAGAGTCAATATCTTCGTTGGTTAGACTTAACCTTTTTACAGAGTCTGCGAATTCTATGGCAACTAACGGCCCTAGCGAGTAATAGCACTTTGAAGACGTCTCGAAATCGTAGTGAATCCGTCTTTGTTCTCCACGCAGAGTCAGCTCACGCCGCAGCGGCTGGTGCAAGGGATAGCAATCATGGAACGGAAGACTGGGGTTCGAGTCTTGGGCAGTGCCCCCTTGCCTACAGGGTCACAATCCACGCATCAGCCAACGATATATCGTTTAAGATGCTCACAGGTACCAACGGATATTTTCTTACAAAACAGAGACGTAGTAGCTTACAAAGCTCCAGAGTACTTTCTGCCACTGAATGCAGGAATAAGACGAACTTTTAATGTCGCACAGGACAGCCACGACTACCATGAATTAGGCAGTTGTAACAATGCACTAAACACGGTCAGAATAGCGTCCACCGAGGAGGAGACCTAGTAATACTATGCAAGTTTACCCTACCTTCTGAGGTACACTGCTGATTTTATCATCAAAGATGCAGTGATGCAATCAGAATGACGATCACCGTTCCACCGACAAACCATTCCGTCCGCAAATAAATTCCTCCCTCTCACCCGTTCATCACAGCAAAAGGTTCCCATACAGAGGTGAACCCTTGGTCGGATACGAAGACAAAGTCAACGTACAAATGGAAGGCGAATTGCCGTAAATGGCAAATCCAGCGACCGCTCAAAAGGGTAGCACCAGGATCGGTGCTCTAAACGGCAATGGGGCCATGTAGTGCATTTTTCTTTGAATACATCTTTATGGACGAGAGGTGGTCAGTAAACAGGGAACGGACGCCATTTGCCCCTGGGGAAGACGTGTGCTCGGAATATGCATAAACCTGGTCACTGTGCTTCTTTTTTTAATGCTACCAATAAGCAATGTTCTTGTCTAATCGGTCTAATGCTTTCAAGGGAATGGAGACCGAGTGGAAGAGATAAAGGCCGAGCACATTACAGCAGGTACTCAAGTTAGCCAGGGTGAAATGCCGAAAGAAGTTCGTTTCCAGCTTGAAGGGATGTGACATTCAATTATTAGCAAGACGGACAATTGTGTTTCCATTTACCAACCTTTGGTCATGTAACAATCCCTTCCGATTGTGATCTTTCCCAGATCCTCCTAAATACGTTTAATTACATGGGTTTCATTTTGTGATCGAACCTCAAAAATGAGTTTTAAGGTATTGCTGACAGTATTACAACGTATAAAACGCAGCGCCATAATCATACGATCAGATGGTACCCCTTGAAACAGTTTGCTATCCCCCCCCCAAATTTGAATACCTATTTTGCCGCTGAGGAGAGCTTCTCACTTGACCAGTAGTGACCAGTAGTTACTCTGTTGAGAGGAAGAGTAAGTTGTGCTGAATCATCTACCAACCAAATACCATATCGTGAATGAGTCTTTTGGACCCTTGAACCGAGTACAGCAAATAGCCTACAAATTTGGTACCTGTGCTTCCATTAAGGCGATCTCTAAAGCTCAACACTGATGATTAGTAGTAGTGGCTGATTTCGTCACTGATTGACCTGATAACCCAATACCCGCATTTGGTTTTAACACTGAACTTTTGAGACATGCATTTCATTTCCAACCAGAGTTTATCACAGTTTTCTAAAAGACTGCAAAGTAGAGATTAAAGTGGAATTCTGCAGGGATGTGCTGACGGTTTAAATCAGGCAAGTGGAGGCACAGAGATTTAAAGAAATCACGCTGCATAGCATGTGCTCTGCACTTTAAGTAGTAGAAGTTGGGATATTCTACCTTAGGCTGGAGGTAAGGCGATTATCCTCTCTGTTTATGATAAAAACATTGTGATTTCCTTTCTATAACTGCCACCAGAACCTCATTTAATGGTGTGACGTGAAGGTCTGAGGAGTGGATTCCGTAAACCGGTTTGGAAGGTGACTCAGTGGATGATAATGAAGAAATTAAGTCAAAATAGTTAATGCGTGCATTCCTAAAAGAGCCTCTTTTAGATTGACGGGGCCGTGTGAGTGTCTGTGCCAGTGGTAAGGTCATCACGTTATAAATCTATTAACATATTACTGTCTCCGCAAATCGCGTACATAACCTGCAATTGGTGGTGAAATGGTGCAACATCAAACACTTTCCTTTTTATCTAACGACATTTGAACTGGAAACTAGAAATTGTCACCATGTCACCTCGGTGGGTGACCCTGTAATGCAACAAACTGCTCAAGCCATTCATTTTTCCAATTTGATTGTCTGAATTTCATTTCCATCGGCAAAACTATCGCTCATCTGTATTGCTTTTACCTTTTTGATTGCGAACGAGAACCTGTGGTTCTAAATTTTTTTCACATGTGCTGTAAGAAACTATAGCCTGGTTGTTGTCTAAGTATGCAGAAAGTTGGTAACAGCTAAAGCAAAGCATCTTAGTTCAAGCTTAAAGCATTTTATCGGGTCTTAGTAAGGACGTCAATACAGAAGCCTGGTTTGTGGCATTGAGTAGAGAAATTGGACGACTATAGGCAAATACCAGTAAAATTTTGTGCAAACTTATCACCAAGTGGGACACAAATCTGGTAAACGCCTATTTTATAGCATCTACTCTGCAATCTTTTCGATATTCTTGAGGCATCCCATATGGGTTACATCCGTTATTTATCTAATATCAGCAAGATTATCAGTAAACTTGTATTCTAACCGCACAAATTTTATTAGAAGTTGTATAGACTGATAAAATAGCCCTGTTATCTTGAAATATAAGTTACCCTACTTAGAAATGTTCGGGAAGAAACGGTGGGTTGGCTAGGTTACGGATAATCCAGAAACTGGTTCTAACGGTAGATGCACCAAGTTATTCTATTATTTATTATAATGAGTTGCTGCGTTGGCGCGCACTTCTGAAGGCATCACGTTGATTTAGTGAAGTTTCTAGGTACTATCGTCTTATTTTGCCTATCTTAGTTTTCGTTAACGCCTTTTTACGCTATAATATCCCTCCTTTGAAGAATGGGCTTTGATGCGATCAACTACTCGCACCCCAGAACTTGTGGTCAGGGCAGTCGCTGCTGTCGGGTTTGCTCCAACAGGCACGGCCTTATCCGTAAATATGGTCTGAACATGTGTCGTCAATGCTTCAGACAATACTGTGCACTCATTGGCTTCAAGAAGCTTGATTAAATTGTCTCATTTGATGGATTCTTCAGTGCCTCTTTTGTGACTATCTGGCGTATTTCGTAAGCTTTTTGCGTAATTAAGGGATGATTTGCCGGTAGTATCACGTAAACTAGTTGATATCGCCCTTGTTGGCGTGGTTTATGCACCTCATTCAAAAAGTTATGTGTTTTATGGCTAGTTGAGAATCAGATTCCCACTTTGGCCTGTTACTTGTTTTGTGAGATTTATTCAGTTCACTATAAGTATCTGCATCCAATATCGTTCAACAGATGCTGGTTTTTGCGTATTTTATTTTGAATGAATTTGTCGCAATGAAGATTTTCACTGTTTGTACTTTGTCGTTCGCTGGTATATTGCCGTTAAGGCACGCTGGAGAGTGAAGCTAGGCTCCATAGCAGTTCAGTTCCGTACATCCTAATTGGATAGGCGCAGCACGTACTTTCGCTGTTGCAACGTCTCATTGTGGATTCTTGCAGTGACTTATTTGCTAACGTTAATTTAAGTCGGGTCAACGAATAAGTCGCTATTTCACGCAAGTTGTCACTCGTTATACTCTTTGGATCTCATGAAATGATGTGCCCAGACTGCTGGTTACGATAGAACAATTGCTTAGTTTATGTGGTGTTATGCTACTTTTCTAACTTTGGGGGGACATGTTCTGCTTCTCCCAGAGCAGGTTGTCCTTGGTGTATAGCCTGCATCTGAGGTTTAAATGTCACCAGTAGTGGTAGCTTTAGGTGAAGCTTGGCTCTTGCGCTAGTTTTAGTTCATGAGTTGTCCCTAAAGCTGAAAGGTGGCTCATAAAAGTACTTATGTTCGGGAAGAGGCCAGGTTCATGCGGCGGTCACGGGTTACTCTTCCATGTACTACCGGGTGTCGGTTACACTCCCGTTTCAACTCTACCCAGTTCGGCTATTCCTGTTTCACTTGGGAAGTTGGATGGAAATGGTGTGTTGTCCGGTTGTGCGTTTATAGGGGTTTCGTCAATTTTTAGACCTTTTAAATTCAGAATATGGTGCTTGTCTGGAGGCTCCTGGGCGAATTGCGATTGAGGATCTCCATGTTGTAGTCTGGTGTCGTGTGTCGCGTCGTATCCACTGTCTTATGTTCGAAAAAGCAGGTTTTATTCATCGGTTCATCTCTAGCGCTTACTAGACGTCGTCTTTTCTTATTCATGCAACAGCAGTTAAAGATCGTAATAGGTAGGTTCGGATCCAGCCTCGGTAGGCATTGCCCGAGGGGTCGTTTAGCATTCTAAGGTTGGTGTAGGATATTCTGGTTGTTCTCTGTACGTACTTAGGGACGTTTGGTAGGGACTTCGCACCCTGGCATCTGTGTCGCAAGCATAAGATGCACTGATGCTCAATTTTGGCCCTTGTTATTCACATTTAAGATATAACTGCTATCACCAGACTTGAGGCAGAATTTCATGGCGTGGATGCGAGTGGCTGAGTGAGTCATTCACTGTTTCGCTGGCAGGTTAAAACACACTAAAGTGTTTGTATATCCATGTCCACTTGAGTTGTCATTGTCTTCTCAGTTTTACTTCCTATTCGTATCTCTTCCATAAGTTCGTTTGCTTATTTTTGACTCGCAACAGATTTTTAGCACTAAACAACACTTTGAGAACATATTTAACAACATTTGAACAACATTCTGCTTTTGGCCGCTTGCTAAATTGTCGAATATGTACCTGAACCCATCGTTGAGTCACCTCACGAAAAATTTTGATCTTGACCCTTATTGGCCTTGCGAACGTATTTTTAAAAGGATTTTGGCAGCTAGAGTCCAGAAGGGGTAAAGCAGCAGTAGACACTGAAGTTACAACGCGAACAGCTTTCTCCATTGTTAATTTAGCTGTGATCACGATGTATTCCTGGTCGCAGTAAGGTCTTATATTGGAGGACGGAGGGAGTGCTTGAGTTAGGTGGCATCAGGGCTAAAAGGCCTGATCACAAGGTGAAGGTGGTATGAACTGCAAACCTACTGATACCAACACTTACAGGGTAAAACCTCTTAGCCCTCCTATAGCTGTTCCACGACAGCAACATGTGAATAAAGCCAGGCCACTTTTCCACTTTCGAGTAGTTAAATTGTCTGCTTGACCTTCTAATTATTCGCATGTGGACCGTTTGAAGTGTAGTGCTCGAGTCTCCCCCGAAGGTATAGTAAGCATTGGTATGAGCGTATGAAAGATCTGAAGGCCCTGGACATGGTTGGGAGGTCATGTCATAGGAGGAAAGTTCAAACTGCGTACTTACATGGCTGTTTGATTAGGAATTGGAGTGCTATGGAAGTAGGGCAGTAAAATTTTAAAGGAAGGTAGAGTTTAGGTGTTGATAAGCGGGGCATCCAAGCCATTTACTGTTTTCTACTGCATGGCTTTGTACATATGCACCCAACAACGACTCCGGGTATAATTCTAGCGGACCATATGCTTGTTGTTTTGGATGTCATCCATACCAAGTGGGGAATGCGCTAATGTTGGATGTCGCTGCGGCATCCACTCTCACTCGTACTTAAGAAGTTGCAATCATCCGAACGGACGAATTAGCTTCTTCGGGATAGCATTCTTTGTGAACGGCCGAATCTCGTACGGTAACAGAGATCGATATGAGCAATTTGGTACTATACAGGATGGATAAGAGAGACGCCTAGGCGAGCAAAAAGTCGGTTAGGGAGCACCGTCTTTAGTAAAGTCGCTCCGCTCCAAGTGATCCGGTTTTCTTGAGATCCATCCAACGAGAATTTTCTTTTTCTAGCCTCGGTCTTCATTGGTGGAAATCACCGTAGTTGCTAAAGCGAAGGTATCTTTGAGTGCATGAATGAGGAAATTAACACATAGAAGAACTGGTGGACTGAGCTGAGATGACTTGGCGGAGATTCGTGACACCGATGCACTTCCATGGTATTTGTTCAAAAGGTTAAGGTGATTGGCAATATCTTGAATGCCACCTCGGGCATTGTAAAGGTCAATGCAATAACGATTTCTCAGTACAAGGCAGGTGACTGTGTGATCGCAAAGGAAGTAAAAAAAGCAAGGTCAACGAGATAGCAATGCGGTGAACGGTAAGGTTTAGCAGCACTTCCACTGTAATACTGTGTTTGTTCGAATTGCCGGTTTCGGTCACTTGGGTGGCTATAGTGTACTAGCCGGTTGGCCGGCCTCCGGGCCGTGCCAACAGCCCCCAAGCCCTCTGTTTCCAGAATATATATTCTGCCCCAGTACTATGCCTTCTTTTTCCTTAAAGGGAGCCTCGGGACGCTACATCCACAGCTCAGTTCTCCAAATATAGTCGAACATTTTCACCATGTGCTTTCCGTGAAATTATTTTAAATGTAACTTCATTTTTAGAAATGAAGGCCAAAAACAAGTTAATTAAAGTATAAAAGATGCATGGACTGATCCTTGACATTCTAATTGATAAAAACTTGTCGGCAATTTGCCAATTACTCCGCATTTCAAGATTAAGGTTTCAGGTTGCAAAAGTGATTGTGATGTGAAACTCACTTTAGAGGTTGTTTCGTTCCTATACTTTTGTAGAATGTAATTTTGTTATAATCAGTCGTCTGTAAAGCGTGCGGTATTCGAGGTACCGTTGTTGATTTAGGCGTTGGTCTGCGTAAGTGGGTTTTAGCGGTCATATCTCGCTGTAATACTGTTTAGCTTTTCGATTATTCCCTTTACTTTTCTTTAAACTCCTTGTTGTATGTGAAATCATGTTGTTTTTATTGACGTCAGGTAATGGGTTTCGACAGTATCAACTATTCTCACCCCAGAACTTGCGGTCAGGGGAGTCGCTGCTGTCGGGTTTGCTCCAATAGGCACGGTCTCATCCGCAAATATGGCCTGAACATGTGCCGTCAGTGCTTCAGGCAATACCGTGCACTTATTGGCTTCAAAAAGCTTGACTAATAGATATTTTGAACGACTTGTTTCTTCGTCGTGAATTTTTTTGCAAGGGCGAGTACCTAATTACTGCTTATAAGTCCATTGCTGTATTTCACGCGATTGTGGCTCTGGCTGGATGCCCTTGCTCCTGTTCTTTAACAGTTTTCCCCAGCTGCAACTGTTTAGTCACAATTAACTTATTCCCCTTTTAAGTCTTCCAGCGTTCCCTTGTATTTCCTTAGGTATGGTTAATTGTTATGCGCTATCCCGTACCACCAGTCACGTGTTTAATTCATCAGCCTTAAGATTCCTTCGTTTTCTCTCCGAATTGATGCGTTAGTCATAACGTCCACGTTTGTCCATCGCAAGGGCAGCAAACGACACTGGCTTTGGTTGTAGTAGTCGTTGTCTTGCTACTTTCTTGTATTCGGCTAGGTTGCAGTGTGCTCCTGTGGTGAAGTGAACTTCTTTTGGATTTGTCGTTTCATAGTGATTACGCGTCGGAGCTAAGCTTGGAGATGAGGGGAATTGGTCGATTTATTAACAACTGTTAAGACGGCTCTAGAGGAAGGGATGGGCGACCTTAGGTACTGCCCTACTTTGCTGGGTCTGGTTGCGTTTGCCCTTTAGGAATCGGGGGGTGTAAGTGCATTGGAATATGCTGTGCTCCCACTGGTTGTTCTTTTACGTTGCTTGTCTGACACGTAGAATTGCCACCCCATGTTCGGAGGTCAGAATTCTTGACGAATTTGTGATTTTGTTGGTAGATTCTGCATCCGTTTTAAGGTCTCATCGAACGTTTGCGGTGTGCAATTCGAAAAGTAACACTTGTAGCGTCCCGAGACTTCCTTTAAGCTAAAAGAAGGCATAGTACTAGGGCAGAATATGTATTCTGGGACCAGAGGGCCTGGGGGCTGTTGGCACAGCCCGGAGGTCGGCCAACTGGCTATTACAATATGGCAACCCAAGTGACCGAAACCGGTAGTTCGAACATACAAAGTATTACAACATTGTTGGCGGTAACACTTTCCTCATAAAAAGCTTGGAGGTAGTTGTTAATTACATTTCTAAGCTGAACCTTTTATGTTTTAGAATCGAGCATCGGTTGGTTGATTAAAGTCAGGCAATTTGTTTCCTTTGGTGGCATGTTTATCTCGAGTCAGATGACGAAGTTCTTGATTAAGGCGGGTAGGTCGAATGACTCTTGGTCTGTCGGGAGTGGTTGAGGTGGTTCTGATGGGGTTGATTGCCTCAGTTTAATTTTGCGATATAAACGCAGACATGTTGGTCTTGGTAATCCTGTGTTTTGCTGTTTCTCAATGATTCTGAACTTTAGTTTTCTGTGACTGAACCTTTACAATATTTGTTCGAGTTGCTTACTTCGTTTAAATCTGGTAAAGCTTATATCCTTTGGGCTGTAGTTTATTCGCCTCTCGCATTTTTTTTGTCTTTTTTTGCTGATCTCAGTTTTATTGTACTCGTCCCTTGGTTTGACTTTCAGTGACTTAATAAGGACCGCGATAAACTAATATGTCGAGTACGAGTTCTCGTTCAGTTCGAAGCTGTCGTTGTGGCGGAGCCTCACAGCAGCTATCCGTTGAACCTATGTCTACTGATCTCTTCACAACTGGCACTCCCCAACTTGACGCCGAAGTGAGTGAGGCTCAGGGTAACCCTTCTTCCAGCTCTCAAAGAAGAGGTGCTGTGCATGAACAGTCGGACACAGTGAGTTTGCGCCTAACTTCGTGCGCCTTTTGGCATTTACAAAACAACTTTTAGTCTTTTTACTCTACTTTCCTCTCAAGGACCTCCGGTCCGGCCTACGAACCTCTGAAATTGATCCCGGCAGTCCGCTCTCTTACAGTGATATGTCTAGCTTTGGGAGTGGTCATGCTGGTGATGCGGTAGGCTCAATGCGACCCGGAGTTAACGAAGGCGGTACACCAAGATCCCACTTTGCCGCCTCTGGACCAATGGGACCTATTGTAGATACCGAGACTGGGTCTTCTGCTGAACCTGGTGCTCATGTAAGTTTGCTTATTCTAGTTTGCATGTTTGTGGCTTTTGAAATGTCTTAACATTACTCTTTTGCGGTACAGACAGTAATCTGGGGCACCAATGTGAATATCGCTCAAGTAATGGAACATTTCAAACGGTTTCTTCTCAATTACACGTCCCGCGATCTTCAAGGTCAGCCGGGTCTGACCACGGGGACACCGTTGGACCCAAATCGACCGCTCTACCTGCAAAGAATGGAAGATATGGCAGTGTCGGGCGTCACTACTCTCGATATTGACTGCCAGCACTTGCGGGAGGTACAACCCGAACTCTATAATCAACTGATCACTTTCCCAAAAGAAGTTATTCCCGCTTGCGACGCCTCTCTTCATGCTCTCTTTATCGACCGCTTCCGAGATGCTAGACCGGAGAGACCTTTGCAGGTAAATGCGGGTCGATCCCCCTCAGGGTCCACTAGATCCAATATTTATGGCGCTCTCCATTTTTCCATGCAGACGCGACCATTTAACAGCGGAAATTCGCGTTCTCTTCGTGAGCTAAATCCTGAAGACTTAGATCAACTCGTATCAATAACAGGTCTTGTTATCCGCCTCTCCAATCTCATCCCCGAGATGATGCGAGCGGAATTTAAGTGCGCGGTTTGCGGTGCCATGTCGAGCGTCGTGTGTGAGCGTGGGCGAGTGGCAGAGCCCTCGGCCTGTGCTCGCTGTCATGCTGCGCACACCGCCCAACTACAGCACAACAGATGTCTCTTCGTGGACAAGCAGCTCATCAAACTTCAGGTCGGCTTTGCTGGTTGCATTTGCGACCTTGCTATCAACCGCATGTGAGTAGCATATTAGTCTTTTTTGTTGTAGGAGGCTCCTGAAGACATGCCAGCGAGTCAGACGCCGCATACGGTTGCATTGTACGCTTACGAGGATCTAGTGGACAAGGTGAAGCCTGGTGATCGGGTTTGTGTGACCGGAATCTATAGAGCTGTGCCTCTCAAATTGTCTAATCGCATGAGAACTCTGAAAGCCATCTACAAGACCTACATCGATGTGCTGCACTTCAAGTACGCTGTTGGCTTTTGTGCAAACCCTGTGGTGGTGGCAGATTATGTGGGATCTTTGGCAGGGTTTGCCTTGGGGTATCGCTGCTGGAACTGAATGTCCGCGTAGGTTTGTGAGCAAAGCTGTTGTTTGTCGTGCAGACAGTATACTTGGCAGTTGCGGAGTAAATGTGTTCCTCTCTTTGAAATCGCAGATTATTTGGAGTGATTAAAATTTTGTATGTATTTCAGTTCAAATACTCTAGCCTACACCAGTGTCGCTTTGCGCTTGGGTTGTACTGCTTTGTTTCCTCCGTCGAAGATGCTTAAAACATATTGGCGTTGGGACTTCTGTGTTACTTTGGTTTCTTCCCACTAGATGCGCCCGACAATAACGTGTAGTAGTCAGTCGATTCACTTGTGTGCTTTTCTTAATGTACTACCGTCATTAAATGCTTCGTGAGGGAACAATCGGCTTCCAAGTTATCCCAAAAGATAAACACAACTCTGGCTCAGGGATAACCTGTTGTAATAATGCAAAAGATTTGAAAAGATCGTGAAAGAAATTATAGGATCTGCATACACCTACTACCACGTGGGAATTTTAATTTGTGGACAGGGCTCACGATACTTTTCACCCTTAAATGTTCCAACCTCACTTCTAGGAAGGAATTGTCAGGGCGCCTTTTGATCGACGATGAGGAGGGTGAAAATGGGGCGGAAGAGCTTGGGGAGACGATTACGTCAGATATAATGCGTCACCTCAGCGAGGAGCGCATTACGCAGATCATCGCTCTATCAAAGAAACCCGATCTCTACGAGCGGCTCTCTGCAGCCATTGCACCCAGTATCTACGAAAACGAGGATGTAAAAAAGGGCATTCTTTTGCAGGTGGGTATTTTAAGTCATCAGAGGCAGTCGTCCTTCTCGATTGTTGGATCAAATATTGTTTTATCGTCTTTGCAGTAAGCCTATGCTTGTGTTTCATTAAAAATTAAGATTCAAATAAGCATACGACAGCGTTATTTGTGGAGGCGATGCCAATTTCTGTGCTGAGTTTTATGACGCAATTCGTTTGCGATTTTTTTCCTCAATCGAAATCAGTTTGTTTTTTTGGATAGACCGATTTTGCCTAACTCGGTTCCGAGATTACGTCAATCCACAGCTTTGAAATACATTAGTTGGGCTCTTCCTTTGTGCACCCTTTCAGCTGCAAGGGATGGGGCTTTCTTGGCTATGGTGCTTTTGGGATCGTGTTTTGGTTGCTTCTCTTGCTACTTCATTCTTACCCATTTTAATACATTTTTCAGTCTGAATAAAGTTTGGGTGAAATGGAAAGGTTAACAAAAGTCTTAGCAAGTAATCGAACAAGTCTTTTGCAATTTCCTACGATCGAAACGAAATAAGTAGCAAGTTTACTTGAGTTTTTTTTGGAAAAATTATAATTGGATTTTCTTTGCAGAAATTTTTGTCCTTAGAGGCAAACAACCTGACTAGATTCGTGTCTTTTTCCATTTCGCTTTTATTTTCCCAACTGTCTGGTTTTGCATGAGATCATGCGATTGTCCAATGCAAATGCCAAGAAAGCGTGATAACCATTTGGAGAAATGTGAATCAGGAGGATGTGGAGTTTTAGGCAGTATGTCTCTTCTACTCTAACCAAAGCCCTAGTTTTTCATGCGCAAGTTTTCCAGTGGTGTCAGGCCTTTTGTCTTGCTGTAAGACTGGTAAGTCCGGGCTGCTTCTTACACCTTTTAAGTTGTGTCAAGTTGATGGATCTGAGCTGTGATTGCTTGGCTTCCCGCAGTTATGAATAATTATTGCAGTTACCTATACCGAAAATCGCACGGGCGCTTTTATCTACCAAATAGCATTTAGGTTTATAGTTGTTGCCAAGGCAAAAGTAACGGTGAGGTGTCCAAATAGTTTATCAAACCACTCCCTCTGTACCATGGTCGGTTTTGGCTTCCATTTTGGAATTTGATATCTGTTTTATTTGTCCTTTAACGCACTCCATCCGACTTCTAACGGAACCTTTTTAACATTGAGTTGAAGAAACTCTCAAATCCTGTATGGTAAGGTACAGCATTCTATTTGTTGCCTGGCATCTTTAGCGCTATTTCTAAGGTTATTTTTGTCAGCTTTTCGGTGGTACGAGAAAGGACTTTGCATCGAAGGGTCGCGGCAACTTCCGATCGGAAATTAACATTCTTCTTTGTGGAGATCCTGGCACTTCGAAATCTCAGCTGCTGCAGTACGTCTACAGCATATCTCCGCGCGGTCAATACACCTCGGGAAAGGGTAGCTCAGCTGTCGGTCTAACCGCTTATGTCACTAAGGATCCCGAGACGGGACAGCTCTCATTGCAGACTGGTGCTTTGGGTGAGTTCCATGGGGTCTGGATCATCACTCTGAATCTCTCAAGAGGTCGGTTTTCTTCGTATGTTAGGTGAAATGCTCTCAACCCGTCCTTACGTCCATCCCGTTTTTCCTCTCCTTACGCCCCGATATGGCCTTTATGATCTGACCACCCATAATTTTTTTCATTTAACGAGGAGAAGATGTTTTTCCACGGTGGGGCGTGTTTGATGCAACAAAACGTGAAAGTTTTGGTTCTGTGTGGGTATGCCATTTACCCACCGTTGTAACTCGAATGTGTTCACTGGAGGATGTCCTCTTCGTACTTTTACGTTCCATCAGTTGTGAAAGTTGTTGGTCAAGCGTTCTCGTGTCCTTTGCCTATTTGGTTACGCACAAATAGCTCACGTGACCTTGGTCTCTGCGGTGCCCTTCTAGGAGCTTGTCACTACAGTCCTACCAGTTCACTCGTCCCTTCATCCTTTTTCTGAGGTCACTACTGAAATTTCGTCTTTGGAATGTGATGACTCATCTGGGCTCGTCACCATCACCTTCCCCGTATCCCCACGCCTCTGCTGCAAATGCGAATATTTACTCCCTCCCTTTAGTATCCTCACTTCCGCTACGTGTTTAAGTCGCCATTTCTTACTGCCATCTCTCTATTAGTCTTGTGTGGGAGAGGGATCAAGGTCATATTTTTGGCGTTTGGGCTTCCTTCACCACTCAACCACTAATTTTGTCTGTCTCCCAAACATTTACAAATGCTCAATATTTCCACCAAAGACTTCGCCTCATTAAATTCGGCTATTATCGTATGCTTTGAAGTTACATCGGGGTGCAATATCAAGGTTGGGTTTTGTGGCTTGTCCACAGCTCTGTGTTTTCATGCGTCCACATGGTGAAATTAAGTGTTGAGCTTTTAGTTCAGCAAACGACATTTTAACAAGTTTTTTATGTGCAGGAGAAAGTTGTTCTTTATTAAAATCTAAATGCTCTAATTACCTTATCTCGTTTTACACTTCTAGTAGGCTTCTCTATTAAGTGAACAAATCAGCTTCAGTTGCCCAATGGCGTGCTGCATGCCCCCTGGACGCTTTTAGTTTCGATGTATTTAACATTTCAGATATGGTATTTTACCACAATAAACGTCATTTTCCGTTTTGTGTAATTGGAGCTTACATATGTTCTTCCTGGCTTGTGACGTTTTGCGCACCATTTGGCGAATCCAGTGTTCCCTCGGAGCGTTGATAGACTTTACATTACATTTATTAATAACTGTTCACTGAGTGTTGGTACTGGCTGAAGCCGTTGGCCCCTTTTCCAGTTTCCGAGGGGACGATATTTTCAGGTAATATGATGTCTCTATCAAATCCAAAAGTCCCGATTTCGCCGTGTACGAAATAACTTTCCCATTTTTGTGTTTGATCAATCTGTAATGTAATGTGTATAACAATCCATGTACATGCTTAGCCATGTACTCCTGAGCGTTTTTAAACGGTAGCTTAATGTCACCTACCTTTACTTCCAAGCTCTCGCCGACAACGGGACCTGTTGTATCGACGAGTTCGACAAGATGACCGACTCCACTCGTTCCGTCCTGCACGAGGTGATGGAACAGCAAACTCTGAGCATCGCGAAGGCTGGGATACTCTGCCAATTGAATGCCCGCACCGCCATTCTAGCTGCTGCCAATCCCGTCGGCTCTAAATGGGACTCCTCCAAAACCATTATCGATAATATCCAGGTTGGTGCAACTTTACTTTTCATACTAGTGATGGCCTACGCAACAGTAGCAATGAAAACAGCTATTGAACAGGAATGCTTTGCTGCGTGAATTTTTTTTGCCGTAATATGGGTGTTGGTTAATCACCTCTATGTGTGCGCAGAAACGGAAAGGCGTTAATTTGTTAAACCGCGCTTTACCTTTACTTGAGTAACGCCACAGAAGTTTGACACATGCACTGTCCGGAATCTGACACGTTTTTGAATGCAATATTGGGGATGCGTGTGTGCGCCCACCCGACCGCAATACCTCTCTCGTTCAAAGATTGTCGGCCAGTAAGCTTGTTCGTGTCTCCTTTCATCTGGGCATTTGAATTTGCCCCATCCTCCTCCCTCTGAAATCTTTTTCATAAAGATCTGGTCCTCATTTGGGTTACGATTGTTTTGGATTTCGTTTTCCTTTGGTTTCGATTGTCTTGATCGGCTCCAAACATGAATTCACGGAAACTAAACTTCGAGACTCTTGTTTACGTCGTCATTATCTAACAGATAAATAGGGATCATCTTCACATCAATTAACAAAAGTACCCCACTCGTCAGAGTCAACTGTTATCTGAAACGTATGATTTCATTGGCTCCTGGTGTTGAAATTTGTCGGTTAAAATTGTAAAATTCCCCTCATTAGTCTGATGTTTCTAAAAGGTCTTCTGAATGTCTCCTTTTTCGCGGGAAACCAAAGAGACAATACCAATAAAGGATTGAGTTCATCACTGACTATGGCAAATGCAAACTTAGTCAACCTCACCAATCATCGTAATACTCCTTTACCATTGATATAGCTGCCACACACGCTGCTCTCGCGCTTTGACCTCATTTTCCTCATCCTCGACCCGCAAGATGAGATCTATGATGCGCGACTGGCTCGTCATCTCGTTGGTCTTTACTATAAAGGTACAGCCAATGAGCGCTCGCGACGTAGCGGTGCCACCATGACCACTCCCATGGATCTGGATGAAGATGATCCCGTCTACCATGGCGATTCAGCTGCCATGCTGCGTGACTACATTGCCTATGCCAAGGTGAGTCCAACCTGTCTGCCGCTTGATGAATCACAGTTTCCAATGCTTGATTATTGTAGATTAATCTGCAGTAAAACCACTAAATTTCCGTCTTTCTTTGTTGTGGCGTATTCTGAACTTTCCCAAGCATATGATCTTCGGAATTCGGATTTACTTTTATTTCTTTTACTTTAGGCCATGTACCATCCAAAACTGAGCGAAGAAGCCAGTGAATATTTGGTCCGTGAATATGTCGAAATGCGCAAACTCGGTTCTAGCCACGGACAAGTAAGATGCAGTCCATCCAATCCCCTGCATTTTGGAATTGAATAATTTACGTCATTAAGTTTGGTATGCATGACTCCAGTTCAAGCGTTTATTCAGTCCTGTCTCGGGAAAAGCTGCGTAGTTCATCAGAATACTCAACTAAGCATCTGCGAATCTTGGCAGATTGGAGACGAGTGACCGGAAGTCGTTCGCTTGTATGCCATCTTGAGATCACTAACCGCTTTGATACATTATTTAGAACCCTATCAACGGCCTGGCACCGTCCTATTTTGTCCTCTAACGCGTGTTTCATAAAGAAATTAGTTTCATTACAATGATCTTCATAGTAAGGGAACAAAAAACCACGAGCTTTGAAGCAAGAAGATTCTACTTTGTACAGTCAAGTCTATTTTCCTAATTACCCTACTTCCTTTTCCAATTTATTTTCGAAATGCTCCATTGATTTTGAGCTCTCCATCTCAAACTGGTAAATCCAACATTCTAGACATAGCAACTTTCAGTTCATCATCGTTTGCCTTCAGTTCTCACTTGATTTAACCAATCGGCTAAGCTTCCGCCCAGCTGTATCGGTTTTGTGGCGAAATTCATCTTTGGAAATTGTAGTTTTCAACTGATTTCTCGATGCCATCACATTTTCTTCGATTCGGCAGACTATAACGAGGCCATCTTCGAGTATTTCTGCTTTGGATATCATGACTTCCTGTCGCTATGATAAGCATTTCACAGATCTGTTCCACGTCGCTGCCGTCATTACCTTTCAGATCTCGGCATATCCACGTCAGCTGGAGTCTCTGATACGTCTGGCTGAGGCACACGCTCGAATGCGTTTGTCGCATTTCGTCACTGCCGACGACTGTCGCGAAGCCCGACGTCTGCAGCGCGAGGCTATTAAGCAGGCCGCTATCGATCCGGTTACTGGGACCATCGATATAAGTATTCTCACTACTGGTACGTCCCTGTCTCCTGTTTCCCTTGATCGGTCGTGAAGGCATTTCGATCATATTCACTATCACAGACGTCGCAGTTGTTGCCATTCCCGCCTGCGAAAGTTGCGGCAGCCATATTAGTTGGCGCCAACATTATCGTTGTATTGTCGTCAAGTATTCGAGGCCTGGTATATGTTATTTAACTTAATCTGCTCTGGAGGACTGACAGCACACCGCTGCTGGACGTTTGTAGTTTCGGGTTCTGTAGAACTGTCATTATTGCCTAAACAAACACGAGTTACCCATAAAGGATTTGTTTTAAATTGGTGTGATCGTGATGATGCAGCGGCTAGTGTTGTGTTTGCTAATGAGCCGGCTGTCATGACGTGAAAGTTCGCGCAAGTGTAAGTTAAATATGTATGAAACCTTCAGTGGCCATAGCGCCGGAGGCGTGATTCACCCTTATTTCTTCTACCTTCAACTGATGGCTGGAATGATGCTTCGACTCCGTCAGGTCAGATGTGCTCACGAGGCCCAAGGTTGCCAATAATACCTTGGGTAATGTCGTTTCACCCGTTTGCATTGGCCTAGACTGACTGTAACTGTTTGATCTCCACATTAATGGCTCCGTTTTACTTGACTGTCCGGTATTTTGTCTATCTTCACCTCTTAGTCATTTTCAGTGGTTAGGAATGTTTGTCCATAAAACAGGTTTGTACTGTACTTAATGGTTAAATGGTCGTTGAAATGTGGATGATGCTAACACTTGCCGTTCGGTAGCCCTTTGGGGTCTTCACTGTGTTCTAAATTGAGACTAGCATTACAAGTGTAAGCTGTTCAGTACTTAATATCGAGTTTCTATTTGCAGTGTCCAAGATAGATCCATAATTGTTTCAACTGGATTGTCAACTGTAACAATTTGACGACTTGGAGTCAATTTCAATTCTTCTCACCTGGTTTGAGAACTGTCTTGGCCAGTCCAACGGTTCAGTAAGGTTCTGCTCATGCTAGAGACCGGCGATATCCCTAAGTCAAGCGGAAGACGGAATACTCCCTACTGTAAAGTTAGTAGCTTAGGCGATAAAGACTTTCATCAGTGTTTGGCTGACCGGTGAACAGTTTGACCATCTCGGGTGTCCCTCTAACGCTTGATGACTGTCTCAGTGATGGTATCGTAGCACTGTTCCGGTTGTTTGCGCTCCTTTTGGCTGAACTCTCGTCTTTCCTTGCATCTATTCTCCTCCTCCAGGCATGAGCAGTAGCATGCGAAAGCGACGCGAGGAGATGGCGACGGCGATTTGGGCAATTCTGGAGCAGAGTCCACGAGTCATCACTTTCGCATACTCGCGTGTGTTGGAGCAGCTACGTGCCACCTCCGAGCGCATGGTTTCTACCGAGGCGTTCGAGGACGGGCTCAACGTGCTTCGCAACGCCAATAAGATAGAGTGGGCTGGCAATACTATCCGTAAACGCTAGACGCTTTCTCCTTTCGTCAGCCTTTTGGTCGTCAAAATGTCAATCCACTTATCCAGTTGAGCGAGCAGCGGTCAATCACTTGACGAAGAAGCAATTTTTTTTAAACCGAAAAATAATGGCAATTTTTGTAGCAAGTAAATGACGTGGCTTCCTGCATATCGTGAGCGGGTAATGTTTGAGTTTGTGTTGTATGGCGGGAGTTCACCATGCCTTGGAGGTGGGTGAAGTCATCCCATGTCCGCTGTGGAATTGTGTATCACTGGTATGTCGCCGTGGTTTTACTAAATATTTAAAGAAATAGGCAGTGCCGTATCCACCGTGGGTCCGTCTGGGATCGGTCCGTCCAAAAAGTCGCTTGAGATAGGGATTGGTGGTGGAATAGCAATGTCCTGGAACAAGTGTCGTCACTATTTGCATCGTGGGGTCTGCTTCGTTGATATATGTGATTGGGTGCGCTGGTAACCCTCGGACAGTTGTTCGCCTTTGGGCGGTGAAGATTTTGCTCCTCGCTTGAGGTGTTTCACGTCGATCCCCACCAGTTTTGTGGTGGCGATGTCCGCGTCCTGTGGTTGTTAAATTTCTTTCAAGGTGTTAGCTTTCACAATTTCTTCGGTGTAGAGGTTGAAAGGGCTCGTGGTAGTTAAGAAGTCGGAAAAGTCGACTCGCAGCAGACGAGCAACAGTTTTTCTTCCGTTTGCGAAAATTTTGGTCTGCAATTTATCTTGGATCAGAGTGAGATTCATTCACAAATTGGTTACTTCGAAGCAATCACCCTTTCGTGAATCGAGAATCACAGTATTCATCGCAAGATTGTTGCATTACTTTGGTTGCTTAGTTGGCTCCTGGTCTCGGGAGAGTGGTTACTTAGGTCCTGTGGGACGAGCTGGCCTTTGGACCATGCCAGTAGTATACATCATTTCCAAGCATTGCCTCCGCCTTTGGCAGTGGAAAGCGGATTCTGATTTCCACTGCTGGATGCGTGTCACAGATGGGAGACTCGTTGACGGTTCCAAACAGAGGTACTTAGAATGATGTCTAACCTCAACAACTAACCCAGTCCTGTAGTCCGCGGAAAAGCTATTACTAACTGAGGCGACACTGCAAATCATCTGGAACAACTACTATGGAGCTGTCAACCCTTCCTGAATGAGGATATCAAATATGTAAACTCAAGACATCACTTCTCCATTGACCCCATGGAACTCGGATAGGTATGACTGGGGAGCTCCAAGCTGAGAACAAAGTGGCAGAGGGGAATGGAAATGATACCCCATCTCTACGGTAGCGCGTCAATACGTCTACGGCCAGTGATGGACGGTTGTGATTGCCAGCACATTTTCCGTTACTGAATGCGGTTCTCATGCAGGGCAAAACTTCAGATGCAGTAGACTCGCCAATAGAGGTCAGTGACATTGCAATCAAGTATCTTCAAAGTTTAATGGAAATTCTATTGGTTTGTGAATTATGATATCTGATGGTGGGTCTGACCGAGGAGATAGCCGAATACGAAACTTTAAAGAGGCGAGGGGCAACGTAATACATTACTTGTATTTTTAACTCTTGGTTTTGGTATAGAAATCACTTTGGATCTCAGTAATTGCACTTTTGCAACGTGAGCTATGTCGGCAGCCCCCTCTTCCCCCCTCCTCACTAGCCCTACGGTACGTCAAATGTATGTATTCTGGCCGAGTTTTCAGGAGAGTCTGAAAACACGGTATGATTTCACAAAGCTTGAGAGGAGCCTTTTTACCATCGATGGTATCAATCTCATAAAACTTTTGCTACGTTTTGTGATGCATGAAGTATTTAGCGAAGTGATCTCGGTGACAGATTCTTTTTTAGCCCTAATTCCGGCTCATTGTGCTCCGAATTTGGGTTGTTTACTTAGTGTACGCCCTTACTAGACTTTACTTTGATTTGTGGATCTATAACAGTGGCAAGGTGACTTCAAATGATAACCGTATTAGCCGTGTTTCGTCTCTTGGTTTTAAGTTAACCGGTAGCTCCCCAATTTTACCGCCGACTCGACTATGCTCTAGTCAAGGGGATAACTTGGACAACTTGATGATTAACACTCGAGTAGTTGTCCATTTATTACTGGCCGGTGTCTACTGGGGATCTGTTCTCCTAGGATGAATATTCGTCGCCTTCCTTATCGAGTTATTCTAACCTCTAATTAGGATGTGAGGATCTGCTCGTTGGGAAAAAAGTTTTATTATTAATCTATTCTCCCTGCTGCATTTAATAATTGCAATACATTGCTGGCTTTGGCACCTTGTGCATCATTTCAGGAGACCTAAGCAATTAACTAGGTCGGGAAGTGGATGCTATTAACCTCCAACACCGAGTCCCGAGTTGCATTGATTCACTTGTATCCCATTAATAAGTGGGGGATTAAAAAAGGCATCTATATCCTCTCGTTCTGAACAAGATTAAATGGAACAACTGCTTTATTTCTCTAATTTCGGGGAAGAAATGCGACAAAGAGGCACATTCTTTTGAGTAATGTGTACGCATTTGTTACTAGAAACTGTCGAAAATGCACCAATGGAGACTTCCTTGAAGACGAGGGAGGAAGTAATACCTCAGCAGAATATGCAATTGTCTACAATCAGTAGGTCTAGGGTCTGCTGACGCCCGGGAGACCCAAAGTGGCCCATTTTTTAAGGCTGAGAGAATTAAACAAATACCCAACTTATCGCATTGTCATCTTTCCTCTTTTGAGCGTCAGCTCCAGCCCTCCCATCCGTCATCTTCCTCCATCAGCCATCACGAGTCGACCACGCCAGTCATCGAATTTCCAATCAACTGCTACGATACTGATCACTCAGCAATTCTACTGGACCTGGAGTATCGTCTTATATGTAGAGTAGTGGAGGAGGGAAAGATATGCCAACCACTATGCTTACCCATCGTTAATCGTAGAAGCACTGATCCAAAAGCATAGTTACATGACAAACAACGGGATTTGACAGTTCCATAGAAGTGGAATTTCCCTGCTACGATGTTTCCACTTCAGTGCTGCCCAGCCACATCCATCAGCGTTTTATTTAGATGGCAGACAAGTGGAGGAGTTGTCACGTATGCGGATGGGGTAAGCAACTTCGTAACTAACTATTCTAAAAGGTTCACGGCTAGTGTTGATTCAAATGTTAATAGTTTTTATGAGTATTATGAGACCAAGGCGGTCACCGAGGACGGACATCATTTTCAGCCCTTCTGTTGAAGGTCTTCACCGAGTCTCTTATCCGCAGCATATGCACCTCTTCCGTTCAACTAAGATCTATCATCTAGTAGTAGACATCAGGACCGACTTTTTAAGATCCGACAGCAATATGAGGCTTCGCTGAAGAAGAAGAAGAAGAAGATATAACACTCAGAAAGAATATGTATTATCGATAATGCGGTGTGGCTTGGAACTAGCGGAATAGCCCGAAGGTAGGCTCGCCTTCGGTGGGTACAATGGCGGCACACCTGAGTGGTCCATTCACTAAAACCGAGAACTAAACAAAAGACTAACGTATCACAATTTTTCCTTCCCTTTCCTCTTCCAATTTATATTACCTTTTAATATATGGATTATTTTTATAGCTCAAGTCTTTGATGAAGGGGCCACTTTGGTGCTTCGCCGTTGTACACCCGTTGGGCAAGCTGGACTCGGATCCTTTCCCCTTGCCCAAATATATGTATGTTCTGTCTCAGTAGGATGCCTTTCACCCCAAGGGAAGTCTCGAGACGCAACAGTCTCGACTAAGAAAATCTGGAAATGGAACTTATTCAACGTCTGGCGTGAACATGTTCAGTGGATGGAGTAAAGAATTCAAATGCAAACGACCACAGTTACGCCTTTCGCAATGCAATCTCGGAGGAATGGAAATTATTCCTCCTCAACTTTTGATGATTGACATGGCACTGTGATTTTTCTGTTGATAGCAAACAGCCTTAAACGCAAGCATCTGTCAGACAAACTGATGAAGTATTTTTGCTTCTTTTCACAAATTTTTACCTTAAGCACTCCTAGGAATCCTGACTGTTTAGAGCATACAACAATTATTCTACTTATTGTTATTGTTTTCCCGGACTTTAATACTACACTTCACTGTCTTGTGTTAGGCTTCTATTGTGCTTCAAATTCGCTTCCACACGTTTTACCATCATACCCGGTGTTGAAGAAGCAATATAATGCATCTCCTTATTCCGTTGTCTGGGTCCTCGGATGAAGTAATCGCGTTATTTTGCCGCCACACTTTATGATGCAACTTGGATAGACTTCAAGGCTGCGGAATTGGTGGAAAAAAGTGCTCAGGCAATTGAATGATGTAATTGTGAAGCTTTTTATGCATTCATGAGATGGTTACAGCATTGCCATTGAGTGTGGCGCCCCGAGACGAAAAAGGGACAATAGTTGGGAAGACTTGGAAGCTATTGGCAAGGCCCAGAGGCTAGTCCACTCGAAGGAGGTGGAGTGGCGGAGCATCTGAGTGACGCTTAAGTTGCAACCATGAATTAAACAAGCATCCATTGCATTGCATTGAGAGCCTCCACTCCTTCTCAAAAGTAATCTTATCGAAAGATGCTTCAGCGTCAGCTATTGAAAGTAGGAAAGACTTGCGGCAATGTCATGACGTTTTTCGTGTTTAAAATACTGCTTTGCGATTCTAAAAATTCTCAAAAATCCATCGATCTCATCAACTGTTGGAAATGTGGAGTAGGTAGAACACTGGCGAACTGTGAATCTTGCAGCGAAGACATTTTGTGGCATCCTGAGACTTCCCTGACTATGTATTGTCGATGCATAGAAGGGATTGGAGCCGGTGGTATGGTCCAGAGGAGAGTCCATTCGACACAAGTTCAATAGCCGTTGAAGTGGACCTTTACCTTTACCGAGAGTTAAAGAAATAACAACCAACGCATTGAAATTTTTACCTGAATCAGGTAATGTGACAACTAAAGTGGTGGCTTGGATGCCATTGTTCAAGTTTGGAAAGAGGAGTGATGCTTATGTATCAGTGCGAAAAGTTGAATGCATATTCTCAAGTCCTGCAAAAACTGCAAACGACGCAACCTGGGGGTAGATGTCACTTGTAATCAGTATTACTGTCACTAATATTTGAGTGGTAGAGTTGTGTGTGTGTGTGTATGCACCATAGATCTGAAATCGCGAAAGAAGAGTGGAGGTGACGTAGGCGTTCACGTTCATGCACAATCATTCATTCACTATTGTCATCTCCATCAACTGTCCCCTTTATAACTCCACGGTACATGCAATTATTATAAGACATCGGTTGAATATTTATCTTTCGGTTTTGGCAAAGGGGCTTTGCCATTGTGCTGACCCTTTATATCTAATATACACATGCTGACCGAGTGTTCTGGTTTCTTTCGTCCTCAGAGAAGTAACTTTGGTCTTGAAGTACAGCCATCCTGATTTCTACTGCTGGATGATAAACCTCAGCGTGATGGAAGAGGAGACTCGGTGATGGCACCTACCAGGAGAGCTGAATATGATGCCCATCCCTTGCAACAGCTTCAGTTCCGTTTTTTTTTTGCAGAAAAAAGGTATTGGTAACTAGATCGACATGATCCATGCACCCAACAAGAAAAGGGTGACGGAGTTGCTTTGCGCACCTAGATGCAGGTATCAATGATGTGAATGATGCGGCACTTTTTCCACTTCCATGTTAGCTGGCTAGAGAGCATAAAGGTGAGAACAGCGCAATGAGGAGAGATAAACACGCAAACTGTGGTTAAGCCCACCGATTTTTATAACTGCTTTTAGGCCAGTGTTCCCACAAGCAGTGATGGACAGCACCGTCCTCGTATTCCGATGCAGTTCCCCTGCAGGACGGAATTCCAGATCCAGAAGGATTGTCAGAAGGGATCAGCGACGTTGTAGTCAAGTATCTTTTCATTTGGATGGATGATTTGTAGGCGTTTCCATACAGCAGGAGGTCGATGAAGGGAAAAGATGGGGATGACACCTGAAAGGGAGAGAGGCAACTTAATACGTCTATTTGTTTATCTCTTGATTTTGATAAATGGACCACTTCGATGCGCCTCCATTCTATCTCCGCTGAGAGGGCTGACCTCCGGGGCATGTTATTAGCCCCAAGCCCTTCTATTGAGTTTCATACCTTCTCTCGTCTTTGGGGAAGTATCGGGCCGTCAACGTTATTCATGCAATTGAAGTCGCCCAAGAGGCTGTATTCTGAACTGTTGATGGTAGATGCCATTTCAATGACCTTCAATCTCCTGGATAACCCCCTCACACGTATTTACACGCGGTCGTTTGTTTTTTGACCTAAAAATTGGGATAAACAGATGAGGAGATAAAGCAAGACAGTTGGAATGGAAGGAGAAAGAGGGGGAAGAGGAAAAAGGAAAGGTGGAAAATCAAAGGAAAGGAGTGATCCCAAATCAGCATGGAAGTGACGTGATCATCCGATCGAGCGCACCACATTAAGTGGGTAAATTACACGCGCTGCATGCACATAGAGGAGTCGCAGAGACCGGGAGACAAAGAGATCACAGTTGGAAACGCTCCTCGTCGGAGTTGGAGGGGGCAATTGAGTAGCGTATCTCCACCTCTTCCACGTCACCCGGCGCTTCTTCGGAGGTCACAGTCACAGATTTGAGTCAAGGCAAACGTGATGTGATGGCGGAGGCGGAGCACTAATTTTAATGAGATGGTACGGTCAATAAATGGGATTGTGAACGCGAGCGATCCTACTCCAAAGTAGACCCATTTGTCAGCATGTCGATGCTGTTGGAAAGCCAAGGTGTCGATAGTAGTGGGGCTAGATGAGTGTTTCACCTTCTGTCATTGACAAAGTGGAGCAAGCTAATCCAGGTTTCCTCAAATGTACTGTCAAGCCGTGTAGCGAGAACCCCAAAATATTGACCCTCAGAACCAATGCGAAACACATGGTCCCCACGCACTGGAATGCTCCCTTCTCCCCTTCTGATTGGTTCAAAGATATTCATTTAAGTTAAACGACCCTAGCGCACTTCTAGGGTGGCAGAGGGCAGCGATTGGACCCATTGTGACCAAATTGGTGGCACAAGTAGCACCCTTTAAGGCTACCCTTCTGATTCTCTAACACCCTAAACACAGCACAGTCAAAGTCACAGCTAAACTCAACCATGGTGCAAACACATCACAGTGAAATAAGGATCAACCCCCCCCCCCAGTTCAACACCGTGTGGGAGAAACAGAACATGGCAACACTGGCGATGTGAACACGACTCGCCGTTCCCCAGAAGAGGTTCAACCAATCAGACCTGCCCAAAAAGTGCCAAATCCCTCTCCTTCCATCTTTCGCAAGACTAGTAGCTATCGAAAAACTTGACACTAAAGCATCGCAAAACACGACATGGGCGGCCTCCAACAACCTGAGTGAATATACAAACACAACCACCACCAAGCTCTCCCCTCCCCCCACATTCAAGCAATCCAGAAGGCGAAATGCTCGAAGAATACGGAACATAGACAAAGTTTCATACTTTACGGGAGGCGAGAGGAGAGTGAAATGGGAAGAAAAAGGAGAGCTTTAAGAAGAAGAAAAGAAACTCGCACGCACACACGATTTAGGAAATTGATTTACAGGAACGAGACAAAGAATGAGGGAACACATGGGGAATGGGGACGAAAGAGATGGAGAGGCCTACCATAAGCACTTCTGAGGTTGCCGGTGTGCGTACGTGCGTGCGCGCCTGTGTTTGAAAGGGAGAGGCATGCACAAGGTTTCAGCACCAACACGCACACAATCACTACTTCTAACGTAAAGGAAGAAATAAGGAAATTTGCAGTAGAAAAAAAGTGAGAAAACGGAGGTGGGGAAAAAGTTAGGAGTCTGGAAGTTAGAAAATTCAGGAGGAGGCAGCACCAATTTCTGTTTTCGCGTCTACATTCTCCTCCTCTTCCTCCTCCTTTCCCTTCTCATCGGGTTCAGGTGAAGCCACAGCTGCAGTAGCTTCATCATCGACCTTAGCACCGTCTTCATCGTCGTTGCCAGCTTTTGATTTCTTCACTGATGCAGCACTTGCTTCACCGGACAACTGCTTCTGCTTTCCCCCATACTGATCTTGTTGCTGCTCAAAGTTCTCAACCATATGAGGTGATGTCGACTGCATCGACAGCTGCGGTGGTGGCAGTGGCGGCTGCGTCGAATGCGGCAATTGCACATAGCTATTCAAAAGTGTTGCTGCAGCTGCTGCGGAATGGCCATCCACAAAGGCTTCACCACTGGTGGGAGGCTGATATGCGGCAGCACCAGCGGCCATTGAGGCCGGCTGGAATGCCGCAGTTGGCCACTCGGAATAGAACTGCTGTGGCTGGCGAACTGCAGCAGAAACTGCTGCCAAAGTCAGAGATTGAAACTGCTCAGCAGCGAGATCAATCGGGTTTGGGTGAGCGTAGTGCTGCTGATGATGTCCTGCAACACCTCCAGACGCAACTGAATAAGTTGGCTGTACCAAAGGTGGTTGGGTTGGCCGCGGAAATTGAGGAGTACCAGCAACTACTGCGTTGGACGGAGAATACTGCAGCGGATAAAACCAAAACTCACTTTTTCTCTGTAACCCATCAAAATGATGCCTACGTCAGTCTCGTCAGCTTGTTTACACAAGCCTAGTAATCTGGCATCAATAATCGGTGCGAGAAAAAGTAGGTGACACAAACTGTAAACCAAATAGGTAACACCTCGATCGTTTCATGAATAATGATTTGCGTATAGAGAGGGAGTAATAATAACGTCGACCTATCTTTCCAGTACCAAATCAAGTCACGAAGGTATGAAAGGTTGCCCATTTCCCAGTAAATTATCGCACTTGAGCAGCGGGATTTCCTGCCCAGATGAATACGAGGTTTTGTGACAACTTTATTGTCAAAAAGTGTTGACGTGGGGATCAAATCGGTCAGATTGATAGCATCAAAAAAAGCATTTAGGAGAATCCTTTTAACAGTAAAGACGTGTGACCGGGAGTCGAAAGTAAAAACATCCCTTTCGATTATGTTCCCCGATATAACAAAAAGGCTCATCACGAAGTCTCAAGGCCTAGCAAGGATAGAAACTACAGAGCATGATGCGACCCACCATCACGGGATTGTTGGAAACTGCGGCAGCAACAACCGCAGCAGCAGCCAAGTGAGCTGCGTACCGCGAGTCAATCGCAGCGGCCGGTGAGTGACCGTTCACTGGAGGCGGCTGTGGTAAAAGATGATGCTGTTGCTGCTGGTGGTCAGTGGGCGGGGACTGAGGCGCAGACATCTCAAGAAGACCAGCGACGGAGGGCGTAGCACCAGTAGTGGTATTGACATTAGTTACAGCGACGGCGGTAACAGAACGCGATGTCTCATGGCCCTCAGTGGGGGGACGGGGCGGATTTGGATAGCAGGCAGTGGCCGGACCGTTGGAGGCTGTATGAACATAACCACCCGCAGCTGCTGCGGCGGCGATTATGCCTGCACTATCCGGTAGCATGCCTACTTGTATAAAGCACATTATAAATTTCATGGAGCCCTGTAATACCACTTTTCCCTAATGAACACATCAAAACCCGATCCAGTCTTCTGATAAGATGACCGATGTGGTCTGTAATGGTCCGCGCCTGTATACTGCTGCTAATAAAATGAAATTGAGACATCTGATCCCATGTCATACATTAATACTATCCTGCACCCTTATACTCCTCGCTATTTGGTGGAATGGAGAATGGGAGGGTAACAGTCAAAATGACCACTACACGTTTACAACACTCCCTTATGAGCAATAATGTAATCCCACGGCAGATCAAGTGGGAAGCATTCATAAAAATCCTATGCAGAAAAAAATAAATGACAGTGAGTCCTGACTGTATTGAGAGTCAGCCCTTCAATTTTCTAGTGCCAGCACACTTCAATCACTTTATAGAAAATATAGTCGCATTAAGCAGGAACTTTCCAGCACATCGTTACCATTTAATATGCAAACATGCAAGGAATGAATCCAGAAATATTCTTTAACTGATAATTTATAAAAGTGGTGCGTACTACAGAAGATCCATTAAAAACGCGTTAAATTTGAAAGAAAATCCTTGAATTAACAAGAAGACGTGTCATTCGCTCAACGCCAAACCAGTGAACCACGAACGCAACTTCGGGACACAAAATCGTCGGAAAGATCTACGATTTCGCAGAACATATCAAGCATTTGTGCCGATTGGACACAGCGAATTCCCTCTGATTTCCAAAAACGTTTTGGTGCCACAGACTTACCAGGCTGATAGATCAAACCGGGTGGAAGCTGCTGATTAGGGGAGAGAGTAGACATAGCTGGCGCCATAGTCTGGTGCTGTTGTTGCTGCTGGTTCTGTAAATGCAAATCACTACAAACGAGCTGCTGTGGTGGGGGCTGATGATGGCGCGGGGTGTGAAACCTTCCTCTAGAAGGACCAGTGCAGGACGAGGAAGAGGCACCAGCGACAACACCAGTTGCTGCTGCTGCTGCGGCAGCGGCGGCCGCAGCTGCTGCGGCGCGCCTCTTTGGATCCGCCTTGTCCGCCAACTTACAGCTAATCGGTTTGGCGCCACCGTTACCGTTTGGTGAATCACCGCTTCCATTACCACCAGCGAAAACGTAACGCCTTTCATTCATGCTATCCACGGCCCGTTGTGCCTGCTCAGCTGAGGCAAACCTGACGAAACCTATGCCTTTAATGAAAAAGAAAGGACTGAATTGGCGCCAGAGTAGGCCAAAAGCCGCAGACCTCGTTTCGCCAAATCATGTAATGTGTACCCGTGTAGACTCCATCCGTCTCCAGTAGCTTGACAGAGGTCACTTGTCCATAGGGTCGGAAGAGATTCAAAAGAGTTTCCTTCGTAAAACCCGTCTTGGGAAGATTCCGCACATAGACATTTAGAAGATCCTTTTCATTCTCTAAGGCATATTTCACCACAAGCTGCCGGCCTCCATTCTTCGACATCTCCAATAGATGATTAAGGGCTTTGACCGCGTCCTCCTCCGTCGCACAATCAATGAAACCGGATCCTGAAGGCAAAGTTTTGAGACAACCAGCCGATAAACTTAGAAATAAGCGGTGGCAACGAGGTCCTCGACTTAACTCAGGTGTGGTACCGTAAGGTCTAAGTGACTCCTGCCCACTTCGGCTACTATGATAAATGACCTTGACTCCCATTTATTCTTCTCAAAAGCCTTCATAGGTACAAGGCACACATGGGCTGGCTTGAAATCTTCAAGTATACTTTCTTATTTGTAACACCATCGATGCAATTATTCCATGAAACTTATTCAAGAGGATTAAAGAAAGAGGTGAATTGCAGAAGGGATAGATACCTTTGCATTTTCCGTTGAGAAGCATGGCTTTGCAGGACTTTGGACACACGACATTCTCAACCAGAGCTCGAACGGTTTCATCGGTGTCTGACTCAGAAAGTCCCGTTATGTACAAATTTGTTTTTGATGTTGTCATGGCCTTGTTCTTCTTGTGATTCTGCAAGAAAAAACCGTCAAGTACCGAGCTTTATGGCGGGGATAGAATTGGAACAAAATGAGTTCGTGATGCGAAACAAAAAATCATCCTGCTAGAGACAGGAATTTAGATCTTGTTACAAAAAAAATCCGTATTTAGCAGACGACATAGGAGTGGGTGATTTCAAGCACAAACCATAACTACGACATTTACCGTGGGCTGGGTAAGGGCACCAAAATGCTTGAGGGAATCATAGTTACGAAACTGCGTTGGCAAAAAGGGACCGGCGTGTTGTTGCGGGAGGGCGGAGGTGTGAGGAAAAGAGGGAGCTGTTGCAGCCCCGGAAAATGCCGCGCCCAGCTGAATCCCATTCAAGGGAGGAAAGTAGGGCAGTTGGGCTAGTTGATGTTGAGTCGATGCCGGTGGCGGCGGTGGAGGAGCGGGTTGAAAGGTTGTAGGGGAAGAGAGAAGTGCAGTACCTCTGAAGGCAGCTGCTGCCGCTGCTGCGGCATTTGCCTGGGGGGATGTTTGAGGAATACAAAAGCCCGGAGTTTGACGGGACTGTACAGCACCTGATTGGGCTGCAAAAGCTGCCACAAGAGGGGAACAGAGGAATGGGTAACCTCCAGGAGCTGCAGGGCAAAAATTGGTAGGACTCTGACTCGGATGAGCCTGATTTATTTGTAATTGCATAGAAGGGTGGCGAATCTGGGCACTCGTTGGAAAAGAATTAAAGATTGCTGTATTCGGCATAACGTCACCCTGAGCAGAAATGTTAGCACCCGGTGGGGCCACATTAGGTGCATTCCAGTTCGTCGGATAGGACATAATTCGATCGGACGGTAGAAGATAAGGTCAAACAATGTTCGTTTACGGGAAGGTGATAGGAAAATATTCCTAAAGCAAAAAGAAGTCTCATAAACCAACAATAAATTAGTAAGGGTGTCCAGTAACCAATTTGAAATGTTTTGACCGCAAATATACTCAGAAAGCATACTTTGATCACCCACAAAACCCTTGATGAGCAAGAATATCAGAAGCAGAGTAATTTCCGAGCTGTACTGAAAGCAACACGTAGTTTCTATAGCAAAGAATGGTGAAAATGCATAGACATGTCTAGATACCAGTAAGATTGCATTCCTATATTAACAGCTTAAAACTATAGTACCTAAGTCATAATAGAAAGGCCGAAGAAGCAAAGGAAACCGATAATACAATTTAACACAACAAGAATACCCCGACACCCATCAAGACACCAAACTAGGCCAACATGGCGAACCTGACCTTAAAAATTTTAGCCATTTAAAACAATTATTGATCGTCAATACATAAATCACGAATCCTAATTACTCTAAAATAACTTTTACTTAATAATTGGGTCCTAATTATTATTAAATTGCTAATTTGCCTACTTAAGGTAGACTTCTTGGGGTAACCTTAAACGATAATAAGGATTTTTAGGTCTTCTCACGTTTTCATCATAGGAAACGAGGACAGTGACCTAAAAACAGGTCAGTGTAGAGGGGGGCGGGATTTGACGCAGTCCCGTAGAGGTGGTGGTTTGCGTTGGTTCCTTCACGCCGCTTTGTTTTCGCTTCAGAACTGCCGAACAATTTCCGTCTGGGTTAGCGTGCCACATCACTGATAGTCAGTGCTAATAGAGTAACCAACTTTGTAGCGAAAGTTTTTAGATTTTTCAAGGCTAGTTTCGCACCTATTATAAACAACTTTCCAAACAGAAAGGACTAAGGTAACTACCGAAAATGGCCACTGTTTACAGCCCTCATATCAGAAGTCGTCGCTGATTATCCATCCACAGCACATGCATTTCCTCCGCCCCGCTAAAGTTTATTACCTGACAATAGAAATCAGGACAGATGTACACTAAGATCGAAACCATTCTACGCTGCCACCAATATAATGCCCCGAGACATCTCTGAAGTCGAAAGAAGACCGAAAAAGGAGTTAGCCCTCCGGAGAAAGTACAATGGCTTAAATATACAAAGTGGCCCTTATTCAAAATTTAAACAATGAATTTTTGCACGGTAGTGTCTTGATGTATTCGTTAGTTGCCACCTCATGTTTCCATGCTACCAGATAATTGGAATCGAATTATCGTGGGCACGATGATGAGGAAGTCGGGACTCTTCCATCGTTAAGCTCAGTAGTGTGCGTTTTCACTACCGTAATGTGTAGCGTGCATCAACTGGAGACGCTATTCTTGCATGAGAGAATGTTAGACAAACAACGTTCTATGCGAATCGTTTGATTGACATGTCTTTTTAAGGGAAGTTCACATACCTCATTCAGCTTCCCCAAATTCATTGCCAATTTTTAAGCAATTGTAGACCATATTTGGGAGCGCTGGATCACACTAAATGCCAGTTCATGGGAATAAATGTATTCTTTTCAACCAGAGCGAAGGTTTTGATAACAATATGGGTGTGTTGCTAGCTGAGTCTGGTTTAACAGAACTTACTTCTATTCACTTTCTCAAGAAGATTTCCCGGTCGCATATATTCAATGCTTGATCAGATCAAGATGTTAATTTCATTAGGATTTAAGTTGCTTCAATAACATTGTCACCGTAGTTCTATTTCACTTTTTGCTGGCAGCTTTTCTAATAGCGAATTTGTCGATGAATATGTTGCGGCGCCCGAGTCCTCATAGACGACCTTGGCAAATATACAATTCTGGAGAAAATTTTGCGATACATGCGCAAAAGGGACGTCAAGCTATTGTTAAAAGTGACACGAGCTGAACGTCATGGCATCAAAATAGGACCCGAAACCACGGAGATCGGAGTGTCCGCGTTGTTAAGTGTGGGATTAAAATAGTGATAATTTTATTACACGATATTATGCATTACTAGATTAATTGTCCCAAACTCTCCAAGAAGTTTTGCAAGAACAGTTTTTTGTGAGAAACAACTGCTTATCTGAGATAGAATGCAGCCACCTAGGTAAAACTTTGTCAAAAATGTCCTCGGAATAAAAGTATGTGGAAATAACTGGATTTGGCTGTGATTCTCACTTATAATGCATGATGAAATGTGCGATTAATTCGATGCTTGTTTTCTGATAAGCTTGTCAGGTGCAACCCTAACCTCTTAAACTTCTCAATAAATTTTGGTTAAAACAACTCGATCAGAAGGCCACAGATAGCATTTAGTAATTCAGATGCGCGTACAGGAAATCGATGGTGTTGGACCCACGAATTAATGGCGCCAAGCTGACTGACGCACTTAATTAGCGCTGCTTCAAGCAGGATTGTTGCAAAACCCACCCTCTAAGAGTGCCTTCTCGAGTATCTTGTCTTGCTTTGGGGTAAACGCCTACCGCGTAAATTTAATTATGTGAACATGGAATAGTTGTGTGAGCTCTTCAATTCAAGCCGCGAAGCCTTCCTCCTCATCGCGCTGCAGTCGTACCGTGTGATGATCACCCTTCGCGGCAACCATTACCTTCCAGTTCTTCCAGTTTTCATTTTGGCAGAAACGGATTTGCTTGCACTGAACCTCATTTTTTAGAACATCGTTGCACCCAAACTCGGTGCTTTTGCAAAACAATCCCAAATAGATGTCTGATTGTGCGTTACAAGCAGCATTTCTAACAGATGCGATTTTTCCACTGGCAGAGTACATCGACGCAATCGCATCTAATTCTTTATTGAGATCAGTGTAGAACTTGAAAGCATCAATCAAACTATGGAACCTGTCAGAGATTTTTTCTTTGTGCATTGAGTCTTAAAGAAACGAGTATGGGTACCGTCCGACCCCTAAAATTTGCATTTTGAGTTAATTCGCTGGTCCAGTTCCATGAATGCGGCTTGTGGTGGTTCTCTCATGAAATACAGTCTACAAAAGCCGGTATCACAAAGGTAAAAGTAATCATAAATGATGCTGAAAAATCATATCTTTTACGATGGAACGGACTGCTAGTATCGAAATCCTACCTTGATGGAAATAATCTTTCTTCTGCCTTTTGTGACTGCATGCGAAAAAGGAACGGCAAAGAGCACCAAGAGCGATACTGAAGCCCCAAAAAAATTATTTCGAGCCGGTGGATGTTCTGACTGACCTCTTGGATAAAGTGATACATTGGTTTGTGGACTTCTGTGTTGTCCTTCGAGATCTTCAATTCAGTCGATTGGCAAACATCACATCTTGACATGACAGCTTCAAAGTCGCTTAAATCCGAGGCTAACAGTTAATTTACATCCACCAATCGAGGTTCCAGCGTAGCAGATGTACTGCATCACTTACAACCGATACACTCCTCCTGGGCCAGTTCAGATACTAGCGATCGCAAAGCCAGAGAATAGTTGTAATTCCTTCACACAGCATCATGTGGTGATGAATGCAGGCTCTCACCAACCAAGATGCGGGACCTGCCGATATCTACCAAGACTTCAAATACAGGCACAACGCGGCGATGGAGTACTCACAAACGTTCATGCGTCAGTGAAGATCCCATGAAATTTCAGTCCATATTGAAATTGTACAAGGGAAAAAGCCTTCCGTGGTGTGGATAAGTACAATTATCATGCATAAATATTTGGAATTCCGAAAAGATGGTACATAAGCTCGGGGTTGATAAGGAGTGGAATGGACTGTTTCAAAACGGCTTCGCAGCTCTGACAAATCCCACTTGTGCCGAAGTCTTCAAAGGAGTTAATTGAACGCATAAGCGCAACAGAGGACTGTGAGAAGTAAATGCACTTCAAACTTTTTGAAGTGCATTCCTTCGACACACTTGAAGATTGCTTTCCATGCCACAAGCGTCTCCACTCAAATGATGAATGACAAAGTGAAATGTATAGAAAAAAGAGGTATTTGTGGCCGACCCTTCGACGAAACGATTCACCTACAAGGCCTAACCTATAACAGCTCAAACCTGACACTACTCCAAACTGCTGGTGGTGGACGCCATTTCAATGACTTTCAATCCTCAAAATAGAATCCTCACACGCATCGGTTGTTTGGTTATTTCTCAGTTTTGGTAAATACGGGTGCTCCTCCGTTGTACCTCCGCTGAGTAAGCTGACCCCCCGGGACATACTAGTAGCCCCAAGTCCTTCTGCATGTCGACAATTCATACTCCGCTGCGTATTGTGTCTACCCCCATCTGTAGATCATTGTTGAATCTTTGGAGGAGCTTTCCTTTTACGGAAATTAACTTATGACAGCCCATATCTGGTATTGCGCTCCAAACCACTGGTGGTAGATGCCATTTCAATGACTTTCAGTCTCCAGGACAACACTCACACGCATTTACACATGATCTTCTGCTTTTCGATACAAAAACAATGGAGATAAACAGACAAGTAGATAGAACAAGATGGTAAGAACGGGAGGAGGAGAGGAAGGAGGAAGAAGAAAAAGGAGAGGAATCAAAGGGAAGGGATGATACCAAATCAGCATGGACGTGACGCGATCAGTCAAACGAGTGACAAAGAGATCGCAGTTAGAAACGCTCCTCATCGGATTTGGAGCCAGAAACTGGAGAGTGTTTCTCCACCTCTTCCACGTCACCCGGCGCTTCTTCGGAGGTCGCAATCACTGGTTTGAGTCGGGGCAGACGTGAGGTGGCGGCGGAGGTGGAGGCAGAGGGGGACGTAGAGGAAGGAGGTGGAGCACGAACTTCAGTGGGTGATGTCACAGCCAATAAGGGAGGTCGAGAACGCAAGCGATCCTGCTCCAACGTAGACACCTTCGCTAACTGTTGATGCTGTTGAAAGGACGAAACGCCGGTAGTGGCGGCAGCGGTAGCAATGGCAATGGTGGAAGAGTTGGATTCCCCGGGCGAGGGAAGGTCGGTGCCCTCACAGAAGTCACGTTTCAGTTGGGTAAGGGCAACCACGAGGCTGGCAAAGGTAGGACGTCGGTTAGGGTTCTGGTGCCAGCAGGACTGCATATGCCTGCCCAGTTGGCGTGGCATTCGGTCAGGTGTGGTCAGGCGGTATCCTACACGCAAGTGGAATACAAACCCCAGTTATGCTCATAAACCTGATTGTAGGGCTCAGCTGAAAATCCACACAGAAAGGGATTACTGGTTTTAGGCAATAAATCATAGTGGAAGATTTAAAATATATTTTTGACATAAAGTAAACGAGAGCATAAAAAAGGATTTTTAAAATGGGAAGTTGACGTACGAATATGGTGATTCCACACAAATCCGAAAATGACAACTTACAGTGAGCAATAGGACATAAAATTACTTCTATTGAGAAGGCCTTACTTGACTACTACTACTACGAAAGACAGTTTTCAATGAATAGTGGAACCCACAGCCTTTCAATTGCCAAATGAAGTTGACGCAATGCAATGACTCCAGATTGACACAAATTTATTTCGCCAGAAAATGTCCCCATAATAACTCTAATCAGCACTTCGGCACACAGCTGACAGAGGAGCGAATATAATACGCTCAAAATGAGCTTAAAACACTGAAATCAAAAGTGGGGTCATTAGATTTCCCCATGCGTGTGGCCCACAACAACAATGCATTATACCCGATGGAAGAATTACAAAGATTTCAAAAATGTCAAAATGTAACGCAAAAATACTGAAAAGGAGAGTGGGTGGCGTTGAATGGGAGCGATGTTAAATAGAGTTCGGCTTAAAATAGCCTAAATCGGCGTCTGAGGTAGAGGCCAGGTAAAACTGTCAGTCCAAATACGCCACCACTGACAGCAGCTTACCTATCTGACGTGTCTACACATCATGTTCTTGCTAAAACGATCAAGAGCGGAGCATGAGGGGGAAAAGGGGAAACCACACGTAAAACGATTGAAAGATATTACGAGTTAGCTTGGGATCGCAACTACGAAAAGACGTCCGATACATACACGTGATAGTAATAGCCCCGACCTATGCACGAAGATTGGATCTGCTTCACCTTATCACGACAATTTATTTAAAAATTGGGCAGAGAGAAGGGCTGCAGGAGGCAAGGTTGGCATTGCTTTGTTAAAAACTATGCATGATAGTAATTCCATAATGGGTTATTTTTACCAAAAATTCAACCAACCTTAAGTCCACATGTTCTCCACAGTACGAAGTACTATTCTAAATTACCCTATCTGAATTATTTAGTGAAAAAAAGCTGTCAACGGAGAACATTGTAACATGCCAAATAGTAACTGTAACGTTTTAAAGAGGGCTCACAATACCTTCGGATCATGTGTTACGTTTGGATTTGCAATGTCATTTGACCCTTCTAGATTTTACGCCCTGATCAGTGTGTTAGGCTAAGCGATATCATAAAAACAAGGCATAATGAAGGTATTTTAAAAGCCTTTTTCTACTATACCCCCTCCCCCCTTGCAAAAGCAATAAAAGTAAGGTAAAGTAACCCTCCACTTCGCATTAAAATCCAATCCTACATCTGGTGGACAACACTGCTCTCAAGCATTCGGGTAAAGGGTGGATTAACTCCATTTTGAAGTAATTTATTGCAGCAGAATGAGCTATTAACGAAACACAGGTTTTCCAAGGGTCCACTTGACGGATCCTCAGTAACTTTGATGACAATAAAATGGCTATCAAAACACCACAATACTAACTCGAGGTAAGTCATCTGTACTGCACAAATTAAGAGATGCTAAGCACTGATAGATGGTGCTCATTACAATCATTTAGCAAAGTGTATTAGTTATTAATGGTTGGGTGTTTGGTATATGGTAAAATAAATTGAATTAAATTCTGTGCAAATCCTTCACACCCCTTACTTGCAGGGCCGAATGGATGTGTCAAGTACTAGCTTTCTGCGATAGAATGAAGGGCACCCAAAGCAGCATTGGAGTGGTAGGACATTTACTGCCCACAATAGGTGGGAAAGCATGGCTGACAGCTGTCGAAAAGATAATGTTTCACTGAAGCACGCGAAGAGCGTTGAAAGAAATCAGTAGCGAAATTGCCACGCATTTTATGGCGATGCTTGGAAGTAGTGAAGAAGCAAATGAAACATATCACGATCAGTGGAGGCTAATGTGTAGTGAAGCATAAGCATTGCATAGACATAAGGATAGTACAACGATTTTAGTCTACGTGCACACTTCAGGAGTTTCACAATATTTTAAAAGTCTCTAACTTGTTAAACGGGCTAAACAGGAACAAGAGGGATATACTTATTCTTCCAACAAATCTGGAGAGAATCCAGAACTTGGAGTCCTTGATGAAGGGCAAAACCGAGCAAAATCTGCAAGAGCCTCATAAATTCCATCAATTTTTATCCCTCTTGTCGTGACACTGCAAGATACACACCAACGATGCACACCAGAAGGAAAGCTTACGTTATTTTTAGTGCAAAGCCCCAATAATGGAAAGAAACCGTGGGCTTGAACTAGCGATACTGGTGTTAAGTGACTACGATCCATCACTTGGAAGGAGTACATCTGAGTGAATAAGCAGCACTGAGGATACGTGACAACAGAAAAGCAAGAAATCCCAAGAAAACGGAAACTTTAGCTACGTTAAGAGCGAAGAGAGGAGCGGACGAATGGGCAATGCTCGGCCGCAGCTGTCGGTGATGATTTAATGAACCACTGACCAAATGAACGGAAAAAAACACTGGAGAATTACGAGGAGAATTACAGAGACGAAAGCACTCACCATTAGATTAAAAACCGAAGTAATAAGTGGTCATGAAAGGGCTATACAAATACATATTGAACAACATTTGAGCAGAGCATATTGGTCGCTAAACATTGAAAGAACGAATGATCAAGACCAAATGGTAATTCAATTCAGGTGGTCCACGAGTAGCGAGATAAAATTGAATGATTAAGTATGAGTTGCCTCTCCGCTACAGACGTCGAGTCTGAAAATCAGAGATGACTCAACAGTTCGTGCTATTAAAGGTGTAAATTACATCTTCAAATGCCGTTTCAGTAGCTAATGTTTTAGCATCCAGTGAGTAAATGATTTATATGAGAAGCCCCATTCCAACAGGCAAACTTTAATCTTGATAAAAAAGTGAGTCAAAAGCAGGTGCAGTGAAAGGGACGCATGAATCTCAAATTACACAAGCGTGTATGTGTGTGTGTTGGAAAGGAAAGTCGACGTCAGAACTGAGTCAGTGTAAGTTTAGCTACGCATACAGCTCTCCCAGCACAGCACTTATTTGAGAAGAAAAAACAGGGAAGTTTTGATAAAAGTGGGTCATACGATATGCAGTGAGGGAATATGCCCGGTCGAACACTGAAGAAGGACCTTTTATTCCAGCACTTCATACAAACATTTTTGAAATAGTAGATAAGGAAGCACTTCCTGCTTACTCCACTTATGAGTTCCGTGGTGTCCAATGCAGGTCAGCTCCCTAGTGAGGGTGGGACAGGATACGTAATTACTGCTTTGAAGAAAAGTTTTATCTTTGAAGTATTTATTTGTAAAGAAGTAAAACAATCAAACCCCGATTCAAGAACGGATATGACATCTAGGTAGGAAATATAAAAAGAGAACTAAAAACGTGAAACAAATTTTCCTTTTGGGTGTAACATATGGACGGAGAATATATTCCACCAAGAACCAAGCGCTGACAGCACTCACCATTTTCCACAAGATCACGAGTCTCGCTGTTGGTGAGTCCATGGTAGGGAGTATCACCGGCGCTAAAAATCTCCCACAGTAGAATGCCAAATGACCAGACGTCACACTTGCTGGTATAACGGTTTGAGTAGAGTGCCTCCGGAGCTGTCCATTTAATCGGAATCGGCCCATTACGGTCGCTCAGCTACACAAAGAATATGGGGAACAAAAGGCAAGAGCAAGAGATATAAACGTTGCCACTGTTTTCACCTCTTCTAATGGTAACGGCAATGCCGGCAGCGAAAAAAAATGCAGGACGCTCGGGTGCAGAAATGCTCACTGCTGATGGATGAATGAATGTTAGGGTCACGATGGGGCGAGGGGGACAAATGGATGTTAGGATGGCTGGGGAGTGGAAAACACAGTCCCGCTGCCTCCAACGAGAAGGGAAAGGGAGAGAGGTTAAATAAGAGGTGGATTACCTTCTTGGTCTTTTTGTGTCGCTTCCTCTCCCCCTCTTCTGCTGACTGCCCGGGCTAAGGGTAGGCGGGAGGGCGGACGATTAGAACAGTTGCACCCAATGCCACCAATAACGAAAGCACTGTCATTTCGTATGCTGTTTACGAGTTATTCAGCTCACCTAATTCACCTATCGTCTTTCTAAATAGCATTTCAGAGCCTTAATCGGAAGAGATGGGAGAAGACGCTAAATTTATGCTGCGAATGCAACAATGGCCACCATGAAAAAATTATGACAAGCTTTGAAACCATTTTTGGTGGAAGCTTCTAGCTGCTTCAAGATTTTCTACTACTCAAAACCCGTGAATAACCACAAGGAACCATCTTAGGGATTGTTCTGAAGTTGCTGTTACGCAGGTGGGCAAAGTTTGGGTCTCAAATGGGCTTGTGTGTTCAGGAGTTACTTTTAGTGGGTTTAGAGTCTTTGGTGTCTAAAGATTGGTAGAAATGGCTGGGAATGAGATAACTGTATTCTATTCCGTCGTAATGACACTTTTCGAGTGAACATAACGACGTTTTAAGCGTTGACGAAAATTCCAGCTTGGATACATTTCCGTACTTCAATCGATCAGTTTCATATCAAAAAATAGGAGAAAATGTGTCAGATAAGAAACCCGTGAAATGTTATTAAGTCGGAACTGATTCACCGAGACCTTGTTAGGGTAAGCAAGTGGGTTACACATGTCGGAAGATGAGTAATCCTGCCCTCACCAAGTTCAACAGATCAGAAGGCAAATGGCGAGGATAAATGGAATCGAGTGGGTAACCAACCTCATAAACATGCTCCTCACGAGCCATTCCAAAATCAGCGATCTTCAACACCCGGTCCTCTGTTAAAAGACAGTTTCGAGCCGCTAGGTCGCTAAAAGCAAAAGAGATGAAGGAATATTCGACGGAGGAACCAATTCTAACACAGCGTGTAACTTTGACCACACATTGACTAATCTAGTGGTCAAAATCGGGCAAGACAGTAAACGGTTCCGGTGTGAGTTACCCCTTCTCTACCAGAGCTACCATGCCATAATTGCTCAGTTGTTACCTCCTGAACAACCAGGGATTGGTTGCAATACCGCACATTTATGCCCATTTTAGGTGTGTGATTTAAGCGCTGTAGGTAGGGAAACTGCCATCAATGCTTCAAGTCAAAGAGGCCATATCACATTAAAACATCTACAAAAAAGATAACTAATTTTAATGGATGGAGACAAAATTCTACTACGCAAATAAGCATGATAAAACTTTAAATGACCCTGAGAAAGGCAAAGGGGAGATGAAAATCATCCATTAGGGGTTGGGAGAGTAAGGGACTAAGCAAAAAGCTATCTAAACACAGCTTTAAGGCGAGAGGAACCGATTTGTTCCCCAAAGCCTAAATATGGCTAATGCGAACTGAATAGTCAGCATATTTGGCACTAGAATTCTTCCTAAGGCCTTTAGGTAATAAGAAGTGTAGAAACATTTAATTGCCTACGACCTGGATAGGCGCCAAATTCGAGAACAATGTGGATCGTCCTAATTTTGGCAGTAAATTATATCAGAATTAACTGTAACACCATCACAACCAACACCTACAACCTTCTCTCACATGCACATGGAACGATGCATTAGAAGGGATGCTTTATGCAGAATTTGTGAGAATGGGATAATGAGGTATGAAACAAAATCACAGTGGAAATAAAGGGAATGCATTTTAGCAAACAAATATGAGCAAGTTTCATTAGACAACCGGTTCATTGGAAACCAGATTGATACGATAAGCAGTTTTCTGACAGTGGAACGGATTCCAAATGGTTGGACAAAAGGTGCGGATTGGTAAACAGAAATCGATTTCTCTATTTCCTCTCATCTTCGACAGGAGATTTCGAGTCGGACTTTCACCTGTCCGCTTTCCGGCAGAATCTTGAAGCTGACGCCAATTTGAGTAGCCAGTTATGTGATGTCGAAGTGAGCAAGGCCTGAATTCAACTATTCAGCTATTTGGATAGTTAATTCCGCTTTACTCCCGGAATGATATGATTTCTTGAAACGCAATTATATGATGTGGAAGTAAACGCAGCTCAAATTCACTTTCCGAATAGCTATGAAGGTTCCACTTTGTTCCGCCATAGTAGAAGGGGAAAAAGGCCATGCAACATGTATCAACACCATACAACGAATCATCACCCATTTGCAAAGGAGGGTTTGCTTTGGCCTCATCAATGACACCCACCTCCCATTGACGTTTTGCCCATGATTTGCACTATACTTTCATGCATTACCTTTCCAGAAGAAAATGACAGTAGCGTCACCTCACACACATTGGCCTTACGCGAATTTACCCTGATAATTTCAATTATAACAGCACAACCATCATGCACTCATCAAATCTCAGTTACATTTAGCTTCGTATCAATCAGTCTTTTTGCCTATCCTACCGGATAAAATCGCCTTTGCTATGGTGTGATTGATGAAAAAGTAAGTGGAAAAAGTAGTACTAGAAGTGCATTAGATGTGAGAGGAGAACAAACGAGGCACCTTTCATTTAGCCACTCACAAATTTTTACTTTCGATAGACCTTTAGAATGAACCATTGGGCCGACACTCAATATCTTTACTTGAGATGAATGAATGCAAGGAGTGGTACTGAAAACATGCTAAGTTTTAACATTGAAAAGTACTCCCAGTAAAAATGTTATTCCCTCTTCTTGTTGTGACAATATAAAGATGCTCCTATGCATCGATAGGCCAAGTGAATGTAATGCTTAATACAGGGCAATAACCACTGAAACTTTCGTCTCAGATGGTCGAGGGAAAGCACGAAAGATCCCTTCGATTAAAGCATTACTAGATAAGGGGAATGTCCCGCGACCTCCATATTCCCAAAGAATATACTAAGATAGTAGACGCTAAATAAAAAATGGGACGAGGTTACCAAGTTTAACGCTTTAGGTAAGCGCATAGAAGTAGCAATGGTAAGGTGAATATACTACTGAAATGAGGGAAAAGTTACCGGTGGATGCAATTTTTGGACTCAAGGTAGGCCATTCCATTGGCTGCGTCGACACACATCCTCAAGAGAAGACGAGTGTCTGCAGTTTGACCATTCCTTCGTAGAAATGACAACAGAGATCCACCTAAGTTATTGAAAAAGGCAGATGGTCATGGGCTATCATGTTTTACCTACTTCAGAATCCGTTTCACACAAAGAATTGATCGTGGAATGGGAATATCTAGTTTAAAATTAAAAAGTTAAAAAATGACTTTGTTCAGACGCTAGAAATTGTAGTAAGAGAGATGTTCCAATCATTTCCCTCCATTATCACAATCTTTATTCTAGTTTCTGCAGTTTTGTAATAACCCATTTCATCAAGCCCAAGAGTCAGCGAAAAAAACTTCAGTCAGATCCTGGCACGCAGCAATCCACTGCATGTTCTTAGACGCCATACTCTAGAGTTGCAAGCAGTTCACGGGCAGCAATAAAGCCTGGTATAAACGTCATTAATGAGATTAGAAGTGGCATAAAAAGATACACGTCATCACATAATACTCCTCATCCCTCACTCGCTCTACCTCTCCGGATGGATGTTGCGTGTTTGCTTCCAAAAAGCAAGCAATTGGATGTGGATTTTAGCATGCTGGCAAATCAAGAGTAGTGGGTATCCAGGTTCTGCAATCAGATTCTTCCCCTTGACTGACTCCGAATCCTAAATGCCCTTCTTAGGAGCGATACTTGGAAGCCAAGATCAGGTCGAAAGCCATGATGGTTAAGAACATTCCTTCGATTATGTCGTGGAACCAATGAAATAAATCAAGACAGCAATGTGGACGCCTATCACACCATTGGACTATGTGGGAGGCCTGGAGTGGGGGGAAGCTATGGTAGCGGCAGATATGATCGGTGTATCTGGATAAAAAGACGAGAAATATAGGTGGATGGAGGCCACATAGCATATACCTACCGCTGAAATGAGAATCACACCAATGAAAAAAAAACTGGTGTGAATTATTGCATGTTTATTGACCCAATCATGACCTCTTTCCTTGGCGAGCCTATAGACCTCTCACGAGCTTCCACTCTCGAAGTGTAAGAAACCACGAACCACAGACCAAACCACTGGGCTATTAATGAAAGGGTGTTCAAAAACGAGCGAGAGAGAGTTAAAGAGGAGTGAATAATGTGCGAGCAGAGGTGCTAGAAGGAGTGGAGGCACGCAAATTAAATAAAGACAAATGCCGTGAGAGCGTGAGAACGTGGAGCAGGCAGTGAATAAGCCAAAAAGCGGTGGTGGTTTCTTGCAAACTAGCCTATCTATCAACACATTTACATCCTTGCCACCTACAGCAGAGGTCAGGGAAGGGGCAAAGAGGGAAGAGAGTGACCAATAAGTCAAACCACAACAAGCATAATCTGCAATCAGTGGAAGCGGCGTACGTTGAAGTCGGACTTCAGCCCATCCGCAGTGTGGTAGAAGGTAATAATGAAAGACATTGAGCATCTCGCTTGGTGATTTAATTTCGCGCAAAAACAGAACTGAATAACTGCTACTCCAAGCGTACAAACATTCAGGCAAGATTTTGTTCATGTTTATTGCGTTTCCTGTCTAGGTCTCATGCGAATCGACTGCCAGACCCAACAAAATACAATCTATTCAAAGACAGGAATATTAAAAATTGGTTGCTTTTGTGCCTCAGTTCAAAGAAAGAAAGAAAGGAATAGAACGACAGACGCGATTTATGCCGTGTCAGGCTAAAGTCCACATTATTGCAAATCTATTCTCTCAAGTGATAAAACCAAACGACATGTAATGTAGGAAACCTATTTAGGATGAAAGCAAAGAGTGATAACAAAATTTACCCAAGCATTATTTGCTTAACTTGTCATTAAGTTACAACACCAAGAGGGAGATAGCAGTCACAATACTCTGTCTATACTCAAAAAAACGAAAAAATAAACATTTAGATGCTTCAGGTTAAATAAGAAAACCAGTGGGAGGTCTAACAGTGTACCCACATAGGTTAACGTCAGGTTACAACCGTTCCATCTGAGCACTTAGTCCAAGGATGCACAGATTGGGTAACTGTGACAAGATCCTTTTCAGTATTAGCACGGAAGGTGAATTAAGAATTTCGCATGATCAATCCCAAAGTAGCGTAGTTTAGAAGACATCAGTTCTATGACAAGATTATCGTAGGCAATGAGCCTTGGATTTCTCAAGAAAACAATTCAGTATGCACACATTGAGCTTGATAGTAAAACGACTAACTTCCAAAAGTACATCGGTTCAGTGCACACTGAGGACATGATAGAACAGAAGACATTTAACCACGCGAGCTCTTCAGCATCCATAGGTTTCAGTTACCACTTGACGTAAATTTATAAATAAACCTATATTCATACTCTCACGTCCCCACGTCGCACTAGAGAATGTCTCAGGCGCTAAGGCTTAACGTAACTACTTACCAGCAACGTACTCCATGACAATCATGATAGGATGGGAGCGAACAGCAATGCCCAACAGACGCACCACGTTGGGATGGAAGAAGTTGAGAGCGGTGGCCTCGCCTTGGAGAAACTTGCGTCTGATTTCCACCTCCGCTGGACCTGCTCTACACGTCTTCACTGCCACCTCGCGTCCGTTGTAAATGCCACGATGCACCTCACCAAAGTTGCCCTACAGGCAGAAGAAAAGGCTTCATGAAGAGACAATACAGTTAGCTTATGAATTTGATCAATTTGGCTGCGGATTAAGTTCGTAATATTTCATAATGAAGCACAAGAGGATGCTTCCACGATAGGCATACACAACGATTTGCGGCTTCGCTGTTGAATAAATTGCGATTTCCTCGAATAGTGCCTGACTCCGGTCAATCACTCTACGCCAGAGGTAAGTTCATCTAGGAACAACTCACGCCAAGAATGTTGACATCATTTCAAATCCAGGGAAATGCATTGAGCCTCAAAAAAACAGAGGGGGAAAGACAACCAAAGTAGTTCCTCAAATGAATCCACAAGGGAATTCTCAAGGCAATATTTGGGATTAATAACTAAAAAACTCTCTTCAGAACACACGAACTACGCTGAAATGAACCACAAAACCCACACCTCAGATTACAGCCAATTCATGAAAAGACAAATTTTACCGTGACAATTCCAAAGACCTGACGAGCTTTCTGAAGATGTTGAACTTTGAAGTGAACACTCGTAAACTTAAACCGCAATTACCTGCCTTCTTTCAAAATCAAGCCCCGAAGCACTGGCTGGCTTCACAAAACTCTGTCAAAAACCTAGGACACATCAAAAAATACAAAAGCAGTCGATGAAGAATTTGACTTCAAACACCTACATCAATGGTTAAATGAGATTTTGAAGGTAGACTAAACAAGTTATCCACCAAGCAGTCGCCGTGGCATCATTATTGACGTTTGATGAGTTTTCCTACTCCCGTTAAAGAGATTCCAGTCGGAAACCAAGCTTTTATCAAACGACAAAAACTTATCAGTTTTGGAAAAGGAAACTTCAGTTAAATCACAATAAGATGCAATTGACAGTAAAGAAAGTGACGTGAACTGCTTATTTGAGCAGATTCTTCCTGCCAACAATTTTCCAAAATGCAAGTGCCCTTTTGTGGATTTTCACGGAACTATAATTCTTCGATGCTTTCTCAAAATACCAAGAATTTCAAAAAAAGAGAAGGTCGTTTCGAGTATCAAGAGTGGAGAGGTTAACGAAAAATCTAATTCACGGATTCGTCGCCTCCCACCGGCAAAGACGTAATAAAGAATTGGTTAAATGGCCTTTAAGATTGGAAAAGAAATATTGGAAGGAGACGAAATAAACTTAATTGAATGACCCTGATTTCTATTTCTTATTAAATGCCGTTTGGGAGGGTATTGACCACAACCTGACTCCTAACATGCGGTGCAGCCAAAGCCACAGACGATCCAGTTTGGCTCACCTGTCCAATCTTTTCTAGCAGGATGACATCCTTATTATCCAGCTGCCAGTCTGGTCGCGAGATAGGGTTAAGGAGGATGGCGCCAGAGGAATGAGTAACCGGTTTACCTGTTCGCATATGGTATTCAATGAGGTCCCTAGGGTTAATGAAAGAAGAATAATGAAGTAGTGAAAATTCTGCACTTCTTCGCTTCTGGACCTGAGTTGCATGAAAGGCGTCTATTCACTGCCAGCATTTTCATTTTGCCCCCAACGGCCCAACTATTTATCCAATGTCACCACATGGGGATTTCGTTTCAAATACTTACGCATCAATGAAGCTTGTAAAAGCTAGATGTGGAAATTAACATCAGAGTTCCCATAAAATGGTTAAAAAATTTCAGCCTTTATAAAAAAGCGGTTTCCTCAGATAGCGGAGGATCAGAATTGACCAGACAAAAATTTTGATTAGGTTGTCTGAGAGATTATATGCTTCTAATTCAAAGGTATTCTGACCCCTCCCCAAAGGCTATACGGCATCAAAAACCATCATCTGCCCATCCCTTAATTTGTCTAGTCATTTAATCCGCCTGCATCAAATGAAGGTACACACAAAATCCTGGTTCCTGGTTCAATTACAAGAAGCCTATCGTGAAATAATTTGAACTAAATTCCATTCGAAGAAATAAACTCAATGGAATTGGACCAGTGAATAACAGTAAGTGGTATTTTGTATAAACTAATGGCAATGAAACTTTAGTAGAAGAGTCAGCGAGCCCCCTTGACGGTTTTGAAAGTGACCAGAAAACGCTTTAAAAAACTATTATCGAATCTGAGATAGTTCATGCCCTCAACTCATCCTAACAATTCGCATGCTCAAAGTACTTATGAAAGCAATTCATATGCGGGTAAAAAAACGTAGGGCTGAAAACGTTTAAAAGTGGAAGGCGAGTTCATACCTCAGGCCAGTGATCGCCAAAAAACTGATTTATTTAGTGGGAGAACCTAAGAGGCTTATTTGGCACTTTTCTAAAGAGTGAAGAAGTGGATTCAATGAACTCTTTGTCGGGCATAGATGAAAGAACCCTATATTTGTGTTAATGACAATCTGAGATAACTTTTAAAATGATTTATCAGCCCCACCAAAAAACAACCATCATATCCTGTTAAAAAACATTTAGTGTTTTCATGAAACTGATCCTAAAGCTAAGCCATGGCACACAAGCTTGAGATAAACAGCGAAGTTAACACACGGCTAGAAAACGAATCTAATATAAGTCAATGGAGAACATAAATGAAGCCATTTCAATTTCAAGTAAATTGCACGAAATCCATTCACAGAACGAGCGAATGTGGCTTTAAATACACTCGTTCATTAAAGCCCTGTGAATCTAATCAGAATCCCATTTGACAACCCACCTAAGAGTCGGAAATTCATAATCCTCAAAAGACCATCCCCCGCGTCGGTTCCCAAGATCGCCAGAGCCTTCCACAGCCTCATCACCACCCTGGATGATGAAGTGTTTGTGGCCATTCCAGTAGACAGAGAGAACCATTTTGGTGACGACTACCTTGCCTCCACTACCACTGCCGCCACTTCGATCACCGCGTAGATCTTCTGTGGACTGAGAGCCGAGCAGCGTCACGGTTGAAGAGGAGGAGGCTGCACCGACGGAAACGGAGCCAGTGGTGGAGGACCAGAGATTGGTGAGCGAGGGTCCCTCGCTGTCACGCTGGCGGTGGTGCTGCCCACGGTTACGACGTGCCAGATAGGAGGTGGAGGCTGCTTTGCTCGTCTCGCGGACCAAAAAGTCTCCCTGATTTTGCAGAAGCCTGGCCGTGGAGAAGAAGCGCTGTTAAGCATGAACTATTCCATTGTGGCACAAGCCGTCTTGATTCTACGACATAACCAGTTAATGATATCATTTCGGTAACATGAAAGATGCCTGAACCTGGTCTGATGACTATCCTTGTTTAGATTCGAAGTAGGCTTTTACTAGAATTACACGACCACCAGTAATGCAGCAACGTGGATTATGTGTATGGAGAGAAGTGGTTTATGAATAACGGCAAAACGAATGAGCTAAATGGTGCAGCTTAAATTTGAAATCCACAAAATCCACCTTTGTAGTCGACCAAGTTAGTAAACGCTACTGTCTCCAAAACGACCAAATACTTAACTTAAATGCACACAAAGGAAATACATCAAATTTTTAAAATCATAACCATGTAGAAAGACTAATACTCTATTGCGCCATTCTGAAATTACCAGGTCAAAACTTCGACATTCAAGTCACATTTTCGCACATTTTGAACGATCGTCGGAACAAACTGTGCTTCGATATCCGTAGGATTTAAAAAAACGTCCCAAGCAGTAAGTTTTCTCCAAAAATGCTACGCATAGAGACTGTCAAAAGCTACACCAAAGCAAGTGATTAATGTATGCAACTCCATATCCGATTTCGAAGAGGCAGACGTGAAAGGAATAGAAAATTTCTCAAAAGGAAAAGCTTCTCACAAAACTCCGTGCAATGACCTGAGCTATATGACTTTTCTCCAAAGCATTGGTGAGCAAATATTGCTAAAAGGAAGTGCAAATTGAGATTTTTAATGCATAGGAAGTTAAGTGAGAAAAGTGTATGACCATGTATGCTCGGGGCCGCTCCAGTAGAAGCAACCAAATGATCTAACTAGATGAATTTAAATGAAAAGCATTAAAACGGCTGGTTTAATCTACTTCTTTCATCTGAGTAGGAAGGTAGGAGACCAATAAAAAGTGAGCTACAAGGTTAGGAAAAAAGTGTTTTTGTTAAACGCCCGGAGGAGTTAAAGGAGCATCAAGAACACAAATACGAGATTTAAAAAGCCATGCGAAATCGTAATCCTGAAGTTTGCCCTTGAGAAATCCCGGCGTTAGGCCCAAGAAGATAAAATGCACGAACGGAAAATGAGAGAAGAACAACCTACCTCAGAGAATTTACCCGCCTTCGGAAGCTTTATTACAACCTTACTAACAACCCTAGTGCCTGGAAGGCAGCCTCAATAGAAGAATGGGTGACGTGAGTGGGACCTCAAGGGCGGCAATGAACCCAGACAATTACACCAACAGTCATGGCTCAAACAGAACTGCAGAAAAGTCATCCACAATGCAATCAACCGTAGTCTCACAGTAATCGCAAGGGCTGTGAAAAGCCGGAAGAGACATTCCGAACATAAATTATGTGTATTTAACAAGTTCTATGTAATTTCTCTGCCTTATATTGTGTGTAAAACATTTCTGGCTGAAAAGATTTCCCATCGGCTTAAGCAATAGCGAAGGAGTAGTGACTTGCACAAATGAGTTAAATTTGTCAAAAGTGACACTGAGTCCCTCGATAAAGATAATGTGAGGAACTTTTGTGGAAAAGGATATTGGCACTCACTATTCGCTCAGCATCTTCTACCCGTGGACTGAAAGGCCACACGGAAGTGAAGAAACCTATTTTTGAACTAGGAAACTCTATTGATCTGCCTATCAGTTGTTGAAGGCGATTGCCAGAAGTCTCAGAATGACACCCAAATGTAACACATGCACAGTGCTCTAGTTAATTACAAGTACAAGCACTCAAATTCAACTGTCATAATGAAATTTGTTCGATTCATAATTTGAATATGTCGTCAATTAAGGCACCACGGGCTCTGCTGCCATTTTGGTGGCATGGTTATTGCCTCCCATGCCTTTTGTACTTTGTTGGTAAAGACATTAATCAATAGGTAAACCATCCAATATCCCACTGTTTCTTCAAAGAGATGTTTTCTGCCTATGGATATCACTTATGGCCCTCAAAGAAGGAAGTGTGGATGCAACATTGGAACCGAGATAGCGTGTTTTCCTGGTTCAATTTAAGTCTTCAGCTTTGCTGAAAAAAGGGTGAATTCACGACTCTAACTTTTTGAATATAAGGCAACAAAACTAATAGATTGGAATAAATGCTGTGAGTTAAAAATAAGAAAATCAAAGTGGAAATATTTGATGGATCGAACATACCGGACAACCTCTGTTCGCGGTAGCACTCCATGGAACCATGGTTCCTTGTTGATATCGACATCATCCTGGAATAAAAGGTTACACGAAAAACAGCATAGATGGCGATTATACATCAGCAACACAAATAGCATCGGGACTCGCCAAAAAGCACCATAAAATCAGGTCATAATGATTCATTGATGGGACCATGGTAACTTAAAATTCGCCAATTCAAATAGGAGAGGGGGAACCAGTGAAAATGCTCCCTCCTTATTTAATAGAAAAAACATTCATCAAGCCGAGGAAGATAGCAAAACAAACTAGCCGCGAACCATGGATCATTGAATCGTTTTGGCATGCAGGTATGCATACTACTGAAACGCGTGATCAGTGGAAAACGGGGCTGAACTAACCACATGCAAGTGGAATCAGGCAGAGGGTAATGACAAAAGGTAGCACTTTGTGTTTTGCATACCTCGATGGAACCTACTTTCAAATCTGAAGAAGTAAGAAAAATTACGAATAGGTTAGGTAAGGTGATCCTTTGAACAGTGCTTGATTGGAGCTCTCAGTTGAAATGATTTGAAAGAGTACCGAAAATCGGCGCCAAGTTATGACGATGAAAGTAAATATTTTGAAAGTTTAAATTAAAAATTGAAGAAAAAAGTGATGCCTTGGCTTAAACTGGTTGTTCTCATTTAATTTTATGCACTTCATAAAGTCGATTTATTGAAAGGTAGAATCCCAGATTATCTATTTAAAACAACAATGAAGATGAGAATGCATCTGCTAAAACAAGCAGAGCAGCCTTATCCGATCTTGAAGTACAGAATCAAGTCATAAGCTCCACCTTTCAGGTTTCGCGCTACACATATGTTATTATTAAAGTACTGACATCCGAATGACATAATTACAGTTCAGCCTTGAAGACTGTACAGAAACCCAATGATGAGATGTAGAGCGTCGGAGCATAAATTTTCAAAAAAAAAAACAAAAGATATGAATGAGCTGACCCGCACCTGATCCATTCGATGTGAAGGATCATTTTCATCATCACCATTTATTTGGCGAATAGATTCAACAGAGATGCTGCTCAACGCCCCTCCAGACTGATCCTGATCCACTGACGACGAGCCGCTGTTGGCTAGGATGGAACAAAGGAGAATTGAACGCATATATATGCTCTTTGTCCTCCAGAGGACTATCCTTTAGGCATGTGCAAATGAGACTGGTAAGGTAGACAATGGGTTCCAAAACAAAAAGCTGCTAATGTTTGACAATTTTATTTAAGTCGCCTAATTTGTGTGCTCAAATCAGAGGCCCTAGATGCACATACCTGCTATTTGAAAGCAAATGATAAAGCAAACACCTAGATTTCGATAAGAGGATTTAAGCGGCAACACACGGGTAGACTAGATCAAAAAAATACGCCATATTAAGTTAAAATGAAGCAAAAGAATGAATGTTGGCTAAAAATAAGATTTGACGACCCATCTCAAACACGTTTAGAGTTTAGATACACAATTTTTGATGCCTTCCGTGAATGCGACTTAAGGCAAGATAAAAATCACAGCTTTGAGAAGGGTGCCTTTCTAAAAGCAAGACTGGATTCAATGTATTGCATCCGTACATAATGTAAAGGAGGTGCGCCGAGCATCAATAAACGATTTTGGAAAGGTTAAAGCAGTGAGGAACAAACGTGACCTCTCACTCCTCCCATCCTCCTCCAAAGTTTCTGGCTAATCGGAAAGGCGGTAGAAATGTGAGATGCACGTTCATTTCGCAAGCTATAGAACTAAGAAAGTGAGGGAGCTTGTAAAACTATTTTCCTGCTCTATTCATAAACATACAAAAACGGATCCAAATTAGACGTCAATCATCCAAACACATCACGAGAGCACAAAATGACTTGCATTACTAATAACCGAAGTAGCTTTTCCTAAATTGAGCAAAAAAAAACAAACACAAGGCATTCACTTTCCCACGTCTAGCGAGCTACTTTAACAGTTGGATGGGGGGGAAGAAGTTGTGCAACCACCAGAATGCCTGTTTATTGGCCTGATATGAATGAATGGCCGGGGAAGGGGAAGAGGTAGAGAGACAGGAAGGCGTGAACTAATTATGATGAATGATTGGGGGGATGAGAAAATGTGGAACCGAGTATGCGCGAAAAAGGAGACATTGCTAAAGCCAGAATGCCTCTTTCCTTTCCTTCATTCGAAGCGTCACTCTCTCTCTTGAATCGGTTTCACATTGATCAGCCAGCTCGTTCCCGTAAGGGATGACCACAATGAGACAAGATATTACTTTCCACAATAGAAGTTATAAAATTTAGCCAAATTTCATAGGGATTCTTGGATTTAATGACCCCAAGTTCGAATAGTCAGAAACCGTTGAGAAATTGATATCCTGGTTCCGTTCAAAAGAGCGAAAACTTTTAGAAGGGTTCAAAATTGCATTCCTTTTACCTTTAAATCAATTTTTATGACGCGAACTTGAATTGAAAGTGAATCGTTATTGAAAAAGATCCAGTGGAAGATGGGACTCTCTAGTTTGAGAAATGAATCTCATTAATGAGGCTTAAAACTACACATAAGAGTTCTCGCACAGACGTCTTCGGAATAAAGTTAGGAAAAAATCCACATTTCAAGCATTTCATAAGTATTTCAGATCAGGACGGTCTCCAATTCACCGAATCGTCCACTGCAGAAGTTATCACTCCCGATTTGCTAACATCTTTTAGTGAATCGTATTTAAGGTCATTAGGTTGAATTTCAAACAGCAATACCTTTTGGCGTTCCATTTAACATGTTCTTTTGCATCACTTTTCAAACAAGTTTTTACTTCGCAGGCGTCCTTTTAGAGTCTCTCGGGCATCAAATCACAATATTCATTTACTTACTTTGGGGACACAAATCCCACTACCGAAAATTTATTCATGCAGACAGTGATGAAAGAGGCTGTCAAAGAGCGTTCTTAACAGCTTAGAAGACATGGAGAGTACTGTGAATGGGTTTAGGCTATCCAATTCCACCTCCCACGGGATATGCGATGTAGCCTACTTAAACAAATTATGATTGTTTCTACCTATCAACTCATAACATTTCATTTCTAACGATATCCACAACACACCACATGCCGTTTTTATGGTTTCTCTCCCAGGCCCCAGGGAGGAATTCGATCTCCACAGCGTAGACTTTTCTACTAAACAAATCAAGTACTGTTCAACAAACAAAAAGGATAATTATCTTCAGGACAAGGACGCTTCGCAGATATTTTATGTTCTTTTGCCATCAATCTATTTGTGATGCGACTTAGTGCGAATGCTTAATACAAAGTGATAAATGACAACTGTCACATTAACAATAACAGTAGCTCAGAGTATGCTAAACGCAAAATTAATTGATGGATCAACTACAACCAACTCACTTCGTGATCGTAGAAAGGTATCAGGAGCAAATGAAGAGGAGGTGCTAGCAGTGATAGAGTGGTCTTTCTTAAAAACTCGATTTTGCTGAAACTTGTGCAGAGCCTTGCCGCCCACAATAGCCGAGTGACGGTTGGTCGAGCGGGTGTCAGTAAGGGTGAATGGAGATTTGGGAAAGGCCGCCAATGTCTGGCGGTGAGACTCTTCCCTGATGACTTTTATCAATCGACGTTGGGGCGCCAAAGTGGCGCCAGCGAGGGCGGTGGGGGACGTGGAGGACGGACCGGCCATTTCTGCTTGGTGTTGAAAAAAGCCATCATTCTCAGAGTCGGAATCACCGAGACTGGAACGACCCCCAACGGAAATGCTCCCGTCCTGTTTGGAAAAGGAAAAAACGAAGAATTTACTAGACCAATTCAAAGTGAGATCACAAATTCTTTCGAGTATGAGTAAGGAAAAAGCGTGTCAGTGTGAATTAACAGTAAAAGGGTTACGCTTCGGTTTTGTGTGCTCTTCGATTAAGGCTCATAAGGTGTTCACAAGTGATACAGAGGCAAAGTCTCAAATGTAAAAGCATTGCGATGTCTGTTTATCAATATGAGTCTTGTTGATTTCGGCTTTTACTTAAAGCTTTTCCTAGGTACCATAAAAAGAACAAGTAGAGGATATCAATATGTATGTTTTCCATCATTTTTGATGCCTTTGAAAGCACATCAAGAGATAGATGGATGATATGGGAAGGCTATTTAGCTAGAGTTAATGGGTCCACTTATGTGAGAGTGGTCTGCCCAAACACCAAGGAGGTTGTCAACAGATAGGAGGGTAATCCGCAAAGCACCAGCTGCTGGATAGATTTCAGTTTTGAAAACCGAATAATGCTGGTTTGCATCCATTGGATTGAAACAAAGCAGTGAAGATTAGGCGGATTTAAAATCTCGAAGTCCAAATTCATTTTAAAGAACAATAAAGCCACTTTAAAGTAAATTTATGATAATTGAAGGTCCGATGGCTTAGGCGTAGACATCCAATGTGACACCTTGTCGGGTGAAATCGGCGGCTGTCTACTGCATTGTTGAGAGCCTAATTACAATACATTCCTTTAGTTTGAGACATCAATTTCGCCACACATACCGCAGCGAATATCATTTTCTGTCTTTGGAAGTGAAAATTTGCTTGGTTTGATTTCAAGGAAAAAAGGTGGCTGTCGCATCAAGAGCACTCAAGTGAAAAATGAACCCTACACGATTTCCTCTCACCCATTGTACACACAAACACATACGTAGATATTTATCCCAAATATTAGATGCATCCCGTTTAAAATGCATAGTTCAATTCACCTTTAAAGGAAAAAATGCTTCAACAACTCTCCTCTTTAGGAGCAGTTCTAAGCCTACACAAGGCAGGGCGAGAATAAGGAGACCTACTTCGGGTAAGAAAGGGAAGGTTCGAAATTGTTTATTTTTCCACTTCCCGTGAGTGGAAAGACGGGAGCCACGAGTGTGGCGTTTGAAGTCAGATACCGCAAAGTTAAAATGTCTGCACACGCATAAAAAATCAAAGATATGACGATAAATGGTGTGAGAACCAGCCTTTTTTTCTAGTATTGACGCCACTTGGCCTGAAACACACACGCACACATGCATACATAAAACACAATTGAAGGGAAGACCACTAGAGTAGAAATGTGATACCCATGTGTTAGCGAGGATGCAAGAGAAAGATGCTAAATCGCTCGCATCTTAAGTCACCTCAACAATTTGAGGTCCACATCTGGAGACTCAATTTAATATGATAGTAATGGAAATGAATTCAATGAAAGGATTTTTTTTAATCAATCAACTCCGAGATTACTCTAAAATTTCTAATCCTTCTACCACGCTTTGGATGATAAAGGGTTCGTTTGAAGCCATCTAGTAAGTAAAAGAGCGTGTCCTAGATCAGCAAAGCATAACAAAAAAAATTTTACGGCATGAAAGGCAAAGTGGATTCAGCTGAATGTAACCGTGCATTTCCCCTTCCTCTTTTAATCCTTTCCAATATGAAGTAGTTCACCTAAGCAAGAAAAGCTTGGCCTCTTATAGGCTTGTATAAATGGAACCTGACCAAGATTCCTTTAAGGCTAGGATAGTTCTTTCGGAGACATACACATACATAGAGATACATATGAAGAGATGACAGATTAAAGAGTAAAGAGAACACAAATAAGCAAAAGTACATTCCTGAATAAAGCTTTCGCGATGCTTTTTTCTTGAGAGAACATTGACACAAGTGGAGTTTGCTACAGAGAATTCTTCAGTTCTTTTAGTTAGTGTGCAGTAAAATACCTTCATTTCTGTCATAGTACCCCCCCTAATAAGAGTACATCACCTGATGCATAGAACCATTTCTGTAGATTGTGCTCTCTAATTGCTCCGAATGTCAGTGGTCAGTGCAACAGGCCAGGCTTCTTAAAGTGCGTGGAAATTCTATTAGTTGAATCACACCGATGTTTTCGTGAATAAAAGAAATAATTCGCTGCATTAACAGGTAAGAGTGGAGAAGCTACTAATGCGAGAATTCAATTATGTACCAGATTGAGGGGACGATAACCGATTAAATTTATAGTCTTTGAGCCTGTGAAAACGAAACCAGAATGTGTAGAGAGCAATGAGCCTACTGGAATGAATGGTACATACCTATCCAACTGGGTAATGACCGTGAGTAACTGAGAGGGAAAGGTATGAGAGACAACGATGAGTCTACTTTTATTTCTTTCACTAAGAATGGTAAGGGCAGATTGCCAACGTGTGTTCAAAACACCATACTACCAGAAAAATCTTTGCGTAAGATTCAATACGTGAGAAATTTCGCACCGTGGTCTAAGCTCCGAAGACAGCTTACTGTGATCAGCTGCTGACTTGATTGCTGAAAAACACGAACTGAAGGCAACGAAATGAAATGGGATAATGGAAAAGATACTTGACGGAACCGTAGAATAGTGTCAACTGTAAGCAGGCAGAAACCTACATGTTGCTGTCATGAACTCTGCATTCCCACATGCACGCGATGGGCATTGCTTAAAGTAAACTTCCCTCCAACATACACGCATATGCCACTGCGTAACAAAACTCCTCCACGACTACCAGTAGGCAGGAAGTAAACACTCATGGGCATTCAGCTAGCTCCTTCCTCACGCATCAGCAGCAGCAACACCAAAGTCAGCACTCGAATGTGTGTGCCCCTTCACATACACACTCAAAAACACAACAGTGGACCTTTTCAACTGGCTAGGAGGGGAGTCCGATAATATTGCCATCCAAAAGGCAGCGTAATGGTTGGCGTGAAAGTACTCCGTTGATTAAAAATGCCTCAGGTACGCTACCATGCTTGATGGAGTCTCATGCAAAGAAGAATTATAGGGGGCTAAGATAGTGCCGATCAACTGTAAATGGCAATAACGATGTGTGATGTTTAAGGGACGAGAATCAATTGAAATTATTACAGTGGATGTCCACCATACGATTTGCGAAAGATCTTTGAAACAAAGGGCAACTTTAAACTAATAACAACAAATTTCGGCTAAACACATTTGCGGATGCTTACTCTCAAAGGGTTGCGCAAATTGTAGAGATAATAGAAACTACTTACTAGAGAGCAAGTCGCTTCGACAACGCATGGTATACAAACACAGAGAGTGGTATGCACATAGTTGAGGGCCTTGAATAAGGCATTATAGCCATTAGTTGCTGAATGACAGGACGATTAATGAAATAAAAGACCAGAGGAGACCCTCCTTTCCTTAAATGAGAAAATTAACCAATGGGACGGAGGATTTGGTTAATTAAGCAATAATAGCTTGGCATGGCTGAAGACCAGCTCAGAAAGACGAGACGCCCAAAGGAGCATTTCGGGCACCTGTCAGTCACTGACAGGGATCAGCATTAGTAACTACAACCGACTCCGCTGTTCGTCAAATAATGAAACAATTGGAATACATCGCACGTCGAACATCAGCGTTCGCACTACACCTAGGCTAATGAATAGTCTGTTAAGTTACAAGTTCTTTTCCCAACAGGAGTGGTGCGCCAGCATTGATTATGGTATAAGGTTTTAAAATGAGGGTCCTCAAAATGCTGGGACTTCTGGGTTAAATCCGCTAGCTCTGGAGATATGCTTCATCGGTGATTATCTATTTAGATTGCAAGTACTTTCTCTAACAAAGCGGACCAATCTCTGCTTCAAAATGGTCCTTCACTGACATCAATTAACAAATGCAATGTCAAAATCGTTGAATGCATAATTGAGAAGTTCAGTGAAGTGAAAAGCACTTCGAGGGAACACTTCAGAGTTCTAGAGAGTAACAGCACTGCACATTCCTAAGCCGCTTAAAAGGGAACGCATTAAGCAAAACACATTCCAAGAGCAGAACTACTCTAGAAAAATTTAAAGTGGGTAACTTATTAGACCCGAAATTACTGATAACTGGAGGGCTTATCAGAACTCGCTCAAATAAAAAAGGGACACTGGAAACAAAACAAGCGGCTTAATAAAAATGTTAAAGCATTTATGCAACATAAACCCCGCACCCAAGTTTTCTAGCATTTTCTACATCATAGAGCGCTAAGGGTCACAAAAATGTGAAATTTTGTAACATTCAAAAGTTGAGTATAATGGAATGCATCCAATTTGCTCCGATTCGGGTAGAGCTAACCACAGAATAATTTTTGTGTACCAAAGGGTCAAATAAATGAGACCCCTTTGATGGTCTTAGACAAAAATATGCAGCAAATTTAACTAATTATATCACTAGCATCTGAGAAGAATCATTCCAAATCATTTAAAAAGGACTATTTGAAGTAGAATTATTCCAGAACACATCAAATGGCGTAAAGCTAACCACCTGCAGCAAATTCCAGGATTCCAAGACTTGTTGAAGGAAACTGAGGATAGGTCCTTAAATACCAAAAAACTTGGAATCACTAAACTTAGAGGACACTGAGCAGAATGGGGTCAAAGAGTATTTAATCGGCTTGAAAGAGAAACTACTAGGCAAAACCTACATGATTGTCCAGCTGCACTCGTAGACAATGAAATCGCGACTCGAGTATGTCCAAACCCGCGGCTCCAACTCCACTAGTTCCACCACCAGTGACGTCAGCAGCAAGGGCCGAATTAATGGAGGAAGTTGTGGCGGCGGCGGAAAGCAGTGTAGATGATGTAGTTGACAATGCCGTCGGTTGTGGCAAGGATGGCGGAGGTGGTGAGGGCGCCACCACTTCCGCCTGTCGCAACACCCGAACAATCTGGGCGTGGCTGTCCGCGAAGCACACCGACTGGCAGTGGATGAACTCACAGGTGCCCAACTGGATGGCCAGAGCACAGATTGTGGCGGGTTTTGTGGCCGCGCTCAGAAAGATCTTATCCTCATCTACTCCGGGAGGCGCCTCCAAGGGGTTGAGAGCCTCTACTTCATCCAACAGGCGTGTCATTGCTTCATCTGTCTTCAGAGCAGTCGGCAAATCGCGTAACATTGGGCCTGCTGAGGATAGCACTGAGATCCAGGTGGATACAGAGGAAACCAATTTGGTGTGCTCGTTTTCCAGCACCTGAGTTATGCTCCCCTGGTTGGCCACCTCTTGGAGATGGTTCTGTAGTCTAGAACATTGTAAGGGAGGCTAATCCAGTGTGGAGTTATGTCAAATAGGTGATTTTACAGTCAGAGAGCAAGTCTGAAAATACTTGGGCGCACAAGTTTTTTTGTTCATTTTAGGCCTGTTGAATGACAGAAAACAGTTTTACGCTACTCCCGTACCTTTAGAAACTAGATCCAAGTAATTACAGAGACAAGGAAAGCGAAAACTTTGCTTGCTTAGAGAAAGGTCGTGTCTTTAAGCTTAATTGAATGGCAAAATCAGAAAAAAGAATTAAGTCCACTTTCCAAAAATGAACTAATCTTCAACTTCAAACCAAAGCAGGAAGACATTGAAAGCGAAATCTCCTTAGCATAAAGACCAGAGAAATTCCTACCAAGTCTTAATAAATAAAGAGGTGGCGAAAGTTTCCTACCATACGGACACCATTCTCGGATAAAGCAGTGGAATGAAATAAGCAATACAAATGGGATAGAAGTTTCTGTAGCAACCAGCAAATATAAACTTCTGACCTTGATTGCGCCTGAATGGTACTGTTACGTAATAAATCCGAGATTCTCATTACCAGTTACAGAATGTGAATTAAACTAAGTAACCACTACAACCAGCACTTTTAAAAGGACTAAATTATTGCCACAAAATGTTTACTGGTCTACAACTTTTAATACTGCATGGAGTAATTTTGCGTATTCGCTGAGTTAACTATAGATATGGTGCACGGAAAGAGAAACCCAGAGAGCTTTGTTTCGACGTTTTATTTTACCACAGCCATTATCTTGGAGAAAAAAATAGAGCCTGATTTTCCTTCTGTATGCCACACACTAAGAAAATAACCACTTCCACAGAATAAAAACACTCAAGATTACTGAGGGGGATCACCTAATCAGCTTAAGTAGATGCAACATTACTACATACATCATTCGCCCCATAAGAAATGTAGTAGAATGCACATCTTGCACCATGTCACGAGCATATTCCGAAATATGAAAATTCAATAGAGTTCCCAATTAGATCAACGAGGTACTCAGGTGTGACGAAACCCATTTCTCTTCCTAGGAACACATAGAGTTAACTCACAGCTTCTGGACTGGATAAACTGTCATCTGGTTGACAATAATCTTGTCAGGTTGCAAAGCCTCATCCCCAGCACGCACAAGGAGGTCCGAATCAAAGGGAAATGCCCGTCTAAAGGTGTCCTCTCCAGGAGTTCCCATACCTTCATTCAAGCCGGTGTCGAGGTTAGTAACTCCCAAGGGGTCCGAATCGGGTGGCGCAATAAAATCAAAGGTGCCCTTGGAAGCCTGATCAATGCGCGCAAGACGGAGAAGGTAGGAGACTGCGTAGTCGATCAACCGTAAGCATCGATTAAGGTTGCGATAGAGGCATGGCTGCAGCCGGGTCACAAGCCACTGGTGATACTGTCGTGCCGTAATTAGAGAAAGGGTGTAGGTGTTGTGCGCCATGTGGAGTTTAAAAGTAATCTCGTCCAATTCATTAACAGATGACTCAATAGCTTTTCGTTTACTAGCCATACCTGAAGAGGGAAAATATAGGGAAGACGATTATAAACTTGCCTTTCTCAAGTAGCAAGTTTAATCGCGATCGTAGACGAGTCACACTATCCGCATACTTTGCGTACTTCTTCCAGCACTCTCTGACATCGGCTTCTAACTAGATGAATTGACAGAATAAAAGAAACGTTCGGTGCTTACCTGTGAAGAGTATGTCTCCAGCTTTGTATCCAACTCTATGTAGAGCGATCGAAGGCGTTGTAGGGCGTCAGAAACCATTTGCAACTGATAGGTTGTTATCTTCTTATGAAAAGAGGCACGACAAGCCGCAATTTCCGCACGCGTTTCGTTAGCATCCATAAAACATTGTAAAAACTACAACGATAGAAATCAAAGCTAGTTAGCACAAGCTAGAAGTACAACTTAAAACCTGAGAAGAAACACCACCTGTTTGGCTTGTGGGGCACTGGAACTTTGAAGACCATTTGTGCGGGAAAAGGGAGAGGTCTCAGTTGTCATTTCGGAGATACCGGAGTCCACAACTGAATTATCACCGGATGAGGAAGCGCCGGCTCTAAAGGGTGGATTGAGAATGTTTGGTTGGCTCCCATTAAAGTTAGATTGTGTGGCTATTCTGCCGTTTCCCTCCAATTTTCGTGACTTTGAATGCTGAACTGTGTGCCATAGGGCATTGGAGACCTTATTTTCGGCCTTAACTGAACGGGTATAAAAGTCCAGGAGGTCATCGATCGCCTGAATACTCTCGTCGATTTTTGCAACACACATCAATCGCGACTGTTTGACGGAGACAAGAGAGAGTGGAGGTAGACCAGAGGATTTTCGCTGTCGATTGGAGAAAAATGACATAAATCCTGTTTGTTGACTGCCCAAACGAGCAGATGTAGAGGGCACGTTGGAAGAGGGGATATTTGAGGTCGCATCTGCCACACATTTGAGACCATTAATTGCAACTGTAGGAGGTGGTTGAGTAAAGGAACTAGTTTTTGCTTGGCCATTTTCAGCTGCAGAGCAAGTCACTGAGTTGTTTCGTAACCCCCTTTCAAATGGCATTATGAAAGTGAAATTATTTGTGCAATTCCCCTAAAATGTGAGTTGAAGCATAGTAGCTGCGTTAGAGAGAAAGCGCAAACTTCCACCGTAGTGAAGAATCGAACCGTTTTACCAAATGCGAAGGGGACCAATGAGACTGCAAAGTAGTAAACCAATTACAGCTAGGGCGCGCAATACAGTTTAGGTCAAAAAATTAAATTATGTTTATTTTACTCATAACTACCTCATCTTTAAAAACCGGAGTGCCCGAAAAAAATTTCTAAGAATGATAGTCAGCATAAATAAAAGATACATTGTGAAGCTAACTATGATCGATTTGTATAACGTCATGTCGAATAAAAAGGAGTCATAAAAAGTATTTAAATGAGAGCACATTACATATTATGCGATTCATGATCATATAGCTCAAAAATTTACCACCAAGCAATCGTGTGCAAAAAGAGTTACTTAAAGTTTAGGGCATCAGCAATCGGGGCTATGACTGATTTCACGAAGTAGCGGCGAAGAATAAGTTTTTAAAATTATGAAGGCACATATAATATTCTGTTTGTTCGAACTGCCGGTTTCGGTCACTTAGGTGGCCATATTGTACTGGCCGGTTGGTCGACCCCAGGCCGTGCCAACAGCCCCCAAACCCTCTGGTTCCAAAATATGCATCCTGTCCTAGTACTATGCCTGTCTCGGAACACTACAGTACATGCACACAATTTTACAAGCGCAAGCCTCCTAACAACAAAAGTCTTAAAAATATCTATCGATATCATTTGTCTAAAGAGCTCAAGATTATCTATTTAAAAAGGTTTTGAGAATGAGAATTTTTGGAGTAGAATTAATCAAATGGCTTTATTTTTTTGTTCGCTTTTTGAGGAACGATAATATATGTGTGAAACTCATGCTGCAAAGTACGTGAAAAATATCCTTGCAATTTGAGCCTAAGCAAGGCAAATAAAAATTTATTTTGTTCAGGAATAATAATAAACATTGCACTTGTACTTGAAAGCAAGCGAATCTTTGCTTGATTAATATCCAAGTAGTTGTGGTAATCTTTAATTTAAGTAGTCATTTACAAATGCACTTCTAAGGTCATGCGGAGATATGAAATGTCGAGTAGAGTTTGTGGCTGTCGCTACGATAGTTCTATTGGTTATCGTTCGTTGCTTCTACACGGTTCAAAAACCCAAGTTACACAACGACTCCGGCAACTTCACTCGAGAAATGATTATAAGGCTTATCAACGACCCCGTTAACCCTCTTAAAACAACAGTTTACGCTATTACACCGACTTATCAGCGATGGACTCAGAAAGCGGACTTGGTGCGACTTTGTAGTACCTTAAACAATGTAAAGTTTATTCACTGGATTGTTGTCGAGGACGCGATGGAAAAGTCAGAGTACGTCTTTTTCTTACCTTGTGATGTGTCGCCTGAATTTTATGCATTCAGCTTAAGCTCAAGCTTTCACTATCCGTATTTACCTTTTTTTAACGCATTGCTTTTTGCGCGTCTTGTGTGTTTAATAGAATGTTTATAAGGGATTGAGCGCTGTTGTTTTTAGCGCATAGAGGGTTTTCTTAAAAGTCCTGCTAGATTTCAGTGATTGGTAGTTCAGAAATGTTTTGTGCCACGATTTTGTGACTACACCCAAAGTCCTGGACTTAAATTAAACGTTGGTTTAATTTAAATGCTTTTTATATCTTGCAATGCCTACACGAAACTTAATGTCATTGTACGACCATTAAGCCTTTTTTACTGTCAGTACCTCGCTATTTTCACTTTATTGTAATTGATTTTCGTTGTTTTGTTTACAATAACAAAGGAAATAATTAGAATACCAATTCGCAGTCTCGATGTATCAATAGTGAGTCCTATCTTTAAACGCCATTTCTAGCTTGATGTTTTTATTTTTATCACCCCATGGGTGTGCTTCTATGGTCCAAAAGCTGGCAAAGGTGTCTATATGCTTCCGTTGTTGACAATGAGAGGATCATAATACTGAGAAATTCGTTTACTGAGGTTTGTGTCTGTTGTAATCTAACTTATTACGCAAAATCATGTTAGACTAACACTAGTAGCCGTGATGCGCTTACTGATGCATACACAGAGCTGAGTCTCGCCTGTCTTCCCTGTCTGAGTTCTACCGTTGTCAACTAGCGTCTTAATCATTTTATTTTTTCTACTGGTTTTAGCTTCAAAGCCAAGAAAGCGCACATCATTTATTTTGGCGACAGTGCCAGTTTTAAAGTCTAAGCCTACATTAAGTGCACTTCATACCTTGACAAGACATATCCACCTTTCCCTCTAATCCTCTCATTCCAGTTCCCTTCTTTTATTGATTAATAGTAGATGGTTGTTACAATTGATTGCTTTTTGCTGCAAAATCTTTATCAAGCATATGGGGGTGGACGTGTGCGTATTTTATTAGTCTGTAAAGTTGTTTTTACTCAAACCACCGACGTAACCGGTATGCGAATGACGACAATCTCTCCGCCTTTCCTGCAATGACGTTTTCAGTGTGCACCGCCACTGACGTTTTGTTCTAACAGAAGAAGCAACCGCTTTTTTAAAAATAATGTTGCATCCTTAACCATTCATTTCTCGTTTCTTTCCTTTTTTGATGTTATCTGTTCTAGTAATACTAAAACTGCTTCTGAAACCACATTTGATTATTTTGACCGCACAAATACCTTGACACCAATACTGTCAGCTGATTGAGCAATTTCTGTCAAATGTTTGGTTTAGTGCAAACAATTTTGCTCTGGGTCTTCGAAGATGTGGTCTATGCCCCTCCTTTTACTCCCAATTTTCATTCGTTTTTAAACTGACATGTATCTAAGGGTACGCATTCTGCTGATAACAGCTAAGAGGATATCGTACCAACTTCGCAGTTACTTCTAGCTTACAACATCAAAAATAGTCGGTGGCCCCCACCGCATTGCTTTGAGCACTAAAATGTAGGAACCGTTTCACCGCTTCGCCCTCTCTTTTGCTCTCGACTACCATTTAGTGAAGGAATTTATGCTGCATACATCGCCTTCGGTTCTCTCCTTCCTCTACTGTTACTGCTATCATCGCGTTCTGTATCGGGGGGAAACTACTTGGCTTGAATTCACACGCCGTTGAGAGAAGGATGAGCTGATTTCGGGTTATATACTCTTCTGTCTACTTCCTCGTACACATTTCCTTTCGACGTTTCTTTTTGCCAACTTTTAGTGCGTTTTTGCCTGACTGTCGAGTCAAATTGATGTGTCACGGTTCATCTTTATACGCAACGTTCCTTCAGACAACAAAATAACTTGCCTAAGAATGCACTTTTTCAGGGAAAACGAACACAGACACCACGATGCTGTCTGGAGATGGAGTGGCTTCATTCGCCCATTAAACGTTTTTGTGTTTTTAAAAGGAGGAGATATTTGGTCGCAAACCTGGAAGGATTTTTGTTTCTTTTAAATATTTTCTACCAGAGAAGTTGAATAGAAACAGTGCTTATCAGTATTTCCACCCCGGTCTTCATCGTATCTCTAATGATCACTTTTCTCAATCCATCTAATGTAGTTGCACCTCTTCAGAAGTCGCAATAGCTAAACTGCACTCATTTTTCATGAATTATGTCAATTTCCTAATTAGTAGGATTTCTTTCTAAACAAATTCCTTTTTTGTGAATTATGTGAATTTGAAGAAGTTGGGAGTAGGAAGCGTTAAGTGATGCAAAATGGGAGGTATATTTTCGTGTGCATATTTATTACCATTCTCAAAATTCATCTCAAATAGCACTATAAAATCTACTGCCTCTAATTTGCTGTCTTTTCGTTTCAACACTACGCATATATTATCACTTTTGTAGAGATAGTGCCCTTACAATTCGTGAACACGCAGCTTGCAGTTATACCGCCTGTCCAAAAATGCTGAAGTGAGATAAAGAGGCTAGAAAGGTCAGTCTGGTAAACGTGTAAATGTCACAACGACACAGTGGACGTCATATTAACTGGGTGTGCGAAATTGGGGTTCGTCAAATCGGCGACACACATGCAACTTAGTAGCATTGTTGGCGTGCTTCTGACAAATTAACAAGCTATGAAGCACATTGATCTTACTGGCAAAGTACTTAACCTGACTTTTATTAGGGCGAAATTCTGGGAATAAGGAGGAATTCCCTTTCTAACAAAAAAACGAATTTATCGTCCAACACTTCAATTAATGCTCTTACTTCGAATTACTGGTCCGTAGAATGATGTACCCTTCCCTTCTCCATGTGTGTGTTTGTATTGCACCCAACAGCTTCGTCTTTGATGGTCCCTCAATTAAATGCAAACCATTGTCTTTTGACAGCTGGGACAGTTTTATGCCATTCATAGAGTAACGATCTCTCCCTTTATCTCCTACATTCAAACTTGTTTCACTGTGGTGAGATTTTTTGTCTCCACAAGTCTTTGCCATGCAAGTTGGAGCTAAGTCGTTGAACAGTTAAGCGAAATTTCCTTCCCACGCATGAATGACACAAGCTCTTCGCATCAGGTGGTTAATAATGTGCCTGTGTGTGTGTGTGTGTGTGCTACTTGGAGTGAGGGATTTTGGTGTTTGTTCATAGCCAGGCGCCATCCACATCGAGAAAGTGTCATCTTTCACCATTATCGGCACAGATATTCATTTCCGCCCTTTTCCGGATAGAAAATTGCTTCGTATCGGCTGCTTCATCAACCCAGTCAATTTTCAGAACCTAATAACTCAAAAGTGAGCATAGTTGGTGGGTTGTGTATATAGTTTTTTGGCAAAAATAGAACTCAATGCTTAAATTATTGCATCACTAATGATTGATAAGGGGAACGCGTTGGAAGAAGTAGTACACATCACAAGTTCAACAACAGAAGCAGCAGTTGTGGAAATTGTACTTGATGTTTTGCCGGCGCTAGCAATTACAGTAGATTGCACGAATTTGAAAGGTAAAGACTTTTTTGCACGTGATTATACAATTGTTAGTGGATCTCTTGTTTTTTTGCCTTTTGTTGTGAAACCATCGCCCTACCTATGCATTTATGGACTTTGCACACTCACTTTCTGCCAAACATCAATGATAGGGAGGCGTTGGGTGAAATCACCCGAAAATACTCCTATAGCACCCTCTTTCTCCTTGTCTCTCTTTCTCTCTCACCTCTTTTGTTTGTCTGTTCGCGCTAACGGTCGGCCTTGGCTCTGTGATTGTGACATATCAATCCGAAAAGTAGAAAATGATCTACTCAAAACAGCATTAAGTGGGGTTGTATGCTGCCTGTAACTCAGCACCTATTTTCCTCTCAGCTACTTATTCTTCTCTCTTGTTATGGACTTGTATTTGGGTTTCTCGTGTCTCCTTTCTCGATGGTAGCAACACATTTTACTGCTTCGGACATGACGACTGCACACCTATTCAACTTTTCATTCAAGAGGACTTTTTATATATTAGCCCAAATATTGGCCGATACGTCCAGTGCTTTAAAACGATTCCCCTCTAAGTTGTTATAAATTATCCACAGTAGAGAGTCGAAAGTTGAATTTTTCCCACTGCTGATTTTTGGGTATCTGTGAAATGGTATGTTGGAATGCCACTGTCATCTCACACCACTCTAATCTATTGTCAGCATTTATTTGAATAAGAATAAAACTAAACATTAAATTAGGGCAGAGGTACTTAAAACACACAATACAGTTAAAATGCACGAGTCAAGTAATTAGCAAATTATTATTTATGGAGTTGCGTGAAACGTTTGGTGATCTCAGGCTCGTCAACAGGAGGGTACTGCTTACGCCACAATTCTTTCATGTCTGCCCACCGCTGACGTACGTGCATGCGTTGGTGTGATTGAATTCGAGTCTGTTTGACACCTTACACACTAGTGTCGACTAAATATGCGAGTTGAACTACCTGAAAAATTCTACCTCTACCGCCAATGATGAAGTAGGATTTGGTTCTCAAGAATTTTGGCTTGTGTGTAGGTGTATGAAATACTGCAAGCCACTCGATGTATCTCTTTTGATTCCGTTTTGTGAGCTACAGACCGTAAATTTTATTGTTCCTTAAGTCGATAAGGGTGTGATTTGGTGAGTGCTTTCGGTCCTGATTTTAATCATAAAGATTGCTTCAAAGCTTATTTACTACTTCGATGCATTGTCAAAGATGTTTCCCAGGAAGTAGAAGGTGATTTATAAATAGACTAAACTAAAAAGAGCTACTTCATTAATTCTTATAAATCCCAGTATTAGCATTCGTGCAGGCTGTACCGTTAACTACTTTTTTATTAAAATTTGCCTCCAGTGGAGGCACTTGTCTGTATACACCATTCCACTAACAATTGGCTTCATTCCCATTTCTTCCGTGTCGAGTTTTTTACATCCATACCACGATCTAGTTGTGTCTACATGGCAGAATCATCCATGGCTAGGCTGCTTTATAAAATTATGTTGGTTTTTGCGTCGTAAAATCCCAACCTTTTACAACAAGCCCTGCATATTTTAGGGATGTTTAATTGGGCTCAAAAACATCATCATAACATTTAAAAACTGGACCCGTATCTTGCACAGGAGGGAGACAATTTGTACTAATATTGCACCCTTGCACACAAAATCACTTTGCGAATTCTACCAACTAACGTGCTGGCGAAGTGCTCGATAAAAAAAATTTTCTCAGTGTGCTCCGCATTCATCCAATAGTCTTAATCGTTGCAAGTGGAATAATTACACATAAGTGTGTTTGAATATGTTAAAAAATAACTAGTCTCCTACGCCCCTCCGTATTCATGTTAACCCAATTAATTTTAAGTACAAAATGAGTTTAGCGAATCTCAATCCCACTCCATTAAAACGGTATTCAGCTATGAACAGCTTTGACAGGTCTGTTAAATTACCCTACAAAATTGATTGGGTTGGGTTTCATTCAATTGGTGATATTGAAGGATATCAGTACTTTCACCTCTCTACTGCCATCGTAGGGAGAGTTTGTTGCTTACTTGTGCTTGTTATCTCTCTCCCTCTCCCGAGTGCAATCGCTAGCCTGTTTTTCCGAGGTGTGTGTCACTAACGCTGTTCTAGTGGGTGGATGCTATCACCAAAACTTTGTGTGCTCTTGAGGAGTAGAAGTAGTCTCCTTGAGTAAGTGAGTTTGTTTAAATTAATCGCCTACACTGTGACTACTACTGCTGCTCTGTCGCACATATGCACAACGGAAAGCACCGACCGTCCATCTGGGTGTGTATACATGCATGTGACTCATCCACATCCCCTCTGTGGCAAACAAATTGGCCTCTTGGATATTCTTTCCATAGCGTAAGTGTGCGCGTTTGATACTGTAGTCGTGCCGACAAGTGTACTTTGATCGCGTCCCCCCGAAAGGGGTTTGAGCCACAATTGGTTTAAACCCGATAAAGGATTTAAATTCACTCGGCCCAACCGTGGGCAAAAATGTTGTTTTAGCTATTTAAAGGTACTACCTGAAAAAGGTGTCACCAAAATAGGAGGGACTTACCTGAAATTATCCAAAGGTGTAGCCCTTCTGAGAGCATTTTTTTTGGCAGGGCAATTATTGTGGAGAAAATATAAGGCTCTGAGCCTCATGAAGGTAGATCAGATACTTTAAATGTCTTCCTTGGTTTAGGCAACTTCAAAGCCTCTGAGTCTTGGCCTAGCTTTACCTTTTAAAACTTAATTAAAGGCTAGTAGGATCCTTTTGAATCAATACCATTAGAAGTAGGTCTTTTTACAAACAAATGGAGCGGTACAATTTATTGTTCAACCAGACTTGGATAAGTCTTTAATTACGATCCAAAGTCACAGATAATCAAATCACATTCCTGGATGATGCGACATCCATGTGCTTAAGTAAGCAGCTTCTTCAGCCTCATGAACTAGCGAACCCCTTTTACTTGATATTGGAAGTGTCTTTACTGCAGCAACATTCTAAGCCTCATTTTTTTGTTTAGCTGTAGTAGATGGTTTATCCAAAAGGGTCTGAATGAGAAGTATGACCTGCTATAAAGCATCAATGGCATTGCATCGAACTTTTTAAACAAGGTGTTCTTTTGGCACTTATGATCTGACTGCCGTCGATATCTGCCGCCTTTGTTCAAGAGCTCATAAATGGTAAGCATGTTTGGTGACGCTTACGAAGGGGTTATTAATGACTGCCTCTATCATCATACCTCCTCTTCTTGTGCTTCAAATGCATGCGTAATTAGTAAATCCTTTCCACCATGGGCTGAGCTTGATCTCTACCTCCATCTGTGACTTTTGAGCATTTCGCTTAGAGAGGCAAGTCCCTTTATAAGTTGGGCTTTCGATGATTTGCTATTTAGACTGCATCCTCATTTTGACCTCTTCATTTCTCTTGATGTAAATTTATCTTATAACCTTAGGAGTAAATTTGTGATAATCTTATCCTTTTATTTTAGAAGTTTTTTTCCACTCTAACTCTCTCTGCCCCCCGTTTTATGGTCAAGGTCATGCCTTGTTCCCAAGAGGAAATTTGAAATTTAATTTTACTACATCATTATTCATAAGGCTCAGAGCAATTAAGAGAGCCTTTTGATTTAGATCAAAGCTTCTCTTGCGATTAAATTCTCCAGAAGTGGTTCCCTCATGCCACTATGCATTCATTGGCTACACTACCATTGGCCATACATGCTATTGATCTTTCAAATTGGTTCCAAAATGGTAATATGAATTATATTTTGAGATAACGCCAATGCTTCACATTGAAGGTCCACGATTTTTGATGTGTGGGCATTCATCAAACTCTGATCTATGTGTTAAGTCCTTAAAGAATTTTGTGTGTGGCTCAAGTGATCGTGAAAAGGGGCACTAAATGACCACACAAAACCACGTAATTGTTTCGTATGGACGTCAAATATGGGCGGTGAATGGCCTTGTGGTCTACGCATTATGAATCACTCAGTGATAGCATAACCCGTGTAATTATTTACTACGTTAAATCCTTTCAACCACCCATACGAATCAGTAACAATTGGCTCATCACCATCGTGTCTTCAAAAAAACTACGGTAATTTCACTGAGGAAATTAGTTTAGGCCATACTTGTAGCCTGCACCAGTCCTACCTCTATCTTTAACCTACATGCCGCCACCAACCCGCATAACTGAGAGGGTGCGAATCAATGACCCCAGCTGCAAAGGCGTTTAACCTTTCTCGGAAAAGAAACACAACATAAACTGTATCTATTCTCGTTCACACCTTGTTAGCATACTCTTTTGGTAAGGTCACTGGACTCATGCAATCAGTCGCCTCAAAAAGCATGGGTCCAGTAGACAGAAGGGCCAATGTTTTGCGGATTTGGCTTATTGACTTTATTTATCCACTACAGATTGGTTAGTGAAGTGCTCTCAGAATGCGGTGTTCCCTACACTCACCTCTTTGCGATGTCGCCCTTTCGAAGGCGAAAACGAGTACGTGGTTCAGCTCAGCGCAACAAAGGCATCGAATGGATTCGCAATCATCCTCTTCCAAACACTGAAAAAGGCATTGTCTTCTTTGCTGACGATGACAATACCTACGATCCGCGGATATTCAAAGAGGTGAGTCTTGTAACATGCGTTCGGAAGTGACCTTTTGACGGAGTTACAGAAGAACTTAGCGACAAGTATTATACCAACGTGGTATCTAAATTACGGGATGCTAAAAAGGGCTCGTGTTTTTAAACGTGCGATCATAGTAAATGTTCCCACATGGAGCTTTTTTTGTGTATTTTGGGATCCTCACTGCTAATAACTAGACAGGAACGATGGTTGAACGATGGATACGCCTTGTTTGTCAGTAGAAGTGCGTTGGAGAAGGGGGTCCATCTGGGAGGTAGTGCTAAACCTAGGCCGATATTTCATACAGGGAACACTTTCCCTATAGTAATTGATTTTCATATGGCCATTTGCCGATAGGTGAAGTTTAAACGAACTTTAAGCCATTTTTTTGAGCCCCAAATGTCATTCCAATTTTTCCGTCTCCCTCATTCACACGTCCTGGATCACTGAGCAAGAGACTAGTCATAGGACTTGCAGACTGTCTGTGAAACCGAAGTGAGGCGTGGTTAACATTACATGCCATAATTGTTTTTGTAACTATCTAACCACTCCATACTCACAGTAACGCGTACGTATGCCTTAGGTCTGAGTTTAAGGCTTTACTGACAATGATTGACGACCTCAGTGCTAAACTATCAGAGTTTGTTTTATTGGCAGTTCATAACCAATTCTTTTTTTGCCTTCACACATGAACAATCGTTCAGGTATTAGGCGTGTGTGTGTAAGGTGGCCTATCCGTTCAATAAACACATAAATTAATATAATTTACAAACATGAAGGTACAGAACCCAATCATCACTTCAGGATGAAAAATGTGTGAATATGTGGAACAAGATTATTTCCCTCCCTTTCCCAACAGTTGTTGTTTCGTGTGTACACGAAGTCTTCGTTTTGAAGCTCAGTAAATGTAGCACTTTTCAACACTCATAAAGCCTCTGGTGCGGCGTGTGGAGTGCTCTGCAGCTCCGTTAACCTTTAATGCCAAATTTGCATATTCTCTGGACCCGGCAGGCAGTTAAGCCTACGCCCTCTCATTGCCTCCCCCAAAATAAAGTGGAGCTCTGCTGCCTCTAGTCCTCAATTCTTCCGCGTTCTCTCTTAGATGAGTCAGGGTGGCGTCTAACCGCCCTCCTACGGAATCACAACGTTGTGTGTCGTAGGGAGGAGAATGTGAAATTTTATTGTCTCCGTGACTTTGTAGAAGGGAAATTTTGTTTAATTTGATGCTTAATGGTAACTCAAAAGTCATAAACTCTAAAAGCTATGTGAACTGAGGATCGAGATGGGAGTAAAAATACTCAGGGTGATTGTCAGTCTAGACCAAACGATATGAATTGGGCAAATATGTAAAGATCTACAGCGAAAACAGCAAGTTCTCTCTATATTTGTGAAAGCGTTTTTTTTGTTTGCATGGATAAGAAAGTTCTAGCCTGGACAACTGCAATCACGTTTCCGTTGGCTAGTGTGACCCCATTTATTTTAACAATTAAACCATTGCAATACCCATACCTTATTTAGATGCTCACAACACAACTGGGTTCCACTTGGCCAGTGGGCCTGGTTGGCGGAAGTAGGTGGGAGGGTTGCATCACTGACCCCAATGATCGCAGTAAGATCATCGACTTTTGGTGTATATTTCGACCCTGGCGTCAGTTCCCTTTTGACATGGCGGCCTTCGCGGTGAACGCGCGCCTCTTCACGCTCTTCCCCACGGCGCGATTTGACTATCATCGTGCCCTGGAACAGGAGGGACTCATTCTCTCCCAACTCGGTTTCCACAGTGCCTACGAACTCGAACCCAAAGCGGATGGATGTTCCAAGGTGCGCTCATCTTGATACTTTTTCATCAATTAGTAACCATGCTATTGTATACAAGCAAGTGTATCTAAAATGAGACTTATTTGTAGATATTCGTGTGGCACACACAAACGCGCACACCAGCTTTCTTTCCCTACTTTGGATTTCAACCACCTCCGCCGAGTTTTGTGTAGATCGAGAAGCAAAGCAAACCAAAACGAGAAGACCTTTTTCCTATTTTTTTGAATTTTTCAAAAGAGGAACGTGGTTTATTTCAGCAAAAGTGCTGTGATAAAAGTGCTCAGTATTTTCCGTCCCTCTCCCCGTTTCTTGCAAATATCCCTTCCCCCCCTATCTCCTCCTCCTCCTCTCTATGCGTCTCATTCCGAATTCTTTACTTTTTGCATTACTCGCATTTTTTTGTGTTTCGATCTGCCTCTCCTCTTTCTCATGCTCTATCCGTTGCGCTCCTACGTACGTGCGAGCATTATTATTTTTCTGCTTGCGTGCGTATATGCATACTGTAGGATCTTATAACTGCCGTGAGCGGGCATTTATTTCCTATTAAAAGGAGTTCCTTCAATTTCAGAATTGCAAAGAGATATGTTTTGTACATTACTCTATGGATAAAAAAATTGAACATTTTGTTGAGAAGAAAAATGCCTGTTGTGGGTGCGAAATGCGTGAAGTTGACGCACGTGGCCATTGTCAACTTGATCACGATCTGGACATGGTGAATGCAATGATGGTTACTGAGAGCTGTGCTACTCACTCAAGCTCGGACGTGACCTCCAACTGTCAGGAAGACATAGCACTGTTGGAAGGGAAGTATGCATTTTTCGGAATTACTGTGACTCCGTCGACCTACAGTGGAACAAATTCTATGAAATTCGGTCGCCACCAACGCCTAATTTTATAGTTTAATAAAATTTTGGCAAAGTCAAACAGTACTTGATCATCAAAGGTAATAGTGCTGTCATCCGAAATGCCACTTATGGGATATAGGTACTCTGTGCACTTACAGTGACGGTATGAACTCTGCATGCCTCGTGATGGAAGTGAGCCTTCCAGTACGTGTGAGTCACGCATCACACAAATACAAGCAACTAGAGCACTTGTTCTTGAGTGTTCAAAAGTGTGTTGCTCAATTAAGTGACAAAGTTGCTAACAAACTTATTCAAAATTTTTTGCCTACTAATAGGAACTAGTAGTAGTATTGCACGCATTGGACTTTCTGCTGGATCACAAAATGAGTGCACCACCAGACAAAGATTCGGTATTTTTCTGTTAATCCCCTGCCTTCAAGTTTCTACAAAACCCTCTCGTTCACTTTTATCCCGTAGACACACAGAGCACCTGTTCCACACTGACCTTTGACTCAAAAACCTTGACATTACTCATTTGGATAGGTTGAAGCGTTTGGGACACTTTACCAACCAGACACTAATAACAGCGACTTTTAAAATGTGAATATCCACTCCTCTTTCAAGGAGTTGAAATATTCAATCGGTTCTGTGCTGGGATGCACACAAGTGAACTGGGGAGTGATGGCCGCCCCATACTAGCTCAAGGCGGCCCCAATTGGACACGTGTGGCCAACCGACCCAGAGCCTTCAAAGAAGTGAAAGTGAGCTCGTAAATGGCCATATTTGGCTATGTGCATCGTATAGGAACTTGAGTACCAATGCGGTGGCCTTGGCCTTCCCTTTTTGTTTATTCAGGACAAAATGAAGGTGTAAGTTGCATTTTGGAAAGTAGAAAACCAATAGACTTTATTGTCAATTCACCAGAGTATTACACTCTATTCAGGGCAAATGAACAACTCACTCAGTTCTCGAATCATCAGTCGGGATTGCCACAGAGATCGCGCGATCAGATGAAATCCTTAAGTCACACGCGGCGGTAGGCTCTGTAATTTATTCTGAGCTGAGAAATAGGTTTAAAAACCAGCTGCAACGGCTGTCTGGTTTCATATTAATTGTGTGTGTGTGTGTGTGTGTTTGTGTGCGTGTGTGGCGAGTCATTTTCCGGATTGTCTGCCCCCTTTATCGGATGGAGGCGCAGTGATTTTACGACCACGGCGACTTAATGAGCTTCTGTGGCTAGGGCGTTAGATATCCCAGTAGAGTGACGTGCGGACACAATTTTTGGCCACTGTTAATGCATGCTCTGTAGCGCCTTTTTGGTAAAGCAGGGAGTGTTGACATATAATCGAGTACCGAAAGTTGTTCTTTTTTTCCCATTAGACTCCACCTGAACGACTACGAGGTTGACAAAAGTGACTAGGTTAGTGACATCTATCTTTGGTTTTTGGTACGGTTATTTAGTTAGAAAGTTGACCAATAATTAATTGATGTACCCGTAAAGGCGGAAATTCAATGGACAGGCCCGAAAAAAATTAAAATGACTGGATGTCAAGAGACAGCTTGTCACGGATGTTTTTTTAGGAGGGCTAGCCTTACAGGTCTTCCGTAGCGATGCATGTAACCCAAGAAGTACAATTCTGCCGTCACCTCTGCTTCCTTTGGAATTAGATTAGCTTAAAAAATGGATTTTTTGGATTAGCACTTATGAAAGTGTGGAACAGGTAAAGAATGCTTCCCATCTTGGAGTGAGTGTATGCCAGATTGAAGCGTTCTTTTCCAGGGTCGTGGAGGAAAGTTGACCACTGCGCCTCACGTGTCTTATGGTTTGTATTAAGGACACTAATGGTGATAAGCTTTTTGATAAACTTCTCTAATGTTGAAAATAGGTTGAAAAGCAACCTATATAAGACAACTTTGTCAAGTTGAGCTCGTCTTGTCTACTGAAGAGGGCACATGCCACATGCCTCAGAGTGTCACGCATGTGTGACACTGGTGTTAAAAGTGGGATAATTGAGGATTTTCTCCCAACATGTAATCTGGATTTTAAAAATGTAGAGAAAAAGTAGGAAAAAAACAATAGTGGATTTGAATTTTGCCATAAATCTAGCATGAATTAGTAGCTTCGTTTTGGACAGTTAAATTACACTCAGTTTAACTACGTACCCTGCTTTTTGTGCAAAAGTTTAAGTTAAAATCGAGTTTATTTGTTGAATGACTCAATAAAATCTTGATACATTCAATGATTGTAGCAAAAGTCTCACACCTTTCAGATTCCACGGCTTCCGGCAATTGTGACTTTTGTCACTCCACTAGTTGTATTTCCACTAAGTTAGAGCTGCATGGGCACGCTTCTGAGATGCTTTCATTATTTGCAGCTTGTTTTGCTTTATACCGGATGCCATCTTTTTTTGTTAAAATTAGACTAAGATCTGTTAAAAGTTGAAATTGGGGTCTATATTACTTAAATTAACTTAATAAGTAGGAGATTACATCAATTAATTGCCCTAAATATTTGTGATTGGCAAAACTTAAAATTCTGAACCATCTAAATTGTTTTTTTCATTAGACATGACACCTCCTGTTGCACCTTCCCCCATCGGAGGTGGAAGATGATACACAAAAATACCTTCATATGGCCTCCTGAAATATGCAAAATTTCCTGATGAAACGGTAAGAACTGTAGTTCATTTGGGCTGGGAATCTATCATATAGCGCACTTTTTTCTTGAAATACACAATCTTCTCACCTTTGAAAGTGAATTAATGCACCATTGACAATGCAACTAACATCCCATTCATTTTGACGACTTATTGCAGCTGTCAAATCGAGTCAGACGTTCGTTGATGTAATTGTCATCTAGCCAATAATACTGAAAAACAGGCTCCTTTGATTGCTTTCACCCTCTCCAAAATCCAGGGTAAGAAAGTTGTAATAAAAGTAGAGGAGATTGTTTACTCGGTACTTAGTCCATTCAAGCAGAACCTCGGTCTACTCAGTGTATTTACTTTGCTGCATTTTCTGTCTGGATAAATGTTATTTCAGTAATGTAAGCACAGTAGATTTTGGTGCTTCAGTTTCTGAAATGAGCTTTTGAACTCATTGGTTTTGCACTCCACAATAATTGCCCGCATCATCATCAACAGCAGCAGCACCTATCATCTTCAAATACAGTTGAAAAATATTGAAGTACTTTAAAGACATTCTCTAATGCCCACGAAATTTCCAAATATTGTAACTAGGTTAGTCGAATTCCCACCAATTGAAGCATCAATTGGCCAAATTTGATTATAAAATACTTTTTGAGAGGCAAATGATTAGTTGGACCCATTTTTAAAAACCATATTGGATTGGACCAAATTGCAGTGGCAATTTGGCTGGCGGTTCCTATGCGAACAGGAGCCCCTCATAATTTATCATATGGCTTACCTCATTTCTGTAGGCAAACAAGGCCAATTGACGCAATTACTTCACGTTTAGGGGTAATTACGACCTACCTACCGGAATTTGAAGACGTTTGTTCTTGGCGAACTGAACGGTTTTCCTCTCGCTTCACCCCTACCCCTTAACCTCCAGGATGGGGAACCGCTTTTCACATCATTTGTCTTTATAAAAGCCCAGGCACAACCGTAAATTTACAGAATGGTTTGGTTGATGTGGGCGCATGGAATGGAGGTCATTCTTTGAAATTGCATAAACTAGTCATTTGTTTTAACTGCGCATTTATGAGCGGGAAAATGTCAATGCATAACCTTTCCGGTGATCCTTAATAAATTATGTTATTTTAGAGCAAATTAAATAATGCAACATATATTCTGACTTCTTAACGTTTGCTTGACTCTTGGTCTTGGTGGTGGTGCGCTTAGGTGTCTTACTACTGTACCCTCGTCGAGTAGACTGGCATCCGGGCGGTGCAAGTAGCCTTAAATCATTCTGTCTATCGACAGTACATGTTCTGCCCTTTCTTTCTTCGTTTCCAGGGCAGTGTTGGGGTGGTGCATTGGTGGTACCGGAAAGCGAACCCGGTCTTATAGTACATCTGTTCTGATTTCTACTACTGGCTGATAAACCTTAGTGGGGCAGAAGAGTATATGGTCCGCATGGGGAAACCGGTGGCGATCCATTACAGGAGGGCTAGAAACGATGTCTACTTTTGGCAACTACCATAGTTTAATCGCCTTTGGGAAAACTATGAATAACCGAGCCGACACTAGCTGTGAACCGTCCGCTAAAGTTGCATTACGCAGTTGTCTACAGTTTCTGTGTAAAGATATCAATTATGTGAACTCGCGCTACCTACTACAGCCCCTCTATTAGCTTGATAGAACCCAAATAGGTATGGCTAGACAGCAAGGAGGATTGGTAGCAAAACTCTACACATACGGAACGACAATCCATCCCCTCCTTTCTGCATAGCTCGGCTTTTGGGCCAGTGTCCCAACCACTAGCCATGGACGTGCGTGGTGGACTCAACACGCACCCATTTCCAACACAAAGTCCAAACAAAATGAACCTCCAGATCCGGTAGAAGGGCCTAAAATTGCAGTCAATTATATCCTCAGTTGCATAGATATTTGATGATTAAGGTGGATGGCTAGCAGGCGATACCTTACAGCAGCAATAACGCGGGAAGTTGATTAAGGAGAGTGCAGGGTCAAAGCTCAAAAGAGGGTGGGGAAGGGGCTATGTAATGCGCTAGTTGTTCAATTAGCTTTTTGTTTCGGTGAGGAGGGCAACTGAGGTGCTCCGCCATTGCACCATCGCCGAATGGGCTTGCCTCTAGACCATCGCAGCAGCCTCAACACCTACTCTACGTAGATTGTATATATTCTGCTCGAGCATTATGCCTTCTTTCGCCTTCTGACAAGCCTCGTTGTACTACATATGGGGATAACTTCAACAGCTCGTTATGTCATTGATGTGTCACCGGCATGCTAATGAGAAAATAAAGGCAAAACGGTTTGAATTTCGATAAGTGAGGATACTCCGTCATATTGGGAAATAATGGTATTTTACCCCTTTGAGTTATGCACTTAGGCTATTCAAATCAAAATATACTCTTTGAATAAAACATATTGTGATAGTGCTAGAGCACCTATCCTCCTTGAAGTTGTAGTAGGCCATGCAAATGTTTAAGAACAGTCTATTAGTGGCACAGAGAAGGGCTGGAACGCTGAATGCCGGGACGAAGGTACGTGTTACCAAGACTACTGAAGAGCTCGTGCGGTGGAATATACGCCTAAGCAAATGTTGGTTTGCTTCAATAATATGTGCTGAAAGACATGCAAAAGTTTAGCGCATAAACACAGTGAAGAAAGAATGGGGAAAAAGACCGATAGGAGTGCCTAAGAGTTGCCTTCATAATAGTTATACCTTTGAAGTCCTGAAAGCTGAAAGTAGTAAGTGTCTATCGTTGTTGCCCCTAGACGTCTATGCTGTCGCAATAATTCTTCGGTTAAACACCGATCCGAGGACACCAACCTGTGGAATAAACTTTATAAATCTTGATCCTGAAACCTATTATAGCACTACAAGACTTCTTCGAAGGCGAAAAAGGACAAATTTTGGAAAGAATATGTACTGTCGACATATGGTAGGGATTAGGACTAGTGCCATGGCCCGGAGGTCAAACCGCTCGGTAGGCGTACAATGACGGGGCTCCCAGGTGGTCCAATACCAAAATCGGGAGATAAACAAACAATTAACACCTTACACCAACTAGTTGACACCCTTCGATGAGAGTGATAGTTGGACATAAGCATTCTGTGATCTCGGGAATTAAATGCGACTTAATTTGCTTCCTAAGCATTCAAAATGTTTGCATTCATTCAATGCCTAGTATTTGGATTTTCTATAACTGCTTTTATCATGTTAAGGAAATCTGGACCCGTACTGTTTTAATAATAGACGAAGATGATTAATATATTTTAGCGGTAGGCTCAGAACTCATTGGAGTTGGATAATTAATACCTTCTGCCATAGGTGCAGTAAGGCTTTTTGATCCCTTTTCCATGTCAAATAAAATTGGATAAGATAGAAATTTCCAATTTGCTTTAGCGTTGTTACATTCATTCATTCATTCATTTAACAATTCATTTTGGGGCGGAAATAATGCAGGAGTAGATCTGTGAGTCAAAATGTATCGAATTTCAGGTGGACGCGTTCTGTTTTATGGAGGATCGTGTCACTGCTCACAACGGCAAATTGGTGGTCAAAAAGACCTTTTTATTGCTTATCTTCAGGTGGGGTTTTTGCTCCCTCTTAAACTACAATTATAAAGACTCATATTCACTTCCAAAAGCAACTGCCTGAATTTAAAGCTCCAAAACATTGAGTGTTAGCCCAACGTCTACTAAAAGTCAGATTTATTATCCGTTCTTTGCACTGAAGAAATGTATCATCTTTACCAAAAGCATATCCATGTTTTCGAATGAGAGCCTTTATGTGATATTCAAAGTTGCTGGATTTATGCGCCCTGAGACTTATACAAAGAAGGAGGAACACATGTATACGGTATACAGAAAGGAATGGAGCTAACGGGATGGCCCAGAGGCTCGTCATTTTTGCATCGTCGTCAGCGCCCCCTATGGTTAACTCCCAACGTCAGCCAGCATAAAGTATTTATCACTGGAAGAAAGCACTTACTAGTCATCCCTACTAGTCGCTAAATTTCTGTACAACTGAGAAGGTACTTGACTGCAACTTCACAGACCTCTTCACCCTGCATAGAATCTGCCCAGAGGGATGGGTCATGTCCTGTTCATAACGCTTGACCATGGTTAGTCGTAGGAACACTGGTCCATAAGTGGAGCTATGTAACAAAGGACGGGATTGAACATTGTTCTGTGGAGATAGGGTTTCGTGTCTATTCCCCCATGCCGTGCTGTTCTCGCTTCAGAGCTACTCAGTCATACTTATCTGGATTCTATTAAGCTAATAGAGAGGCTGTAGTGGGTAGCGCGAGTTCCCATAATTGATATCTTCACACAGGAACTGTAGACAACTGTGTAATGTAACTTTTGCAAACGGTTCACGGCTAGTGTCCGCTAGGCTATCAATAGTTTTCCTAAAGGCCATGAGACTGGAGTAGTGGCCAAAAGTAGACATCATTTTCAGCCCCCATGCGAAGCATAGACCCTTCTTCTGCCCCACTAAGGTTTATCAACCATCAGTAGATTGCAGGATGGGTGTACTATACGACCGGATTTGCTTTCCGGTGCTATCAGCGCACCACCCCATTAACTCCCTGAAGTTGAAGGAAGTGATGTTACCTGCATGACCCAAGAGTTAATCCACCCGGCAAAGGTACATGACAGAGCACTTAAATAATCCCTTTACCAAAACCGAGAGTTATGCAAACAACCGACGTATTACACACGCATTGGTAACGATTAACTCAGCGTCGTGTAGTGCATTTTGTAGACCTGCTCATGCTACAATTTACCTGGAAAAATTCATACATTTTAAAGTGGCCACTGCCTTGTAATTGATACCAAAAATGATTTCTTGTTGAACTGTAGCACATTTTTCGACTTCAGCACCAGGAATTATTCACGTCTGTCACCAAACCATTTCCAAACCCAATTTCCTCTGTCCACCAATCATCCGAGTGCCCTGTGACTTTGGCAGGTCATAGAGAGGAACTATTTCTACACCTCCTGATTTATTTTGGTTGCATTAGATAAAACGAATGATCTTGGGATTTTTCGCCCACATTTCCGCCACATATTTTTACTGCATTGGTATATAACCCGTAACTCACCCTTTCTAACTTAATCGCACACTCATATCCCACTGACTCTTCACATTTTCCCAGTGCTAATCTAACCTTTGCAGAAATGGGTGCACTTTTTTAGGCGAAGATATTCTAGCCAACATGAGACCTTTTCAGTCTTGTTTGCGCTTAGCACTAACTGTTAGCTATAGACATCAAGAAAATGTCAGCAAGAGAAGAAGTGAACGCAATGAAGTAGTGGAAGCAGTTTTTTTCCCCAGACTGCTGAGTTGAATAAAATCCCTTTCATAGTCGAAGGGCAGTTTAACACCGTGTAAGCAATGTGATAGCCATTCTTTTACGTGGCCTGGTTAATATTCCAGTTCTATATTGCAGGGAAAGTCCACAGGACGAGTTGCCTTAATTAAGTTAGGGAATCGCATTTATCTTATCACAGGTTGTCACGGTCGTTGCTTCGCTCAAACAGCTACACTAAGGCCAGATCGTCTGAGGTTCTGCTAACCATGAACCAAATCCATGGAAAAAGGTCTATAAAATAGCAGCTTAAGAACATTGACGACAATTAACCACATATCAGTTTAGTTATGGGGTTTGTCACCTGTTTCAAAACCACGTATCTTATTGTTTGAAGCCAGACGTTCTGCAACCGTACGTCTACGAGATCTATTCGAATTCCTCAAAATTACCGAAACGCGTGGTGGCCAAGACATTTCCTTCCCCCACCACAGAATCCATACGGGACAAAACTCAAGATGCAATGGAATTTGCAGTTGAGCACTTCCTCGGTTCAATGGAAATTCAATGACCTACACGGTTAGCTCGTGGGTGATTCCATGCCGCACCGATAGCTTTGTGATAGCTGACGCGGGAGGTTGACCAAGGGGAGCGCAGAGGGCAATGCTCACAAGGGATGGGGACGACGTAATACTGTGGTTGTTTGCTTAGCTCTCATTTCGGTAAAGGGGTCACTTATTTGTTCCACCAGTAGCCCCAGCCATAGTGTACGTCGAATAAAAATTCTGCTCAAGTATTATGCTTCCTTTCATCTTTAGAGAAGTCTGGAAGCTCCACGAATGCATTAGCACATACTTCCAGCTTATTAGTATCTCTGTTTCACTCAGACCTGACACCCACACAGTTCATTTCTGGGCAACAATGAAGTTGGGGACCACAACAGAACCTCATAAACTATCCGTAGCTGGACTTTACTTCCTCCTACCAAATTTTGGGTTTTGGTACACTCAACTATTTAAGGAGGTGAAATCCATAGATTCAGTGTTTTGGTGACAAATTAGTGCAGAACCAACCTGCGGACCAGGGCACAAAACGAGATGGTTAATTAAAACAAACGTTGATGTGTCCTAGTGCCAAATCTGTTCTCTCTGGTTTAGAGAACAAGGAGGGAAGGTCTAGGAGACTCATGGTTTTGTTTACACAGACTGAAGGAGTGACCCCACACAGTGGTTGAACCGCCAAAAGCGGGAGTTATATGCGTTCCTTAATAGTACAACTAAACTCACGCTCTCTGAGTCTGCGTGTATGCTTTTATGTGGTCTGGATGGTGGGTTATGAAAAAATGATTGACCGCTGGATGGGAGCCCCAGTCACGGATGCAGGCGACAATAGGCATGATGAAAGAGGGGAATAAAAAGATGCAGGAGACTCCCTTCTTCATTCTCATTGCCTATTGCACATAAGTTAAAAGTTTTGGCTTTCGTGGTTCTTTATGGTGGTAAATTGAAGAAGAGGCCTTTGGATGACCTGAGAAAAATCACCGTTTCCCGCAAGGATAATGGAAATTTTTGGGTATAAGAGTCATTAAAACAGATAGTTTTCAGGAAGCTCAACTTTTGAGAAAGTGTGCAAAGAGATAGTCAATCAAACAGCTGAATAGCTAAGAGATTTCACTGTGGATTTGACTACATTGAGGACAGATAGAAGGCCTTTGTGGTTTCCACATTCAAAGAAGGTGTCCCTACCCTGTTTATTAGCAGGATGTATTGGTAATACCTTTAGCATTAATGAATAAAAGCTTAAATTTAATACCCTGATGTGTATTAGAAGTTCGGTTTGACAACCAGTTGATCGGAGGTTTCAAAGTAGGCCCATCCTGGATTCACATTCGTGAATTAATTCGAATTTGCCTGTCAGAAAACGGTACATATTACGTTGGCGTATGAGACTAAATAATCTTGAAAAGCGCATATCCTGGTTTACACGGAGCAGACCTAAACACAGACGGATGCATTCTTAAGCACTTGCCGATTCCTTCATTAAATCCAAGCAAACTGTCACACTTAAGACGATTTGCAATACATTGTTGTTAATTTATTTGTGGATTCTCTAAATCAGCTTGAATAATCTCAATGGCCTCGAAAAAGTGAACAAAAAAGTACATTACAGTAACCCAAGACTTACTAGAAGACGAAAGAAGACCTAATATTCGACCAGAATATATGACCTCAATATACAGTAGAGTTTGGGGGCTGATAGCATGACCTGCAGACCAGCTCACCCGGCGAAGGTACAACACCGGAGCAAATAAGTGATCTCCTTACCGAAACCCAGCGTTAAACAGATAACCAACCCTTTACGTTGCCTCTTTGCCCCCCTTAATTAACCTTCCGTAGTAGCCGTCATAAAGCAATCGCCCACTAGCTCACCATTCCAGTCACCGAATTTCCATGCAACTGAGGAGTTACCTGACAGCAACGTCACTGATCTCTCTGGACAATTCTACCGGATTTGGAGATTCGTCTCGTATGGACTTTGTATCGAGGATGGATGATAGTGGTGTCCATCATTCATTTCCGTATCTAGTAGTAGAAACACTGGGCTAAAAGCAGTCATATAACAAAGGATGGGGTCTAACATACTTCCGTGGATGTAGGATTCTGAGCCAATTCCTCCTTGCTACGTTGATCTCACTCCGGAGCTGCCCAACCATACCTATTTGGGTTCTGTCCAGCTAGTAGCCAGGTGGAGGAGGTATCACGAGTTCACAACCTTGTAATGAAACTTTTTAGATGGTCCACTGCTAAAGTTGCTTCCATTGTTAATGGCTCCCCTCAAGGCCACGAAACTTGGGTGGTTGACATTTTCGCATCCGCGGTATATGTCCTTCTTCCACCTCACTAAGGTTTACCACCCAAAAGTAGAAATAAGGATAGATGTACTTTAAGATCAAGTTCGCTTTCCGGTACCACCGATGTATCGCCCTAAGATTGCCTTGACTACAAAAAGGGATATACTTTAAGAGCAAAATTGTGTGCTATCGGGAAATGAAATGACTTGCGGCTTCTGGCATGAACCAGAGGCTAGCCCATTTAGTGAGGGTATCATAACGGTGCACCTAAGTAACCTCATCACCAAAATCGGGAGTTAAACTGACCGACGGCAGTTGACTAATTCGTCACATAAAGTACTCCCTTGTGAATGCATTGAATAAGTCTTAAATCTGACTTGACACTTTTTCTATCATTAATAGAATGTCAAAATCTGCTCTGAAGGATATCTAATCGCAAAGACAAGGTTAATAAGCTCATCTATTAGACAAGAAATGAAGTATTTTGCACCTTTGGTGGCTACACTCAATTAGTTTCAAAACCGTTTCCATCACCAAAAGAAACTATGCACTGACTAACTTGCAATGCATCGAGTAAATTGTCACATTTCATTGCTCTTCTATAGAGGTCAATTTTTTAGATGATAGTTATGGTAGCAGAGTGGAAGCCTTATAAACCCAATAGATCTGATAGACACAAATTTGTACTGCAGAAATTAGAAGAGATGTTACCGATTGCCATCACCTGTTGCTGCTCCGAATTTAGCTTAGGAATCCGGTTCAAGTGAAATGCGCTTCACCTTCGGTCGCTACTGTCGGGAATGTACCGTTTAGAATTGGAAATATAACACTTTATGCCAAGCGGGGGATGATTCAGGGATTAAATCAGATTGGATTAAAATTTCTTCACATAGTAGTATTCGGGCAGAATATACATTACTGACGTACTGTAGGGCTTAGGGACTACTGGTATGGCACAATGCCGGAGCCTCCAAGTGTCCCGTTGCCAATACCAAGATTTAAAGAATTTATTAAGGCATCGCAATGCATTAGCATTCATTTACATAAGTTGGAAAATGGCTGTTTTCCAAACAAATACACCAACTGACCCTGTAAGCATTTAAATGTTGCCATAAAATACGCTAAAACCGATAAGAACGATATCAATGCAATATGAAAGGCCATGCAACTTTAAGATACCCATGCTGAGGGTAACGAAAACTACCATCAAGCGGAGGCCAGTTGAAAAAGAAGCTGTTGGCTTCAATCACGGAGAGGAGCATTAGTAATCCCCCGGGGTGAGATAAGCATTTTCCCAAACCACCGGCGATGATGTTGGCAGCCACCCAGGTAAAAATTAAGGCACAACAAAAGTCTGAGTATAACAGATGAGGAAACAGTTGTCGTGGTGTTTACGCAAGGCAGATTGCTTCAGCAGATGGTTTTAACAGTTGGTGTTTCTTCGCCTCGCCTATAAGTGCTCGCTTCATGTGACTGTGTGTCTGTGGTGGGGTTGGAAACATCTTGTTGATGTAACCTTCTTCCAACACTTGTTGGGAGGTTTACGATGGGAAAAGACTGTTCTCTAGGTGTGCGTTGCCTATCCCTCCGCTGTGAACGAATCCCCTGCATAGATACTAGAGGCTGATCTCAAATTCCTCCTGAACTGGTTGATTGGCGTTTGGCTTAACTAACGAATGGGTATATTAAAAAAGCTGGAACCTGAGCAGATCAACAATTAACTTTCCTACCTCTCCTAGCTGGCAAGCTTTATGCCTTGGACGCATGAATCGAAGCACATTTAATTGTATGTGGAAAATATAACACATGAATCATCACATAAAACAACTAGAGAAATCAGTCCTCTAATCAATTTTTATGGCCCTGATTGTGCAATTTAATCCTCTAGTATACGTATATTATTGTAGCCAAGTCATCAAATTCCAAATTTCCTGGCGTCAACTTAGTAGCTTAGTAACTATGATATCGTGAATACGTGCGTCTGCAGCCTTCCGGTCCTTTGAAGAACTTGATAGCGCTTCCTCGTTCAGGCCAAAGATGATTCCCTTGCCACCAAGAAATGAAAGCGCATCGAATGTGGAGATCTCGTAACTAAAAAGCAATTTGTAATCATGGATAATAAAATTGCCACAAGTGGTCACTTCAAATGCATACTGAAAGCTATGAGTTAGAAAACTTGACACTAGTAAAGTGGCAGAAAAATATTGGACGAATTAATTTATATCTAAATGTTTGGATTTGTTTTGATATTGCTAATGTTTACCAGGTTCGGTACCAAAAGCTTAAGGATTTGTGTGAAACTTCCATGAGGGAAATTTTTCTCAAGCCTTTGACCCAGAGACATTGAATGTAACTTGTTTAAACAATCCAAACCATCGAATCCGGTGAATATGATTGTAGGGCCCCGAAGCTTCCTTGAAGATGCAAGAAGGCATAGTACTAGGGTAGAATATATACCTTTGGAGGATAATAGGGCTTGGGGCTACTATCATGGCCTCGAGGCTAGACCGCCCTGCGGAGGTGCAATGGCGGAGCCCCTAAAGTGGCCCTATTACCAGAACTGGGACTTCGACAATTAGTTTTGTCCAGTAATTAATGATTGGCTTTTATTGTAACTGATGTTGATTTTGAAGATACAATCGAGAAAGCGATATGATGTGCTTCCAAAATTTGCTTATATTTTTGAGGGATTTCCTGCTCGTTTCCTGTTTTGCTGATTACCTATTCGACTACAAAGGTGAGGTGGGTCCGATGCTATTAAAAAGTGTGATTTTATGAAAAAGTGGAGCTTCTTTTAAGAAATAACGCAAATTTATCCCTTTAATAATGCTAACTGTTTGCCTGTATTTTTAGGCCACTTAGACATTAACCGCCGTCTGAAAGTGTTAGCCGAAAGTGTTAGCTGTTTTTCCTGAGGTTATGAAGAACTCTTTTCTACTAAGTGTTGTATAACTTTGGGCGGACTTTGACAAATATTTTGGCTTGAATAAAAGACAAGTGGCAAGATAAAAGTCCATTTACGCCACTGGAGATGTGACTGCCAGCGTCTTTTAGGCTTGATTTTAAGTTCTATCTTATTCAATAATCAGCTACAACTTTACTGATGTGCACAGATGTCTTGGTAGGAAAGATTTTTTCACTAATTAGAACAACTGAAAGGGTTTAACAAAAGTCTATTCACAAAATACTTGGTACCGCTGAAATCTTTTGAGTAGTATAGGTGAATGGGCATACTATTACAAAATATGGACTGCTGAGCTTTTAAATCTCAAACGGGATGTTCGCCAATTTTCATCTCATCAAAGTGCGCCCCATTCCAACGCATCTAAACGTTTCTTTTTAAGTTCATTGAAAAGGCTGATAATTCAGTAACAACTGTGCCGTTCTTGAAAATGTTTTGATTACCAAAAAAATAAAGAGTTAGGGGAAGACCTTTGGTCGACAGGGTTTTGACAATGGAATGAGCGCAGAGGAAATCGCATGGCTTTCGATTGTTTGATTCTCGGCTTTGGCACTGAGTCACTTAGGCGTTCCGCATTTGTGCATCCAACAAGCGGTCTGGCCTCTAGGCCATAACAGTAGCCCCATATTCCACTTTACTTCGGCAATACATGTTTTTACCCCAATATTCAGCCTTCATTTGTCTTTAGATAGGTCTCGAGGCGCTAAAGTTGTCCCATGGTTCTGCATGTTCTATTCCTGGTGCTCAAATTCTGAGCCTGTATCTGCAAGAGATTGATCTAAGAGGATATGCGATGACAACCGCATGAAAGCAAATCTCTGAAAATATGGAAGAATCTGGCGATCTTTGACAGCTATACTATTTTGCAAAAATGGATTTTTTTAAAAATGAATTAGCAGAGGGAATAAAATTAACTTGCTTATGGGGGTTTCCACGCAAATTATTCTGACAACCCTTACAACCAAGCTCATGAATGCATGTCATTCAAGAGGATTCCTTAGAGCAGTCAAAATGCCTATTAGATTCATTAGTATTAACACGAAGATACGTTTGGTTTTTTGTACCCGCAAGAAAACCCCAAGGTGAATTCCATCACAATCTCCTAGTTAATTAATTTGGTCAAGCAATTGGTCAGATAACTCCTGGTACACACTCTGAATGTAATCATTTCTGCAGCACCAAAAGTGGTCCATTGTAGACGCTTTAAGCTATACCTCTTTTAAAATTCCTCCACCAAAGTAAGTAAATTGGTGATTTCAAGCCTTAGTCAGGCTTCATTTTCAACATTTTAACCTCTGCCACTCACAGGCTACTAAATGGATAGATGTAATAACCAATGTCCCAAAGTCCAGCTCAAATTTATTTCCAAATCAGTGTTAAGGAATCTCAAACGAGCAAGCAAAGAAAAAGCAGTATTGTCTATGTAACACAATAATTGTTTGTTTAACCCTTGGTTTTGGTGTTGGACCACTTGGAGCTCCGGGTGGAGTGGCCTCCAGTCTGTGCCAGTAACCCCACAGCCCCACTGTGCGTCGACACACTGCATATTCTGCGTCTTCAGTGAGTTCTTGAAGTGCTACAGTTTGTTCCTGTGGCTAAACTTTTAAGGATACCTCTACGCTGCCTTCTCCTCATATCTTTCACTCCCCACAAATTTCATTGGTTTGTAACTATTTATTTGCTTACCCATTCATATACCTCCCGAATTTTCACACAAAAGAGCATCATGACCTGACAATTTTCACTTTAACGTTCATATTTTCGGATTTTTTCCGCACAATCTACTTAAAGCCAAGATGTAAGGTTAGAAACGCATCCTGGTAGGGTATTTCAAAGAAACTCACAAGATTCGTTGACATTCAATTACCAGAAGGCGGTATGCATTCCCAGAGAAAGCAAATGCTTTTATGAGATACGTATTGTTGGACATAAAGGTCGGATCAGATTCGACGCTGAGATGAGATTCTAGGGATACTGAGAACCATATACTTGGTGGTAACATGTAACCGCTTCATCACATTCCGTCACGTAGGGTCACAGTGGGAAGGACGATAGTTAGAGTTGCGTGAGAACGGTATGTAGCATTGCCAAGAAAAGGGTTCTAGAGGTCATCTAGGCAAGATTGACTGCTGTAAACCGCAGCATGTGTATTTCAAGCCAAGAACTCAGCGGAGCTGAGACTTTTCTCCCATTTTTTTGCAATTGACCGCTCAACAGATTGTGATTTACTTATCAGCTTCTACCACCTCTCCGATTTACCTTTTTAGGTGGCCAAGTGTGCCTCCCATGCGCTTCCGCAATGCTTATGCCTCATCTCAACTAATTTGTTTACATGATGCTTGAGTGGATGTGAAAAAAGCCCAAAATTCTTACCTATGCAATCAACCTTGAAAGTTATCCTATGTGCAAGAGCTTTTGCCAAGGTTAGTTTAATTGGGGGAAAAAAAGAGCAATTGTTTGAGAGAAATAAGGAGATAAAGGGAGTCTCCTGCCAATGATGCCATCATCAACCGACTTTCACATAAAGACGAAATAAACTGTTGCAGTTGGCAAGGTCGATAAAATGAGTTTTCTTTTGTGCAGTTCTTCTGCACACACAAAAGGTTGACCACAGTTGGTGCATAAAAATGGATTTTTCATTTCAACAACTATGACCGTGCCTATATTTTCTTGGGGAACTGTAGAGCCCTTGTAATATGGTCATTTTATTGCATGAGCGTACAACTGGGTGACTTTGTACCAGTTTTAGTGATACTTATTTCTGATGTAGCGCTCTGAGACAGCCCTGAAGACGCAAAAAGGTATAAAGCTTAGGCAGAATGCGTATTATCGGCGTACAATGGGGCTTAGGGCTGCTGGTATGGCTGCTCAGCGGAAGTACAATGGCGGAGCTCCTAAATGGCATGTTACCGAAACCATGAGATGAACAAACGATTGATGTGTTACAGCAGTAAACATTATTTCTTTGTAGTTTTAACTCATTCGCGAGTTTATTTTATGAGTCAACTAGTCTGTAGAACTGTTTTGAAGGTGATAAAAATTCTAACTTGTATCAGGTTTGATTTCGCCAATTTAGGTTGTGGAATTAGTCACGTTTAAATTAGGTTCATAGTTCTGAACAATCACATGTCAGTAACACTCCATTGTCATGGGTATCCTATTTTCTTATCATCGTAATCATTTTTCCACCGACGTTCTTGTATTTTTGAATTGGAGGAGCACTGAGTGTAATTTTAACCAAATAATCATCGCCTTACCACATGCAGTAGCTGTCAATTGAACATATGCGGACTTATTTTTATTTTCGTAGGAAATTTTATTCACCATCAATCATTGTTTTTTATTAAAGACCGAATGGACAACAGTAGAGGAACATCCCACATTTCCACAATTGAACATAGTCTCATTAGCGCCATAAGACTTCCCTGAAGACAAAGGAAGACACGTAATACATGAGCAGAATATTAAGTGTCAATGTATAGTAGTGCTCGGAGCCAACGCCATGGTCAGACCACTCGGCTAAGGTAGAACGGCAGCACACATGAGGCCCAATACCAAACCTGAGAGTCCCCTGAGTGGGACTTTATCCAAACCTAGGATGTCCTGTTCAGAGCTAGGCAGTAGTATGGAAGGGACTTGTGTGTGGGCCTATGCTGACAGCAAGACTGAAGAGCGAACACTTCGTTCTGCTAAGTTTGGTCGATTTATGGTGTCTGTCTCCAGGATGACTCCCAATTTGTCAGTGTTGTAAACTAATAGAATAAAGTTCACATCACAATGCCTTGATTCGTCATTTGTGCGTGTTTATTAAGTGAGATCAGTAGGGTAAATAGAGCAGCATTGTATTCGTAGTGAATCATAATTCCAAACCCGAAGCAGACTGTGTCTAGCTAGGTAGGCGTAAATATCTAGAAAATAGGCGGAACAAAAAATTTTAACGTTTACCGTTTATGGGTCAAGACTCTGATTGAAAAAGAAATGGCGCATGAGGCGCCTAAAAGATGTTTTATTTAAATGAGGCGGAAGGTAAACAGCTCTTGGATGGTAGTTAAACTCCGATAAGGAGGAAGAACATTCCTTCAATTCAATAAGACAATGCATTTAGCTAACTACTGACCTACCTTTTCCAGCATAATGCGGATGATTACTAAGGGTAAATTTGCCTTTTTGTTTCCAGATACGATAATGAAAAGTGATTTGCCCTGATAATTAAACCTAATTACGAGATCGGACCTACGTGGTGCTTAACCTCAACCTTATCACGTCCTCTTGGGATTACATTTTCAAGTCACACCCCATCTGTTGAATGGTTTTGTTTGAAAGTGGAGTGCGAGTCCATATCCTTTTTGCAATAGCTTTAGGCGATAATTTTATACGGGAAGTTCTCTTCTAGCCGAAACAATGCTAATTGAGGGTTTCATTACCTTGTTCTAGTTTTCTAGGCCTCATTAAAAAAACGCCAAATCGAATAGCACTCAGGGCGCCTAACCTTGGGTCCGTTATTTAATAAGGGAAATAGTTTAACAACTAAAGAAACCTATTTAAGGTATTTTTACGCAATAAAGAGCTAGTCCTTTAACAGCTTTGGTTCATAGACACTGGATTTTGCATCTTTGACCTGCGAATTTTCGCCATCAAAGGTCTCCCCATTGTAGCTCCGTTCCCCAGAAGCTCTTCGCTTAATTCGTCCAGTAAGATCTGTGAAATGGCACGGTAACCCAGTAGATGGTTCTTTCAGTTAATTGTGATTTTATTGCATTTGAAGTGCTTATCTACTTGTTCCACTCCCCTATCATCGCCATGACTCCAGTCTATTCTTATCTGACGTACACAAGAAAGGGTAGGGAGAAAGGTGGATTGGGGTTAGTACCAATTCTATCCTTTTCGTTGATTTAATGACTTGACGTATGGGTTAGATTAGAAACCCTACAGAGGGGCATATCGAGCATACGGTTGATGGCATGGGTGATCCAGTTTAGTTTTTAGCATGAGATGATGAGTGTGAAAATAACACCCTATCTCTATCACGCTAAAGGCTAATCACGCGACTTCTGGCACGGCGATGGCATCCTCGCATTTACGTTACCCTCCGAAGTACCCACATCTCTCACCTATTCACAACGGGCTTTGTTATAAATGATCATTGTGGAGAAATAGACGTCTCTTTTTCCTCTTCTAGCCTTACCAGGCCACTTAATTGCGCAAGTGACGAGTTAACTTGCGATAGACTCCCGGTGGGTAGGCTACGTTTCAAATAAAGTACGATAAGGTGTTTAAACACAAAAGTCATTGCCAAACTCGAAGAATACCGTCAAAAAGATGAAAGGGAGGGAACAAAGAGAGTCGGAGAACGTCCTTTACAAACGATCACACAACGAGGGCTGGAGGGTTTCACGTGTGTGCCGTGCCATTCTTGAGATTCCGATCATTCGGTCGGACCAGTCTCTTCACTACTCGGCTTCTCACGCATCAGCATGGGCTCGCGTTCGCTCCAGTCACTCGGCACATCGTAGTCCGTGTTCAAACTGTCCGCCAACTTGGTCGGCATTCGTGACTGATTATCTTTGTCTGCACTAGGCATCGACTGAAGCCACATTCGCACTTCCGCTGCACTTTTGCCTGTCGCTTCATTTACCACAGCTACAGCAAAAAAAATTAAAAATGAGTTATTTTATCGGCCAATCAAATGTAGGAACTCTTTTGACAGGTTGGACTTCTGCCTTGTCAATACGAGGTGGATTGAGCCGATTGGTGACATCCTGATGACTTCAATGGAATGAGTTATTAAAACCGGGCTCCTTTGATTGAATAAAACTAAATTGTCCAAGCCTCCAGAAAAAGAGTGCTTACTGAATTCAGAAAGTATGATAATCCAACTTTAGCAGGAATAATGATGGATAATTCAAGGTGGACCGGCCGATTAATAACGATGGTTGGATATGTATTCTAATATCAGGGATGCACTTATGAATTTACCTACACTTGATCTTATATCCAATGGGCAAATGTTAAAATTTAAGAACAGTAAATCTAAAAATTTTATCCAAAAAGGGTGCAAACTCGTTTTTTTTGTATTTAGTCCATTCTCTCTTGCCTCCATTGCTGCCGGTTGGCGGGAAGAAATCACCGTACAGATTGTAAAATCATCTTTTGTGTGGCATTTTCGAGGCAGAGTTTGATTGCTTATAATGAAACCTCGCACGTTTTTTACGGGTCAATGCGAGTGGGGTAATTGGACCCAGTCCAATGGAGTTGAAGCGTTGTTTACTGAAGAACAGTGACCTTATCCGATGAGGGTACAATCCAATGACTTAAATTGCAACAATTGATGGAACTACTTAGAATAAAAATATTATTCCCTCCTCAAAGATCAGTAAAGCAACCAGCCTTTATCTTTGTCACTTAACTCCGGTAATTAACAAACGTCAGAAAGATGAAATGAAATCCACATTGTTACACGGTGGCAATACATTCAAAGCTGCGCAATTTTTGTAGGTGAAACGCACTGCCAAAAGAGAAATAAAACTACCTCAAGGGGTGAAAAAGGAGAGGGTGTAATGAAAATGAAAAATCTGACTCTAAAGCTCCTCTCGTTAGTATCGAGTGCCAGTACTACTGACAGAGGAAGTAGTATAACTTCAAAGCACTACAAAAGCAACATAAAATACCCTTTATTTATGAGTGATAGATCTAGTTCAATTTGTGGGAACATTAAATGACAACCACTCGATGGAACTCTGACGAAAGCATATTTCAAAGTGACTTGAGGAGCCAAAACGCCTCCTTTGTTGTGAGAATCCAGGCAAAGAAAACATCGATCAGGAGTAATTTTATACTCTCTCACCTCACCATTTAGTGCCAAACAGTGTTGAGGTGGCTGCTTCAAATGCCATCTATCTGGTTCGTAAAGCACTACACAATCGAGTTTCGCACGCATGTGAAGCTTAAAAGAAAAGAGGAGTGACATTTTTGACAATTTTATGCTCACCAGGCAATGCTTTCATCAAAGGCTTGGTATAGTCACTTCTAAACTAGTTCATTTATGTACTTTTGTCTTGCTATTTGAGTTTAGGCTTATTCAGTGACAGAATTGCCATTGTAAGCATTATCAGATTGCATAAGAACGCGCAATGACGCAGTGTGATGTTAAGATTTCGGGGTGATTATGAAGATTGTTTTTCTTTGCTCTTCGGAGATGTCTCATTGGTGGCAGTGGAAAGTAAAGCCGGCTTTAAAGTATATCTATCCTGATTGCTAATGTCGGATGATGAGACTTAGCGGGCCAGAGGTGCATATGCCGCGAATAGAAGAATCAGTGACAACCTCTAACAGGAGGACCATAAATGGTGTCTGCCTTTGACAACCCTCCCAGTTCTATACCCTTCAGGGAAGCTATTAGCGACGGAAGCGATACTGACTATGAACCATCTGAAAAAGGTTCACTACGAATCTTCTTGCTGTACCTGTACGAAGACATAAATTGTGTCAGCTCGCGAATCATGAATCGCCTATATTTTTTCGAACTCCGTTCCATCAACCTTCCATACGACTCTAAAGGATCATTCAAATACAAAGAGCTGGAACAATATAAAGGTAGTGCCAAACGCATTCAGCTGACAACTTTAGTCTTAATATCATTACGTCACCTACCAGCGTGCTTTGACCTAGTGACCAAAGCGATGTTTATTACTCAAGAAATGGATTTACTCTCAATGGATCCATAGCGGTTGGCTCGTTTGACATCCAGAGAGTTAACATCACCGTCTCAATTTAGCTCAATGGGTTTAGCCAAGTTTACAAGTTAGGCAACTATTATACTCACCCACTTCCTCCAAAGTGGCCTCAGGAGTCATTGTTTTCGATTTTACCGCCAATTCTGCTTTCAAAAGGGGCACAGAAGACCGTTCGGTGGAACTTGAGGGAGGTGGAATCACGCCGAATTGGTGACCAAGCACAGTGGCAGGTAGGAGGACCGCCATTCCAGGTTTAGGCGACCCACTACCACCTCCTGCACTGGCACCATCCCCAGCTCCCGGTTTCTCGATCAGGCTCACATCGGCGGGACTGCATAACGGAGCGCCGTAGGCAGAAACTGACGCTAGCTGTGGCTGAGAAGCTCGTACACCACCTCCAGGTCCTAGAACCACAGGAATGTAGTGATGTTGATTGTGAGAGGTCGGTTCGAACCCAATTTCTGACATTGGTCGCTCTGAGAAAACTGTCTCTCTTGAGCTGGCTCGCTTCACACCGACGTAATAGGAGGGCAAAAACTGATGTCGTAGTCGGTGGGCATGATATTTGGGGCGAGGAGTGACTGGTCCAGACCAACCCAATGGTTCAAAGCTTATTGGGTAGGCGGCAGGGTTAGGGAGTATTTGAATAGGTTGTGGTGAACCAGCTTGGGCAATCGAGAAGCCCGAGTCCGAGTTACGGCCAGCTGAATTGCTCATAGTGCTACCATTGGCTGCTTTTCCTTCGGGGTGGGAGCGCGCTGCGTTTGCGCTCTCAAAGGGATTCCAGAGTGGGGGATTCTCCACTAGTGATTCGTCGGGGATGGCAACAGACCGACGAAAAGCTGAACTAGGTGTCATTTGCTGTGTCAGTGAGCCAGCTGGTAGGATTCTGGGATCTGCGGGGTACCACGCGACAGTGGGGATGACTCCTGTGGGTTTGAAATCACTCTGACCACCAAACGTATCAACTCCTTTCAGTTTTCTCTCATCTGTTTGAAGAAGAATTAATACAGGATATAGTGCAGACACAACCTTTATGCAAGTTTTAGTTCATTACGTGGATAAAAACGATCTCATAAGAAGTAGTAGTAGAAAATCAACATCTACAATGCTTCCATTGCGCATAAATGAAATTTGTGCTTCCTCGCAGGAGTGAAGCTAAATTCGTGGATCGCTTGCTGATTTCACCACCTGTGGGAGAACGCAGGTGGCAAGTGGGCTATTATTCGCACATCCAAGACATTGACCAGTGAGTAAAATGATATCATATTGGAACAGTAAAAGGCGTTTTTAGGTGGCCTTTTACCTTTATGGTCCAAGTGACAAAGAGGTTAAGACCTTGGAGATAACTCTAACGTCTTGTAATTACCTAATGAAGCAGCTCATATAGCATATTAAAACAGTGGTAGAAAAGCCATCTTTTTGGGGCGATTGGATACGATCCTGTTTACTAACGAAGTTTAGCCACCTTGGAGAGTGCGCGGTAACTTCAACCAAATGAGAAAAAGTGTCGACTGGGTCGAATGCTGCTGTAGCATGCAGTCAACAGGTGCGACACTGATTTGTAGCTGAATGTAGAGTTTTTATCCTCTATATTCGTACAAATCGTACCATTCTTCCCTCTTACACGGCCATCGTGACAGGAGAAGGCGAAAAATCCCGACTTTTTTTTAGAAATGCACTCTCTACGTGCGTCACTGAGGCGAAGACGAGGGAGGTGAAGAAATTTTGAATATCATTACAAAACAGTTGACACCTTAAGTTGACACAATGTTTCACTGGGAGGATGTTTTTTTCTTTGGCTTGGAGTAAAAAAACCGGAGTAATGCCATGGCAACCATATAGAAGTGACAGAGGATAACGAGAGATGCTAGACATTGTTTGGAAATGTCTCTATTTTAGCACCTGATCATAAGCTTTGGCATGCACACATACACAAAGGCGGAATTGATTGGATCAAGCCTCGCTCGGAGAATGAAGCCATGAAAATGTTTACCCACACTGGCGGATGGTCTTTTAACATCTATTTTCGCTCGACTGGTGCACATATCTACATTATCTTGTTTATTCATCATGTAGAGTTTAAAACATCATCTAACAGGAGATGGGTTAATTGTTTTTTTTCTCCCAGCTGCTGCGTTCGTTGACTTGTTGCATTAAACAACAATCGGGTTTCGTTTCGCAATTCAGTTTACAAATTGGCTAAATATTTGACAAGAGAGAGTGAAATTACCTCTGTGATGCCGTCTGACAATCCATTTGATGCAGCAGAAGCAGTTAATAAGCATGGATAGGGCGAGGGCTACAAGGGCAATGATGATGATCATTTCTGGCGTCCAAAATCCCCCTGAAACAAGAGTGGAGATGAGTAAGCATCGTTAGTCACAACAGATCTCTTTTTCCTCTTTTTCGCCTGTAGAAACGTATCTTTTTCTCAGGAAAGAAGAACTGGATCCTAGTAATGGGGAAGGTCGGCTTGTTGATTTGTGGCAAGTTGTCACTCCTGTCGCTCATTTAGTCGCAAAAGTCAGAAGCTGGTAACAGAAGAGGATACTTTTGGGTAGCGTTGACATTAGTGGCTTGCTCATGCTACAAGTCCTCCAGCTTCCTCTTAGGCAAATAAGCAACTAAACTTGAAAACTTTCACTACCGTCTTTGCTCGAGTCCCTAGGCCGGGTATCAGTGTCTGAGAAGAGGTTCAGTTGTCGCATAAACAACTCTAGAAGGCCTCCCACGGGGAGCTAAGCTAATTAAAACCCCATCTAGTCCCACATTTGCCGAGTGAGTCACAGGGCGGCTGCGGTGGTAACGGCCCTGACAAACACGCACTCGCGTGAGGGCGTGCTGTGTGAACTGGGGGTGGTGGTGATGGCGGCGGCAGAAAGGGGGATGGTGGCCATGTCAGCGCATGACCTGTGAGTGTATGCACACAACCGCCCGCGCAAACGCCACATTGGCGCCAGCTAGGGTGGAAATACAAACAATTGTTGACTGATGGTACTTGAAAGTGAAATCGTGGACACTGCGGTGCGATCTGATGTAACGTGATCCCAGATCAACGCATTAGTGTCACAAGAGGAGAAGATGACCATTTTATGATTCCTTGAGATGCTGTAAATTTTTACCTCAATTTATAACCTTTTCAAGTGGCTCGATAAGTTGCGTAGCACTGAAGAAGGGAGAATTTCTCCGAGTAGCCAGCTGAGCATAACAACTCCTCAAAGCCTTTAATGTTATCATACCTCAATCTTCAACGGTCTCGATTTTTTAGCCTCAAAGGAAATTCCTCAGAAGACTAAATTCACTCAATCAGGTTTACTTGATAAGATAGCTGAGTAAACAAGACATCGTGGTGGAGCTCATTGTGAAATGGTTCAAAAGAATTCAGTAGTTGAAGCAAAGTGCAATCCAACCCTTGTAGTGAAGTTCTACGTAATTTTTAAAGTTTCACAGCTAAATATTTTCGACTTTCTCTGTTTATTGTTGTACACGGACAATTACGTTTCAAAGAAAACAGATTGTGTACACGAACAAAACATGCTGATAGGAGAAATTGCCTGGAAAAGGACTAAACTGAAGAGAAGTGGTATTTTTGAAGAATGAGCAGAAGTTTTGTCCTTAATTTTCAAGGGTCAATTAATATTTATTCGTTTTTGATTGGTTAATTAAAGAATTAACCGGCCTTAGCTCCCCTCGGTCCTGTGGCAAACTCTGCTTCGAAGATTTGTAGAATGGAAAATCTTTAACCAAATATAAATTTAACCTATTGCCTTCAAAATCAGAAGTTGAATGCTGCCAATCACCCAAAAACAAATAAATTTTACGATCTGAAGGCACCAGATTTTTGAATTTGAGTGACAAAGTGTAACCCACCATGAGCCCTAGACCAAAATTTTCCCAACATAAACTGAGAAGATGGCCTAAATGCTATCGACAAGCGACTTTTCGATGATTATTGTCTTTATTTGGCTCTCAAATTCAAAGTCCTGCTGTAAGTTTTATTTATTAACCTCTGAACCAGCGACATGTGTGAATTCTGGAGGCACATGTTGTGTGTACGTACTGTGAGCATGCGCGTGTTCACGTCTGTGGCCACTGCAGTGACGACCACAACGTCCATTAATCGTAGGTCAACTTCTAATTAACAAGCATCAAGTTGTGATTAATGAATGTGTAAAGTATGAGGTCAGCCAAACCTAGCCTACCTGCTTGCAACTGCTCACTCTCTAGCCATAATGTAGGAGAGAGAGGAGGCAGGAGCGAGGGTTGCAGGTTAACCAGACTTCTGCTGCCTTGCAGGAGACAGGCAGGGGAGCTTCACTTGGTGACTTTCCCCACCCCAACGCAAACTAATGCCCGTACTGACACTATCATAACCACCATTGCCAATGACTCAGAAGCCTGTCTTCTTGTTTGTCTCCCAGCCAGCACTTTCTCAGGGTGCCACAGCGATTACTAATTCCCAACTATATTTGGGAAGCCAAAGAGGGAGCTACGCGTTTGAATAACCTCAAAGAGGCAAATAGAAGGAGGTAAATTTTGGACTTGCGGCTTAGACTTGTAGGAGAGTTGGTTTGGAAGTGGCCCACAACTTCAAAGTGAAAAGCAACAGGATGACAAAGCTCCTGTCTACACGTCTGCTAATGGATGCCTGTTTTTTTGGGTGCCCATTCAAAACTACTTCTTACGAGTGGTATGGCCGCTGTTGTGCAAGAATACATGCGCTATAACAGACTACCTACTACTCTTGTTTGTTATAACCGATGGTGCGAAATTGCTGAAATTCAGACAGTTATTTTCATCCACCTCACTTCCTACAAGTTACGCGTAAAAAACAACGGATGCATTCTGTGTAACAGAGGAAAGGCTAGGAAAACTGTAAACTGACACCAGATTGGTAAGCTTAATACAGCTTCAATGAACTAATAGCAATAAATTGGATTACAAGATAAACTGAGAATGCTAAATTCAGCGAAAACAGGAAACTCAAAACTCCCCAAGTAGGTTATTGTAATACGTTAGTTGATTAACTCGCGATTTTGGTCGAGACCACTTTGGTGCTCCACCTGTGTACCTTTGCCCCCTGAGCTGGCTTTCGGACGATGTCGTCAGGGTAGTCTCGTGGGCTATAGGCATTCTATTTGGGTTTTGTTTAATTAAAATGGGATCATTGAGAATGGTCTGACGAAGTATTGTCAGCATATTTGTATGAAACATCAAAATCCTGTCTTCCTTAAAGCTGACTTGATTCGGTTTATCGCATGCGGCATCAGACAGCCCAATGTTGGGACAAATGAATGCATTGATGTCTAGACAGGAGTCAAAGATTTAGGTACGGTGAAAACTTGGGTCTCGGCTTTAAATTATGGAGTACCGAGTGCACTGTGAGACCCATTATTAGCATAGAGGAAACAGAGACAATACTACTGTAAATATGGCTCCTTTATCAAATACACGGTCTAATTCACCCCATTACAAAACCACTTGGCCTTCAAGGAGCACCTACCTTCATACGAATAATAAAAGTGCTAGAACGCAGCCAATCCAAATAAACCCCATAGGCATGAATTCAAAGACTCTTTTAATCAGACAAAGAAATTAAAGTAAGCCACAGAATTCAATGAAATCCCTACTTGTAGAGCAAATTATTTTTCATCAGCACATTGTTCTCCTTCGAGGCTCTCACTAGAGGTATTGTGACTGGTAGCGGCGGTCATTCTAAGGATCTCTCCCATGTGTAGATTAGTCCCACCAACAGGGGTTATGGCTCAGGTGGTCGGAAAAAAAATTCACACCGCCCCATCGTCTTTGTCAATCAAGCAGCCAAATACCGTGAGAGTAGTTGTTGTCAGTTCTGTGTGCCAACTCGTCCAACCAATTGAAGTTCGGCTCTTGAGAATGAACTTTTACAACATGAAAGTAGGACGTTGCTCTTTATTCGTCTTCCTGCCAGCCTACTCTTATTAAACAAAATTCCTTACAACAAATGATACTATGGTATTTCGAGGTGTTTGGCTCCAATAGCCCGACTTGAGATCACGTCATCTTGTGTGCACAGGGTAGGAGCGAATGAAGCTGTCTATTGCGCTGGCTTTATTACGCAATCAAACGCAAACAGTGGAATCATGGGAGAAGGTATTTTGGCAGTCTACAATGTTTTCATTCAATCATCGTCAAAAATGGAGACACCACTCTTAGCATCAGGCCTACTCACTGAGAGAAATAAGGCAAGGTAATATTGAACTTTATCATACCTTGCTGTCTCAGCACTCAAATAGAAAATCGTAAAATTTCCCTTCGATACTTGGAGAGGACAAAATATTCGTTTATGTCGACTTATATATTTACACCCCATAAATATTCATCCGATCCTTTAAATGATCCATACCAACAAGGCATCCATCTTATCTCACTTCACTCTGGATTCATCATATTTCATAGCAGTGGTAAAATGCCAAACCAATTACTTTACGCTATGAAGGTGCTGACTTCAAGGGGGTAAACCGCATTGATAATTCAGTTATCTTAAAATCAAATCCAAAATCCGACCCAACATTGATGCTTAACATTTTGAAAATGGGGGAAAGCAGACTCACAAGTACCTGAGGAAGAATTTCGTAGAAAGTTTAACCATTGTACACTGTCATCCCCCGTGTTGGATGATGAGATAATCACAGCTTTCGTTCCATTAGTAGTTGCACCGTGACTAGCAGTTGTTTTTTTCGGTCTGGGTGTCGTGGTTGTTGTCGTGGTAGTGGTGGTCGTGGCTGTGGTCGTAGAAATGGTGGTGATTTTCGGTGGGGGAGGTGGAGTCGTAATAGTCCCCTCTGCCCCAAGCGAGTCTTGAGTCTTCACTCGCAACTTTGACCAGTCCGTTTTTCCCGCTGCGCTGTGACACGCGAAGCCCGGGTGTTGTGAGTTCACCCATTCGGACGTCACATGATCCAGTGTGTACTCATACACAATCTCCCCACTGGGATGGATGATGCTCCTACATGTCACTCCCTCCAGTGCAGGAATAACCCGACAGCCGCCGTTGCCGTTACACACCTCCTGTGGTCGACAATTTTGAAAGCAAAAGGTGTCCCTTGGGGTGGCGGGACAGTAGAGAGTCATGCTGCTCTGTGCCATGAGAGTGCCCCCCTCTAAATTGGAATTGATATGACACCGAATGGTTACACTGTCACCGAGGTCAACACTCACTGAAGAGAGAGAAATGGAAAGGGGAGGAGGAGGGGTGTAGGACATCTTTGAGGGTAGGGAGAGAGCTCCTAAGAGGTGCTGGTAGAGAAGCAGGAGTGAGAGGAGCTGTACTGAAGATATTACTCCGGATGCTGAAGTTGCTGATCGTCGCCACATGATAGTTGTACGCGTACTATTGTTGTTGTCGATGTTGTTTTTCAAAGTCTGAAATGCTTGTGCGTACGTGTGCGCGTGTGCGTGCGGTACGTAATGCCCAGGTTAATGTACGCTCCTGCGATTGCCCATCGCCCGGTCTCCGCTGCAGCGGCCTCACGACCCCGGTGTGTGTCAGTCTATGCGTTTATGCACGCACAGGTCGGTGAAACTGTGCCTACCTGCTCGCCTCCCCCTTAGCCCTGTCTTGTGCATGCAAATGTGCTCCTCCATTAGTGAGTGTGAATGCATATGTGTTGCATGTCTATTGGCGTGCGGTTATGGTTAGCGCCTGCTGATTGGCTCTGCGCTAAGGGTGCACATATACATACGCACACTCTCTAAAATCACTTGCGCTTCTGCCCTCCACCACTGCTGTCTAGCCAGAGGCCTAGGCGCCATCAGATCCATAGACATGACTGATATCAAGCTGTTTGACTCTGATTTCGAACGGACAGCTTAGTCATGCTCCTTTACCAAACCGACCTTGATGGTTTACTTGCCTAGGGGTGTAAAGGCACTCTCAGTAGAACAATTCAATTCATTAAAATTGTCTCATTACTCAAGTAAAAGTTTGTTTTCTGGCAAAACTGCTTGAGTGCCCTTATTTTAAAAATGTATTGTCTTCTGATGATGGAATGCGTCTTCTCCATTCTTACTTGAAGATGCCGATTAACCATGGAGTCAAGGAGGATACACCGTCCGCCTGTCTCTTAGATTTATGGGAGGCTTTAAGCCGTACAGTTTGGGAGAAGGCTGACTGATTATTGCATGAAATTGTTTAAGGCTGGCATTTGGTTCTCTTCAAAATATATCTGCTATCACACCACTGGTGCTGTACCGCTATAATACAGTTACGATGCCTTGGACATCAAAGCTACACCTAACGTACACTCTTGAGAGTTCACTTCTGGCCTCTCTCGTTGTCAGATCGGCTAAAGCATCACCAAAATGAACTAGGGTACATGATTGGTTGAGAGAAGTCGTGGTGTGCCCAGTAGACCATGCCTTGTCTAGGAACATTAATTATTTGCCAAAAAGTGACGAGATTAATGTTTCCGCACTCTTTTGAGGTCATTAGGTGATTACGAATGCACCCACACAAGGACACGCTAATTGACTGAAGATGGAAAGCCACTGAATAGGCAAAATTGAGCCCCTTATCAGTAGTTGCCATGCTACTACTTTTTTACATTCATCCCCCCAAAATCTTGCATTTCTGAAAAAACGAAAATTTACGACTTTTGAGGGGCCAATTGCAAAGGGGAGGAAAGGAACACCCATAAAGCAACTTCTGAATGCCCAGCCTATCAGTTCCTGCGTGTTTTCAAACCGTTAAAAACACGATGAGTGAGAAAAAGGTCTGGAGAAAATAAGTCCTACATAAACGGGTACCTTTTCTTGAGAAGTGTCTTTAAAGAGCAATTAGATTAACAAATTGGTTAAAATTTATCATTCTCATTAAAAGTTGATAGCAAAACCTTCAATTATAACCTAAAGAAACAATTTTCTATAATATGGAGAGTTTCGAGAGCATGATGTATGTCTTCTTAGGATCACACAGAGGTACTTCATTAAGTAACACTTTCAGCTGTTCTGTTTTTTTGGAAAAGGTACTATATACCGAAATAGAGAGCGGAATGATTTAGTGGACAATCCTATTGCAGTTAAAATTAACCGCTTTGACACGATAGCCGAATCTGTCCTTTTAAGTAGTGAGGCGTTTTCAGCCATAATTTGTGGGCAGTGAACTAAAGAATACACTTGAACTGAACCTTCAATATTAATGCCGTAAATGAACCACATTTTTCGGCTGAAACATTTACCAGGTAATGAGGCCCGTGACCTTTGCTACTGTAGAACCCCAAGGCTTCCTTGGGGGTGAGGGAAAGCATAATACGAGGAGATGCAATAGTGGGACCCTTAACTGATCCATTCCCGAAACCGATATCTAGGCCATTATAATTATGCACCACTACTAACTTAGTAACTATTTATTTTCATATCCAGGACCTATCGCCAAGTGCCTGTAAAAAAATTCGTGAGGCAATTCGATTCGCCTAAACAAGTAACCCAATTTTAATTATTACTGTTCTTTCACTGCCGTCTCTGCCTCACTCCGAACTTAAAATCTACTTGCAAAAGGGACCCATCTATTTATGAAAAAGAAGGGGTTGATCAATTCATCGAACTCGTTGGTGGATAAATAAACAAACTGAATTAAAATCCACCATTCCCTACGACTAGTCATTTGACCTCACATATGTGCGCACATGAATGGTTCATGCCTGTCAGAAATGCACTACAGCACCTGTCGGGCAATTAGCCGGTGGCACTGTGGGAGCAATATTTGTGCATAAATAGTGAGTTTTTTGGTTAAAACTATAAGAAAAGCACTGAACTACCAAACAGGGGTCACTTTCTGCCCATTCACAGTCATTCAAATGATTTGGAGGGGAGAAATGACCTTTTGAAGGGAAATTAGGGTAAGGGTGAGGAAGATTACTCGAGTGGTCTTTAAGTTCCACGGTGCCGAATCATGTACACGAGTTGGTGCGGATTTACCCTCTAGTCTATACTTTGCTAAGCTGTGATGACCCAAAAGCGAGTCCGACAACCTTGATGATTTGGAATTCGCCTTTCAAAATCTAAAAATAATTTACAGTGTGGGGAGCCAGAACATTGAATAAGGAACAAATGAGAAATGATTGAAAACAGTCAGTCTTCGTACCACCACGGTGGACTCGGTAACATTAATTAAGCTAACCAAAATTGCCCCCACCGTATTTATCCTCATTTGGTTCCGAGGTGCTAGGGCGTACCTTTGCTACAGCAACCAGTTGAAGCTGTGTGACCCAAGAAGGTGCGATCAGAAATTGAATATTCACCGGAGTCAAGGCGCCGGTGTCCCCTCAGCGGTGTTTCGGCTTCCAGTCGATATTGCTCATTGAAACTGATTAGGTTGATTTGGTTAAAAGTCTGCTCTGACCTGTCTCTGCAAATGCTAACGACTACATCCCAAGTGCTTCCAGAAGCTGGATATGGCAGCCATGCTAAAGCGTATCCATACAGCTTTGAAAAACCATGAATAGGCCCCCATTTCAGATTCCTCAACTCCAGTCTTTCGCCTTGACGAATTTCCGTTGAAATAGCACATCTGTTTCTTTGAAAGTCAGAGAACATTCAATTCCCTATTGGAATTTTCCCATCCACTGGCCCGGTAAGAACTGAGAAAAAGCAGAAAATAAAACTGCCCCAGGCCAGTCACCTATTTATCTGCAGCTTCAGACGAACAACTACTTGTTTATTCTCTAGTTATTCAAGCCTTCTTACCGCACGGCCCTAAATATCGCCAAGAATTCGGTTATAGTGAGTAAACTTTAGTTATTCCTGTTAACCGTTTAAGGTAGTTGCCTAAAAGGCTTAAATCATCCCCATCCAGGGAGAATTTCTCCCATTCAAGCAAGTTGAAAGGCAAACCGGGCCTCTTGCCAAGCGGAAATGTGAAATCACTACACCCTGTCTGTTTTCTAACAGCCTGAAGAAGCAGTTATTCACCCAAATTATGCTCGCTCTTAGACTGAATGTCAGCTATGCGAATCACTACCTCACAAGCACACACACACACACACACGCACATTCCAGCGTCGAAGTTTGTTAGTCGTGCAACCTTCTGTAGGGTAAAATGTCAAGAAGAAGGTATGGAACCAATATTTCATCGGTAAGCAGAGCTGCAAACCATTGTTGTACTCCAAACCCACCACCAATGAGGTTACATATGTAACCTTCAAGCACAAAATGCCAGCCAGAGCTATCTTTGGGGCTGTGGTATCGGTGTCGATGATTAAAGACCATAGCTGAGGGTGCTGAAGTGCAAAACATAACCACAAGAAATGAATTGGCAGCAGCACCGATAGTCCAGAGCACAGATTGGTTAAAATCTCGCGCAAATTTGTATCCTCTTCTTCCTTCAGTGGATTCACAGAGTCCAAGTTATCCTCGAAGGTAATTATAAGCCATAGAACTGTAGAAGAAGCTTTCAAATCATTGGTAAGGAAGACTGTGCTACCAGTATTGCCTACGACTGGAGTCCAGAGGCTCGATCGTGGAAGACTGGAAAGGTATTTAGAGGACTGGATTTCCCACCACTTCTTCACTATCAGACTCTTTCTGGGAAATTACAAGATTCTAATCTATTTAAAAGTTAAATTACTTGTTTGGCGTAGCCGCATAATCTTGGTCACAGGTAGAATTGATCCAAGTCTTCTGTAGCATTCAGTTTACTGAAATCGGAAACAGAGCGTGGTAGACGTCCAGCAAGGCTGAAAACATTACTGGTTCCCGATTAAACTATCGCTGTACTTGGCCATGAGCTTTATGGCAACTGAAATTTACTATCTATTCCAGATATATTATCAACACTTGTGCTGGTACCTCTTGTTCCAAGACTACGACAGTTTCGATTAAGTAGCGTTCAAATTTGTTTTAGAAACAAGTTTCGTTTCTCCAAATAAAGGGTCATAATCTATCTGTAGCATTCGTGTCCTTAAAATACCGCAAATTTGCTCTGCTCTCTTGATTCCAAGAGGGTGATGACGGCGTCAGTTGGGTTGTGCGTAGCTCCTCCCCACAACACCAAGACCCACTTGTGATCGACTGAATCACCCAAACGCAGACTTGGACGGCTTTTTTCACATCTCTCACCGCATCGTACATGCCCAATTCGGTAAATGAAGGAGGTAAAGTTCGCAATTTGAAGACTTCGCGACTGGAAGGGGTAAGGCAAAGTGTTAGCAGTGGTCGTGATTTGATCTTTCCTTGTGGCAGCGGTACTTGTGCACAAATAGACGGCATAAAAAGGCATCAGGCAGGCGCGAAGTTCGCTTGATGGACATGATCTAAAAATCTGCCCAGATCGGGCTGAAAGCCAACTTGTGCATTGGCCTTAAATTTATGAACCTCATCGCCTGAAGAGTAGGTAACAGCTAAAACGAAGTATGCATCGGTGGCGCTTATAGAAAGTGCTTACTTATGCAGAGAACCACCGATGACTGTACCTGAATCAACACTCCAGTGATGCTAGGTTATGGTAGAAGAATATGCATGCCTCAAAAATAGGCAGTCTAGACACACATTTAAAGTGATTACTAGATTTGGGAAAATGATTGAATAAATGGAAATTTCTTTCGTGTGCCTCTTTTCCATGGAAATGTAATTCGTTCTAATGGACCTTTCATGATTCGGAATGGAAATGGCTGTGGTATAGTCCTCGTTAAAGTTAATTGTAATTTCTTCTGTTTCAACCAATCAGGACAATTGGCCATTTAAACTGCAGGCCTTTAAACCAGGGTACCGATTTCGTTTAGTTTAATAACCAAGCAAAGTAGTGAAATGATGTCAAGAGAAAAGCTGAGAGGCATTTTATCACAAATCTGCAGTAGCAGCACTTGTGGGGCATGTGTATAGCTCTATACCATCGGCTAAGCCACATGTGTAATTAAAAGAAATGCCATTCTTTTACACAGGTATGAAACTCAGTCATAATTGACAGTTTGACAAGTGTAAAGGGATGCGTGGATCAAAACAATGCTGGAAATGTAAATAAAATCATAGTAAGGCGAATAGAAGTGCCTTTTACACTAGGTGGGCTCTATTCATTCATAAAGCAGAAAAATGAGACGAGAGAAACACTGGATCTCCCAATCGCGTCATAAAAAATTCGTTAGGAAATATGTTCTTAAAGTGCTTCTTCCTTGTGATTTGTGACAAGCCAATCGAAAATCGAGCTCATCTCAAAAGTAATTAAGCCCTGATTGGTTAGGTGCCGAGCTGCTTAGGAGCTCCGCTGTTACACATCCACCGGACGGCCAGGCCTCCGAGCCATGCCAGAAGCCCCAAGCCCCACCGTACGTCAATACTACATATCCTGCCCGGGCATAATGTCTTTTCTTCGACCTTAGAGATGTCCCAAGGTGTTTCAGGACCCATAAATCTCAGTAGTTTGGTGAGGTTAACTTTTAAACTAATCAGTAGAGGCGTTTTCTATCCCCAATATGTTGTGTTCCAACGGTTGCTTTATTTATCACGAAAGCAAAATAAATTATAAGTGTGAAGTACTTTTCTATCGTAAATGGACGGTTTCCGCTGGCTAAACACATCATCCCATCATCTCAGGAAACATAAATCTCCACTACGATAACTTATAATCATTCATCACCAAACAAATCGTCAACTACTTTGGAAAAGTGATTCCGATAGCACACAGCTGTTTGAAAATTCACCGAAAATCTGGGTAATTTGTTTTAGCTCTGAAATTCCTTTGCTAGGATGGTGAAAACAGCCTGCCTAAACGCTGATTTTGCAAATTTTTTAGTTAAACGGAAGCAATTTCGAAATGAACAAATGATGGTTCCTCCTCGATAATAACCATTTCCCACTTGAAGCTATGTTGTGATGTATTATAACATTTTGGGGCAAATTTTCTACTGTCAACACATTGAGGGAGTGGGTGACCGAATGGTCTCCGACTCTTCTTCATGGGCTTTCGCGAGGTCAGGGGTCGCTGGGTGGGGAGGGAGGGGGATGGAAGGAGGGCTAACGGAGGTGAATGACTAACCAAAAACAGAACTTCGCCTGTCTGGCCAACCTTTTACGACAGCGACTAGAGTGCAGAAGAGGATTTGATGGGTCTGACAGAGGTCACCTAAAAAGTGATTTTGTGCTCCTTGGTTTTTTGGCCATTTGGTGGTCTAGGGTAGGAAAATTTGACCTGTAGCACTAGAGTTAACAACTGGAGGCGTGAAGAAAACACACGAGTCTGGAAGTGGCTTTATTATTGCTACCGTGTAGAAGGGATAAATAACTAATAACATATACCAATTTGATAAGCAATATCGTTCAAAGGATCACAAAATATGACAATTTTTGGAAAGCTATATGAATGAGTCGTTGAGACACTCTGATCCAAATAAATGTCAGGCTAAAGCAAAGCGTGGCCAAAACCCAAGTAAAAAAGCACTTAAAAGCTGATAGATAGCGGTTTGAGTAAAAATAGAGTAGATGGATGGCACTACGGTACCTAAGGCTTGATGGGGATTAAAAGGTAACTGGTTAAATGCCTTCCATAACTAAGGACTGAATAATGTTGTCCACACTTTTCCAGAGGCACAACAGCCTTCAAACGCATTACCATGACAAATTCATGTCTGTGAAACTACCCGCTTGACGATATCTTCAACCAGAAGTCGAACAGTGACTACATCTGTGGTTCATCCATACAAATGATAGACCCTTCGATTTTGACCAATTGCAAAGAGCACTCTGGGAATACGATCAGTTTAGCATCAGAAAAGTTTTTTTTTATTTTTTAAACAGACAGGATGGAACTTTATTGTGCCAAAAGTTGGGACCTAAAAGTTTGAAGCACATCTCTGTTTCCAGACCAAGCTGCATGGTATGGAAATAGCCCTCTAATTAATTGGTCAAGATTGTTCCAGGAAGCAGTTTATACATCACGCTTTTCCAATCCTTTATGTATGCAAACAGTAAAGCCGGATATTTTTGTCTCATTCCACCTAAAGGGCTTGTTGGTTAACAAAAGAAAACAGCAAATCCAATTAAAAAGAGGACCTGAAATTTGGCCGGATGACGTGTTTAGTGAGGCTGTCTAACGAAGGCCCAAACTGCGTTGATTCGTAGGGCGAGTATTTCCGATCCGGAGGAGAAATGCGTTCCAAAATTGCATTAAACTAGACGTCTATGGTGGACGGAGATCAAAGCAGGTAGTTAGCAGCTGAAATGTAATGCTGAGATAAGGAGGTTTGGTAGTTGGATGGGTTTCACCGGGTGTCAGAAGTGGATAAAGTGTCGGATCAGGATAGAAATGTGAACTTAATGGATGCATCATCAAGCCACTACGTGTATTTTTTTCACTTGACATTTTCTTCACTCCAGTACATAGACAAATACGAATTTGAGCGATTCCTAGCCCTTCTTTTAACCCACCACTCCGCCAAACCCATAGGACTCCCAAGGACAACGATATGTAAAAGAAGAGAAGCATAATGTGTTTGCAAACTTATTGTTCCCGGTCGAACCGATTGGCGGGCCGTCAGCTGACTTGCATGTTGAGGGAGGGAGCTTCTTTGCCTCCCTCTCTGTTGCACGATTTAAACAACACAGCGCTTTTGTTCCAAGGTGTCTACCTGACCGCTACCTAAGCACTTGCTTACGTGACAGTAGGAGAAAACATGTCGCTGTACCGTTTGAGGAACAAAAATGAGGGAAGGTAAACTTGAAGTTGCATCTGTGTCAAATCGCAATGACATTCGTATGAGTGCGTGACAGATTCGCTACCAGCGTCACATACATGTGACGTATAATCCTGGCAGTACATACACGTGATACGTGCCAATTTGCGATAACTGGTAGCAACAATTCGTGTAATTGGCAGGATATGAAGTCACATTATCTGCTATCTCTTCATGTTTCAAGAAACAGAAAGCAAATCAGATAAAGTACCACGTCGAGTAGACACCTTTAAGATAATGTAAAGTTGGAAAAGCCCCACTATACCCCAAGTCTAAGGGCGATACAATTGGTGTGCGAACTCGCTCAGCTCCCAACTTCGCAGCAGCTATCCCAGTTCGAAAAAAACTTGCAAAAATATATTAAATATACTAACTGAGGCCTCAGTTATTCAGCTACTCCCCTATAGGCGGTTTAAATACACTCAGTACCACGACAGTAACGTTTAACCCGTCGATCTTGTAGGGAAATAGCCACTATTTGATCATACCGTTAGCTAGAGGCGGTTCTCGATTCGTTCACTGCTAAACGTGTGTAATTTAAAGTATTAAAGATTCGCTAAGGAGAAAACAACGCCAACGTCAATTATATTTCAACTTACCATCGCGTGTTGATTCAGAACACGGTTTAGTTTTAGGGGTTGGTTAACAACCACATCACCGTAGAGGCACTGCAGAACACTACCACCCACGACTCAAGCCATGTCAGCAATGCTACTCATCCTCCTCCTCACCGTTGTTGTCAATTCTTGAGAGCGCTCATTCTTGAGCGGGAGATAGGTGGCGTCAGCTGTTATCGTAAACGCTTGACTCCTACTTACAAATAATAAGTAGGAGAGACACCTGAGCGGTTGTTCCTTAAAGAGCCACCCAAGGTTAGTTTTGCTTCTCCTTCTTGCCTTCATTTTGCAAGCTAATTTCGAGTCCGCCAAACCAGTCACGTGGAGAAACGCTCATTCATGCTTTTTAGCAGCACACGCCCATCTGAATTATTCTGAATTCTAAGCTACTGCCAAAGAGCCGCCTCCTTTTAATGGTTCAAGCGAACCCCATATTTGCCTTTTGCCTTGCGTTCATTTTAGCAGACCTGGATTTCATTCCACCATCTTGTTAATGGCTAATAGAAAATAGTGCAACGCAATCTCATTTAATGGCTCACAAAGATTAATATTGTCAACGAATGTGATTTTCTAGCACCGCACGCATTTACTTCTTCCTTCAATCATAAATTCTGTAGTTTACACAACTTGTTTAAAAGTCTACCAAGTTATTTAGGCATTGCATTCAATCTACTTATAAAGACCATTTTCTTTGGAAAGCAAAAATAAAGTGCTCCTCACTGACAAGTATATCTTAATTAAATCTGACAGGCTTAAAAATCACGAGGAGATGGGGAAAACAGACAAACGGATGAACATACAAATGGACAGTGTGGGAGGGTTACTCAGGTAATGGTGATCTGAGAGGCTGGCGATGAGACGAAGACGTCGGGAAAGAGTTCGAGGAGAATGTGATCCAACAGGATGTAGGTCAATTGTTTGTTCCACTTGCCGTGCTGGAACACCTCGAAGACATGACCGAGACGGCGTTGAAGCATGTTATCCTCGGAGAACCACTGTAAGTGGAAGCCTACAACATATGAGGGGAGAGGAAGGGCTGATTCAACATACAGTCGACTGCAATCGATTAAAGTATTAGCATCGAATGATAAAATCAAGGAGCTAATTACTAACACATAGAAAACGGATTCTACTTACGGTTGGTGAGACGCCTCAGACCAGCGTACACCTTCTCACGACGTGCCGCCTTCTCCCGTTCACTTCTAGTGAAGGAACAAAGGTTAGTCTCGGCAATTCGCAAGGTGGTGGTGGTGCCAGCAACCACAAACTTACCTCGGTGGTGAGGGGAAAAAGATGGAATCTAAAATGAAAATGAGGTTCACAGTGAGGAGTGGGAAAGTAGACGGAGGAGTAGTGCATTTGAAAAGGCAAAACAGAATTTCCAAGTAGGCTCAGCATGAGCTAGAGGGAAATTTAGGACCTCAGACTGAATTATTAATAAAGATGAGACAAAACCATAATCAACTATTATGTATTAGTGAGTAATGACAACTTTTTCCACCTGTACTCTCATAAAGACCTGGGGCTGAGCCAAACCACCGATCGGCTTGACATTCATCCGAATCCCGACACAATTCGTTGCATTTCGTCTGAGACGTTGCGTGATCCTAGCCAATAGAGGAATTTTGCTCAAAAATGGACACTGCGGAGGGCCACCTTTCCTCACAGCACTCAGGTCAAGCTCCAAATGGGCGAAATCCTGTTCATGTTAGTTCAACTGTAATACCTAGTCTGGCATTGCTTTCAAACACCAAATGACTTCGTGAATGAATGAAAATTTGCAATGGATAGGTGATAAGTCAAGAACAAAAAAGGCACTCGACTCCCTCCCTCAATCGGCGTGTTTATGGAAGGGCTACTGGACGACCGAAGTGGGCTTACAGCACAGCTCTCCTCGTTAGTAAAGAAAGTACTTTGAAGGCAAAGCAAAGTTGGGCTCTGTAAACTACTAACTACTTTACGGTAAGAGACACCACTACAGTTGTGGCATATTGCACGCAAGCTATTCGAAAAAGCCATTCACAACGACAAATAAAGCATCCCGAAACCCAAAGCGGTGTAAAAACGTACTGAATGGAAGCACAGGTGTCGAAGGAGGGCACTTCTGAAAGGAACAAACAACCTATCGCATCCATTACCAATGGAAATCATCTTCCGCATACCACCTACTTGGGGAGACTGTGTGTTTGACTGAGATGATGGATAGAGTAGACAGCCAGATTTACTAAACCATGAAAAAAATACTTTGTTTCGAACGAAAGTGGTGGCAGCATTTGACTCCTTGCTTTAACGAATACTTGTTTTTTGAAGTGCCACTACTCAAAGGTGAACACACCCGGGAATAAATGGCTATCAGCCCACAGCATGAAGTTGACTAGTCTCAGGGTGGATGGTTGAGATCGCCCCCACGTGAGCATGCCTTCCATGACAGTAGTTCTCTGCTACAATGAAACGAGCTGAAGCGATCCTATTTTGAACCAGATTCCAAAGCCGAGGTGATAACTGTGACCTTGTCGTTTGCTGAACGCTATAGAGGGCCATCATCATCTTCATCAATGGATTTTCGATACTGAAAGAGGGACTGTCAGACAGTACGCACTGACTATAGGCTCGAATCAGAGGAGAACTTGTACCTCGAAGGAGCAGCAACAGTGGCGCGAGGTAGTCATTGCGCACGAGGAGTCGCAAGAACTGCTCCACCTGTCTTCGCATGTGGAGGTCCACAAGGTCGCTGAACTGCGTGGTTCGTAGCGCCAACCCCACGTTGAGGATGGCACGACGCAGCACACCCGGTAGATACGCCACCGTTTCGGCTGTTTCTGCCTTTGAAGTCAGCGATGAATTGGGTCGAAGCCGTGGATGATGTAATGCCTCGAGATTCCAGCCTTTTCGCTCAAGAGTACATATCACCTCATACCTAGGAGAGATCGAGAACAACGGCTGCAAATAAATTCATGGAGAAGGAAAATTACACTATGAATTTTAGTTTTCCAATCAAAAAAGTTCTATGAGGAGTTCAATGTGATCAGTAGAGCATAGCCATGATTAATTCCACTCATGAGACGAAGATTAACATATAAGTGGCCCAAACGTAGGTGGTAATTAAGGTACGAGCTACCGACAGATCAGAAAAGGCCACTAGAAATTGGCAATTAAATTATGATCAGGTTTCAAGGTTCCTTAGAATCCCACGGATACCATCCAACGAATCGGGAATAGTGAGAAACCATTTTCTATCTATATATGCATCCTACCTATCGACCAATCCACTCGAATTGGAGCATTTTTCCCCATCCACTTTTACTTGCGTCAGAGCTGAGTTATAGCATCAATTTACGGAAGAGTTTTAAATGTCTTGATATTTCAGGCACATCAGCAAAGAGCTTAAGTACATTGCACAACTACATTCCACATAAACAGCGGTCGGCAATATGTATTTTTCGCCCGAATCGACCTTCTTCAGATGAAGGGCCATTTTCTACCTACCAGAGAGTTTTGAGTACAGACCAGCAGGTCAGTGTCATGTGTTGAAGCCACTGCAGGAAGTTCATGTAGACGGAAAACTTTTCAGTCGTCGAATCGAGATGCCGCTTGGTAATCGGTTGTTCGGCACTTAGCGAACTCTTCAACTCAGGCTTGCGGAAGTTGTCCACCAGGTAGCCGAAGAAGTCGTAAAAGCTGGTCACATAGGAGCCCTCCATTGCACAGCACTACACGCATGAAAAAGGACAGCCCATTATAAAGCAAGCCACTTTGCAAAAGAAAAAATTTGCTGATCATTAAACAAGATTCGCCATCGCAAGTGGTTGATACAGACCAAGGATAAAGTGCGTCTGCAAGAGGGCGGTTCCTTAAGCTGTATTGCATTTATAGAACACATCTACCAAACTGAACATCTCATTTGTTGATGCTCTAAATTGTCCGTGCCTAAGTCACTTCACGATAGATTTCACACTCAAAAATCTGCGACATCTATTTTGGTTCAACAAGGACTACAGAAGGCAATCAGTAGTAAGATCAGGCAAGTCGGTAATGAAATACAGCGCTCTAAAGAATGCGTAATAAAAGCATTTGACTGATTTATCAGGAGATTTCATGTGGCAATTCAGTTGTAGATGCAATGGAGATGATTTATAGCAGAGTGTTCTCCTCTCAACTGCTACACGTCACAACTGCAGTGAGGCTGCCAATGTGACAGTCTGTTAAACCACAATCCAAACACTGCCAGTATAGCTGCTCAGAGCAGCAACAGCACTTCATGCATCAATTTTTCCATTCTTACCGGTGCGTAATTTCCGACTCTTCACTCCAACCAGTTTCTGCGAATCCTTTTATACTGGAAAAGCATTTCACGCTAATGTCCTTAATACGCCTACCGAATGGGATTGTGCCTGAAAATTCTAATTGATAAGCTCCCGCAGCATCCACCTAACATAAAAACCCAACCAACCATTTCATATCATATGCAATGCTGGTAGCAGTTGCAGAGGTCTGTAGCCAGAAGCCTGAGGCGGTTGCCAAGCATTGAATTGAGAAAGTTGCTCAGAGGATATTTTAAATGCTCCAATCCCCTTTTTTTTTACGAATGTCTGGCACACCGCGCATTGGTACACTCTAGTGAACAGAAGCATGACTTCATTTCGTTTAATTGCAGCGACGTAGAGGGAAATCCCAAGTAACTCATTAATTACCGTGAAGTATCAAGCAATCACTCGCATACTGTGCGTTTCAACGAGCCAAATAGTCGCAGAAACTACAAACGCCAGTTGTGATCCCTCATATATAAATAGTTTTATTTGCCAGTTTCCATAGGGTTAAAAATAACGGAATTTTGGAGGTTGTGAATGGCTTGACAGCGATCCGAAGAGTCACAACGCCTTGTCTTGAGGCACTCATTCCTCCGATTAGCTTCTATTGTCTTGTCACCAGAATTCTAGGATCAGTTATTCCAAGATCAATTTTACAAAAACCCAACGACAGAACTAGCAAAATACTATCCACAACTTCTACCTCAGAGCTATGAGCGCGTTTTTGGAGTACAGGGATGCCCGCGTTGTTCCAGTAAATCGCAGATCGCAATCGATGTTCCAGTATGGAGTGAGATGACTGCGCTTCCACGCGGTCGTGACTGTCTGTCGATGCCACTTTCTGGGTCGGCGGAACAAAACATGAGGAGCGAAAAGCCGTCAGAAATTTGTCCGTGAACTGGCCTTTCTGAAAGAGGGAAACAACATCCAATTCAATATTACCACCACAGGTAATTTTTTCATTACTTTAAGAATTTGGTGAAAACATTTGAATGTACCAGTCTTTTATCATGACAGTATTGTTGTTTACATACTTCCACGTCCTCTTTGCCTTCATGAATAACTCGAACAGTATATTAGGCTTCAAGTAATCAAAAGGAGCCCTATTGCGTCGTCATCCGCCAAGGTAGGGACACTAAGTTCCACTGATAGAAATGTCGACAAGGAACATGATAGTTGGACGACAAGATCGTGCACAAACTATAGGCTTTGAAATTTCTTTGCATAATTCTGGTATTCCGACCCGTTTGTACCTTCCTAAGAGGATTATAGACATCAGTGTCTTTTCACATTCTCATAGTGTTAGCTCTAAAAGATGTCCCAGGTGCTGCGAAATTGGTGACATTTAAAAATCACCCCGACGCCCAGCACCCAATATATTCCTTTGAGCTAAAAACCAAATAGGAGCTTATATAAAAAATATAAAGCATTGAAGATCCTCTAATCAGAAAAAACTGTATTGAACAAAGTCACTACCTTCGACCGACTCAGGGTTTGATAATGAAGCGATGCACCAATAGCGGTGGCACTAGGCCATTAGTGATTATGAACAAAATCAGAAGATCTACCACCTTCCTGTGATGCAAAAACTTGAGAAAGGCCCTGATTTATAAAAAGACAATCAGAATGAAGTTTTAAATCCCATTCGCCACATCATTTGGTCAAATTAAACAGATTTTTGATTTAGGTAGTACCAAGTAAGCTAGTTGGAGAAAATCTCCAGTCTTTGACTACATTTGTCTAATGGAATAGCTTGAAGGGGAACGTAGTCTGAGGTATTTTGTTCATTTCATGAAGTTCGTAGACATTTGAGCCATGGATTCTCTCCCTACATTTCGATTAACCAAAGCATAGTCAGGGCGTCGAAATAATTGGAAGCCTCAGAGACACAACAAATAGTGCATAAAGGGCGCTGGAGTGCCTCGACTACAACAGTGCGAATTTCATGATGGATGCATCCATCCGTTACTGTTTAGAGGGCACAGTCTTCCATTCCATCAAAGTAGATAGTCTATACCGATCTTGTTAAAGTCAGGAAGCTTTTCACTACCTTTGCACATAGTTTAAATGAACACAAGGACAATAACAGCGTTGGTAGGACGTAGTTCATACAGCACGTATTAATTACACCACAATGCGATCGGCATTACGGATATACACAGCGATGGTTACCCACATTAGCCTACCTTTAAGTCCTTTGGTGACAATATTTACTGAAATCTTCAACGTAATCAGCAAATCTCCTCAATGCACTAGCTAGACTTTGCAACAGCATCGGCATTAACATGGAACGCCAAGACGTTGAATAAACTGAACCGATTGGAATTGCAAAGTAAGTTTCACACACATCTGTGGAGACAGGGAGCGCCAGTCTTAGTCACTCATGACTGTGCCTAAAAACATGCTGGTTAAAAGAGGTTGCCTAACATAGAAGGACTCCTGTTTGATGTCAGGAATTCAGCTGCAAACTAATCATCACAACCCAGATATTCACTTTAATTGTAGCATAAAATGCACTACCAAATTGACCAATTCAATCGGAGGGAGCAGATGAACTTTTGGCCAAACTAAGAACATCATATATCAACTTTATTCCTCCAAAGCCAAACAGTCGGGGATACATGATTCAGCCATTGTAAACTGGTAGAGAAGAGGGGGGATGGATATTTGTGACGCCGGGATCATGTAAAGGAAGTGGAGCATCACACATACACAGGCCTGGTAGCAAGTGCATTAATACCATTTTTCATAATCCAACGCTGTATTCATATTCTTCTTCCACTTGACAATGCTATTTTCAGATGACTAAATAAGGCAACCACAGTAGGCTCAAGGGTGTTACCAGCGAAAGGACAGCGCAGGGACGAGGTAAAAGGAAGGATTGGAAGAGAGGAAGAGAGGGTGGACAGAGCAATAAATCACGAAGTAAGGAGTGCTTCATTCTCCATGTCATCCAGAGCTCCAATTAGCTGTCAAGTCCACGGTACTCTACCACACAAGATGGCAACCATTCAAGTGAAAAAAGCAAGCGCTGAACAGTGACACACCAGTCTATCATTTGGTAGCCTCTACAATGGATAATTGCAGCTTTTAAAGTCGAAGTGTGGGCATATTTTAGTACCGTGGGTTGACATCTATATCACTCCAGCACAAAGTGAAAGATGCGAAATGGATCAGCACTAGGTCTGTGTAGTTACAGGCGGTAAAGCGCCCATTAAAGACCTTTTTTAACACGAGGCTAAAATATGGCTTGTGTCTCTGGGATTTCAATTCTACTGAAGGAGGCATGTCTCAACGCTCTTGCCTCTTAATTAAAAGACATAGTGTTTTGCCGATTTCTTTTGGATTGAAAGGACCATTTGAAATGGCAAAAAATCCTTTAGATTGGAGCTGGCTGCATAAACCCAATTATTCCCAGTTATTATGGCCCGGATAGAAGCGATGGCTTCGATAACTGATTTAAAACTGGCGTCTCGTATACATAAATAGGCAATTGTAGCGATGTTTGAATAAAATAACGCATTCATGGGACACAATTTGCTTGAGCCAGACTTTACTGTTGCACCAATCTTGCCTTCAGAACCTGCGGTGCCACTACTGAGTGTTCATTCAGAAGGTTGTTAAAATTCCAATGTCTTTTAAGCTAAGATAATTTAACATGAGAAATGTGTCAAAATGAAATCAAGAAAAAAAATCTATGGAAAATGAATAGACTAGGAAGTTCGCATGAATTGCTTACATTAGGCATACTACTCGGTAATTGAATGGATTAGTAGTAACATGACAACAATGCTAGGAGTTGATTGTGAAGGAGGAATCGGATTTACAAATGCTTCAGAAGTAGTGGCAAAATAACGAGACGCACAGGAAACAGTCAGTAACTACATTGAATTTGGCACATTATTGTCGATCTTGTGCCAAGTAAACCTATAAGCGCCAATCATGCCTAATTTATGGGTTGCTTGGATATCCAAAGCGTAGGTTATTACTCCAAGTATGACAGCCACAGCATTTACATGCAAGGGCAAAATTAAGCTTGAGAGATGTTCACGACCGCTCAATTGGAATTGGCACTTTCAAAGAGAATTGAAGAGCTACGAGCGTAACATTCAAAGGATCTCAAATAAAAACCCCATCGTTAGCATAAGCAGTAAATGACTGTTCGCTTGCCGTTTGAAGTGGTTGAATAGTCCATCAAAACCAGCATCTAGTCGTAAACAGAATGAAAGTCGAACCCGATGAGAGCTTCAGATCAAAGGCTAACTCAGTGGCTACCCCTTCCAAGTGGAAACGCGGGCCGCACTACCCAGACCATTCCATAGACGAATGGTAATAATAACACGATGAGAGAAACGCTTACAAGGAAGAGGGAAAACGCGAGAAAACAAACCTCTTTGGCAAGAAGGATGGGCATAGATTTGACGAATTTTCCCAGACGAATGTCCGACAGGTTGCTGCTTGTGAATTCCACATTGGGTGAGGTAAGGAAGGTGTACATGAGTTCACTTGTCCGCAGGAAGGGTTGGTTGAGCAAGTACTGAAACAAAAAGCACTTTAGTTCTGGCTCAACGGTAGAGAGATGAAAATCCTCTACCCTGAGGGTTGATCCTTTAGTGTACCGTTACATGGTAGTTCCAGCCTGTGCCGCAGCAGCTCACATCTAACAGTTGTGAAAATATGTAACAAAGGGAAGGCGAGTACCACGAATTACTTTAGATAATGAATTGATGCTAATCAGAAATTGGACAGAAGTAGGATTCCACAACTTATCCCTATCTATTTCTGCTGGAGAGGTACATCATCACCCTTGCAACCAAGAATTTCAGTTCGTGACCGCAGCCAAGTGGAATAAGGAAACAACAATCAAGAACCATTACTGAGAACCAAGAGAAGCTGTAGTGGATGAAAATACCTCGACAGGGAGTGAAATAGGAGGGTGAGAAGAGATTACTTTCCCATCAATGCCAACGGACTGGAAGTGGAGTGGCTTAATTGGTTCTACTGCGTTAAAAAGCAAAACATCACAGGGCAGTAGACGCCAACGTGGCACAAAAAAGGATTGAGACCCAAAAATAGGACGTTTAAAAATGACTTTACATCTTGCTGTCAGGGCGGTAAGTGTATTACTGCAAAGTTTGACGAGCTTGTTATTTCATCGATGTGGACCTACTTGTTTTGACAAACTAACATGTCAGTGATACACATAGTTCGCCGGAGATGCAGATAATCTGATTGTCCTAAAACATCGCATTCAAGACAATAAAAGCCAATAATCAGTGTGGAACCGGACACCCATCGACCGCCGTGCCTTCAAACAATGCCCATACTTCAGTAGGCTACCCAATTGTGCTGCTGAACGGACCAAACAGCAGCAGTATTCACCTAGTCATTTTTTAAATCCGAATGGGTAAAGGGTTGGAGAGCAAAATTGAGGCAGACCACTTACCCTGAGAAAACGTTCAAAGTATGACTTCATGCTCTCCAGAAAGTGGTGAGACTGAGCGCCATACCGTCGGGCGTGTAATCGATGCGAAATCAGCGAACCGTGGAACTCTACTAGCCTCTGTTCCAACACATAGAACTCTGCATACTTCCTGCAGAAACAAAGAAATCACATGCAAACATCATCCCATGATTGCAAGGTAACCAAATAAGTTAATACAATCGCCTATAGCATAAGCATCGCTGCAATCTGTAATCATTTTACATTCAGAGGCAAGTTAGGGCAAATTCAACCGCATGAGAGGCCTAGTTCAAACCGTTTCCGTTTCAACACCACGTTGATTCTTCATCTTCCTCCGAAATTTCGAGTAAATGCGCTTCAGTCATAGTTTCCGGTTAGTCTTCAGCTGACGAACAACTTCTGATGGTCAATTACGTCTGTTGCAGTGCCACACACACAACAATGAACATAGTCTTGTGGAAAGGAGGTGAAGTGATGCGTGCCCTAGAGATGTAGGGTAGTTGGTGGAGCAGTGGGCTCTTTAGAGAGAACCAATGATCGGTTTGCTCTCTCAGCAAATGTTAGAACATGCTACAAATGCCACATCTCATGACAAAGTAATCAATTCTCAACTCACTCTCGTTTCCGTGCCACTCATGTGCTTGGCTTTCACTACGACTTCTCCACCCAATATAAGACCAAGCCAATTGTTTCATCCCTCACCCCAAATGTTACCAACAGTTGTTTCTGATCTGCTAACCCCGACCTGACCTGCCAATCGCACACGCAATCCCCACTAATCAAGAACAGTAGAGCTTGGTCCTCCTCAAATTGATGCGGCACCCATCATTGAGTGATTCGCCTCCATGACCGGGTGAATTAAACTAATTCATTCTAGCGGTTGTGTTGTTCTCTCATCACACACGACACCTCCACATTTGACGAGAACCTTTTACAGCTTCGCAGTCAAGTCAAACTCGGCTCATAAAGCAAGCAGTCTTGCAGCCCGTTCACCGAGTTCAACCAACATTTAAGACGCGAAGATGATTTGTTGAATGCAGGAGAGAAAGAGTAGAGACCATGGCAGAGACTGTCGTGTGGATAGGATGATGCCCATCCATGCTTTATAATGCACACAGATAAACAAATGCATGCACTCCACAAGTCTTACAGGCTGCTTTACTAAAGACATTGGGGGTAGATATAAGAAATTTTGGCTCATTTGATAGACTGGTGGGACTGGAAACAAGTTCTACGGAAGAGTCCGTTGCTTGCATTTATTTGTAGCTATGGTAAAAAACCTCACTACGATAAATGATACCACGTGAGAGTTCTACTTGGAGTCGGATGCACCGTATACTTTTGTGCATCCAAGGCGTATGTTTTTCGAAGTATTATAAGATGTATCTTGGAGAACATAAAACGCTCGAGGCTGAAATAAAAAAACTACCACCACCAAACTGTCAACCATGTAACGTTATGACATATGGCGGGATCTAAGCACTTAAAAAGCTGGAAACTGGTAAAATTACCCAAACTGGCCCTCTCTCCCATTATGTGCAGCCAGGGATGTTTCTGCAGACACGTGAAGGGTTGAAGTACCCTCTCTATCGTCTGGCTCCCATGAGCTCCAACAGTCGCATTCAAGCTGTACTTCGTGGGAAAAAGAGGCAAACATATGCGCAGACATACCTAAAGAGTAGTTGGCACTTTCAACTGACCGCTTCAATGTCGATGAGAGTGTGAAGTACCCGGGCTACTCGCAGAAGCAAATCCAACACACCAAGTCAAAAACAGCTCTAGCAGTCAAACAAACGCCACAAATTCGTAGCATCTAGTACTTACCTACGAACCCTACTAGAGACCGTCTTGCCGTTGACCTCACGCTCCGCGATCACCGTGTAGTAGCCTTGGCTGGAGGCCGCGAGGGGGAAGAGTGAAAAATCGGGTTGTTCCGGGTTCATCATCATCAACATCAAAGGATTTGTCGCAGCTGATGCGGCTGCAGTTTTAAAGCCACCCCTACTACCCACCGAAGAGGAGGAGCGACCAGCGGAGGTATAGAAGGGGATAGAGACACGCCACTTTGAAAAGTCCAAATCCTCCTCCGTCGTCTTTGCCGTTTCAATGGGGGACGGAGGTGTCGGGTGACGACGAGACCGAAGGCGACCAGACCTTCTTGATGTGGTGGTGGACATATCGTCCTTTGCCATAGACTTGGCGCGCGAGGTGACATCGAGATGGCTCAACTCGTTGATATCGCTGAATGAGTTGCTTTGCTTTGGCGATTTGTATAACCGGCAACTGAGGTTGGAATCGAGAAAGTCTTTGGGAAAGATGAAAGTAGTGCAATGCACCGCTGTTAGCACACTCTTTGAAGGGAAGTTTAGTGCATTCAAAAGACACAGAATACCATTGAAAATGTAGCCCGCCATCGCCATTCCAAACACCCGATGTGATCAATAATAGTCAGCTTTCAAATAATTGTCCTTCTAAGAGCGACTTTCGTGAAAATACGAAAATATCTTCAAGTGCAAGTCCAATCATAAAACTAGTATCACGCAACGCCAAGGAATAATTTTTAAAGCAAAAAAAGAAATTCGAACTCTACGCTAGAAAGGAAGGAGGGAAGGCAGTTTAAAAGATTCAGTTTCAAAAGATTAAACCTTCAAAATGAGCAACACTCGACATGGCGGTAAGTTTCTACAGCACTATCGCAACAAGAGCTGGATGAAAAAGTTCCGCCTTTGAGTAACAGAGTAGAAATAAGTAGTCTCAAAGTTGGCCGTCCAAAGGGCCTGCTTCGATGAAAATTTAGCTAAGAACACAAAGAACGCAGGGTTCGATCTACACACAGTAGTTTGACTAGATGCCTAGCCGGGCTTACACAAGAGGAGATCAAAAATGTTTGCGTAGTGTACGGTATTCGTCGTTGCAATGCCTTTAGTAAAGCAGCCTGTAAGACTTGTGGAGTGCATGCATTTGTTTATCTGTGTGCATTATAAAGCATGGATGGGCATCATCCTATCCACACGACAGTCTCTGCCATGGTCTCTACTCTTTCTCTCCTGCATTCAACAAATCATCTTCGCGTCTTAAATGTTGGTTGAACTCGGTGAACGGGCTGCAAGACTGCTTGCTTTATGAGCCGAGTTTGACTTGACTGCGAAGCTGTAAAAGGTTCTCGTCAAATGTGGAGGTGTCGTGTGTGATGAGAGAACAACACAACCGCTAGAATGAATTAGTTTAATTCACCCGGTCATGGAGGCGAATCACTCAATGATGGGTGCCGCATCAATTTGAGGAGGACCAAGCTCTACTGTTCTTGATTAGTGGGGATTGCGTGTGCGATTGGCAGGTCAGGTCGGGGTTAGCAGATCAGAAACAACTGTTGGTAACATTTGGGGTGAGGGATGAAACAATTGGCTTGGTCTTATATTGGGTGGAGAAGTCGTAGTGAAAGCCAAGCACATGAGTGGCACGGAAACGAGAGTGAGTTGAGAATTGATTACTTTGTCATGAGATGTGGCATTTGTAGCATGTTCTAACATTTGCTGAGAGAGCAAACCGATCATTGGTTCTCTCTAAAGAGCCCACTGCTCCACCAACTACCCTACATCTCTAGGGCACGCATCACTTCACCTCCTTTCCACAAGACTATGTTCATTGTTGTGTGTGTGGCACTGCAACAGACGTAATTGACCATCAGAAGTTGTTCGTCAGCTGAAGATCATTTACTTGATACAACCCTAAGGTGTGAAGGCAGGCAATCCTACTTGATTCACATTCTCATCTCCGTTATCTCTGCTCCTAAATGATACTTCTCCACGCATTGCTTGTCGTCAATCCTTGTCAACCGCAGTGGCAACAGCGCTAAGCAATCGCATTGTCAAGTGCTAAGAAGGACAAAACGTACCATGAAGAGGGATTTGCCCTATCTCTACTTCTGGATGTGAAAGAATTGTGGATTGTAAAGATGCTAACCACGATTATTATTTCATTTTTTTGCTACGAGTAACTATGCGAACTTATTCGGTTCCCAAAGCAAGCAAATAATAAAATAGAGGCAAGAATTGGCAAACTACACAATGCGGTTATGTCAGCTCATTAACGAGTTCGCGCTATCCAGTGATTTAATTTACGAGAAAGCATTTTATTCAATTCTAGTAGGATAACAAGGCCCATATGACTGAAGTAGATCTTGCATAAATGATGCGCAAATAATGCAATCTTACTTACCCAAAGTGTTCTCTATGTCAAAATTCGCTGTTCCATCCCCCGGGAAGAACTGATAGCTGAAAGCGTAATTAGTAAAAACTAGATAGATGGTGCGCTTATAAATGTAACTGATTACACATCCACCCTTATTTATAATGGGCGTCGGCTGTCTTGTTTCCTCCCATAAAAAACGTCGGTGACGGTAAAAACATACTTTTGGGGGACCAGGAACGGAAAGAAAGCCTTAGGAAAGCCTATTTTTGTTCCAACTCCCACAGATCCACATAACTAAAAGAATGGAATTCAGCATTCTGGTTCTTTCAAGCCGTGTATGCTGGCAGTCTCGCAGTCCATTCAAGAGGCTCATTTCTGAACTTGTAAATTCGCAGAGGCAACTCGACTCGATCATTCTACTTGGCCAGCTACACAAATAGCTGCGAAGTAACCCACTTACGCACAAGCAAGTGTGTAACCGAAGTTTGGTTGGTAAGACAAGCTTTAAACATGGTGAAAAAAGGACTTGTTACCCGACTGTTTTCCGGGTGTCGTGAGCTGTACATTAGCAATGCTCAGGTTTACACGGTAGCGGCTTCTATGAAATTTGGGCGAATACATGCGCATTATATATTTGCGTTTATCAGTCGCGTTGAATAGCTGCGAAACTGATATTTATGATGCAAATGCATTGGCATCGAACCATGAAGATGTACCAACGGTGGCAAGTTAACCTAAGAAATTTAAGTTACCCAGGACTGAGAATTGCAGACGGTGCACCCATTCTGCCAAGGTATTCAGGACTCTCCATGTACGCGGGGAGGTAGAGCGTTTCCATCGTCTTGCACATCGTTTTGTAGGCGCTAAGGTAAATATTTAAGAAAATAACAGAGGATCCCGTTACTCTCAACCCAATTAAACATAAAAAGTACAGTTCCTCAGGCGTTAAAAATAAAACTTTCGTAGGAACAGCAATTTCTCGCTTCACGATTCTAATTTTTTCCCCGAATCTTAAAAGAGAAGCAGTACGGTCATTTCAACACCAACAACTTATTTTTTGGTGAAGAAGTTCAGAAGGGAGGCTAAAACGAGGGAATCAATAGGGAGAGATTTGCACGATGTTTTAGGATGAATTAAACGATCCTTTTTACAACCCCCAAGCCTAATGCTTATAGGAATCCACAAGTTCCTTTTCTTCGTTTCTCATCGCACAATCGTACGTATTTACCAGTCGCAAAAGCACTTACCTAACAAGTACGAATGCTTTTTTATGCGCCTACTTTGCAAATGCGTTCATCAACAAAGAACAAGAGTGAATAATGGAGTTCTTCTCAAACTGTGACTGCGCACGACTTGCATCAATCCAGTTGTTAAATGATTCAAGTTATCACCTACTCGATTGCACAATTAACACTAACAGAGCAAAGGTGGATAAAGGTGTGACCTACTGAGGTATCCTAGCTAACCTTTCCAACTTTGGCACATGGTACTCGCTCTCACCACACTCGTATTACTTCAATTCAAGAGGCGAAATTGCAGCTGGTTTAATGTACGCAAATGTGTGTTTTTGCTTTTCTTGTTGCAAAAGTAATTAACCCGCCTTACATTGTGGTGACTCCAAACCCACATTTCACTCATGCGTGCTGAGTAGTTCAATTTTTTTCTTTAAGCAAAACAATCACTGTTTGCCCTCTACCTTTGGTGAACCTCATTGGTAATGAGTAGCGGCTTTGAGGTCATTGAGATTACCCGGTTATCCTGCAGAGGTGATAGTGATAATGTTATCCTGTTCGCTATGACACTGATTTGAATAAGGAGAGACCGAGACTAAACCTAAGTACCTTAAAAAAAACTGTTCAGCGTTGAATCAAAAGCTTGATCCGCCACATATCAATCAGAGAAAGTCAAATTTCAGCTCGTTAGACGCCTTGATCCTAACTCGAGTTTCCCATGTGACTGGCTCACTGTTAGGGTAAGGCTTACCTTCAAGAGCAAAAGTTTCCAGGTTAATGCACCAATGTATTGCTTCATTATGGATTAATCAGTCGCCACTTGGTCAAAATCCACCTACTGTAGCTGTCTAGTCAAGTTTCACAAAGCCATTATAGATGAATCCAAGCTGGGAGCAGTGTCCACTATCAGACATAGCTCTCTCACTTAAGCCACTATTCGATTTCAACTCAAAATAAATTATACAAGAGAAGTGCCAAACCCATGGAGCTGTAGATAGGACGTCACTGTCAATCATCCAGCACGAACATTAAGTGGTCACGTGAGCCGCTGTTTTACTCTGGAACAGTGAAAAGGAAAATGATTTCCAGCCCATTTCCCTTACTTTAAAAGGTAAACGTACGATCCTGAAAAGGAATTATCAAATTATCAACCAATGCGCTCACATCACCGCCAGCCAAAAACTTCGTCCTTCAAAGTTTTGAGTTGCTCACGATGGGAAAATAACGTCAAGATGAAGTTTAAGAACAATGTAAAATGTCACCCACGAGTTAACATAGAAGTGGTCGAAGAGAAGATACGACGGATACCAGTAAAAATCAAATGTAAGGTTGAAAATTTCGACACGCTTTACCTCACCGCTTCTTAATAAGATGGCTATCAGGATCTCAGAAAGAAGTCGACTACCACCGCCTGATGATTTGGTCGCCCAACTATGATATTAATTATCATTAATCATTGTAACCATTTCGACTGCTACTCAAAAACAAAAAAAATGTCGACATCTTACGATCGAGAACTCCATACAGTTATTTAATCGCTTCCAACTCCACTGACATGTTTGCAACACATGATTTTGCACAAACATGAAGCGATTGAAAAACTTCACAGACGTGGCGCCGCTGGTGACGAAATTGTTAATCGACGCCATAGTTTAGAACCCACCTGGTCCACTCGGGCGTGTGCACGAGGCGAGCAACGCAGAGCGGATCAGCGTTAGCATCGGCAGAAGCAGAATTGATGGCCTCCGAGATGACTGTCGTGAGACGTGGTGACAAACCGAGGAGTTGTGGCAAACGCGACGCACTGATCGATGTTACTACGCGTCCACACTGCCTGCATTCGGCCAGGAGGTTGGAGGACCAGTGGTCGTGTTGCCGGTACTGGTCCAACTCCTCGCTAGCCAAAACACGACCGCTGTGGAGGAGGAGAAGGAGCTGTTGCAAGGGCGCCTTCAATCGCTTGCAGAGCTCTGGAGAGACGCTCTCTGTCTCGATTTTGCTCACAACTTCGACTGGATGGTAAGAACAAAAGAATAAGCCCCATAACTGATTTTGCACATTGACTGCTATTGAGAACAGGGAGTTTAACACAATTGGGACTTTGTTCTCGATTAGAGAAACCGCTTCGCTCTATCCTTATTTTCTATTAACATAATAGATTCGATTAAAAAGGTACCAAGAGATCTTTTGGTTGGTTACGAAAAGAAGCTACATGCCTGATTTTACAGACCTCCGCAACTGGAAGGCTGTAGAAGGAAATGGATGTGGGCTTCTACTTGCTTTTAGACATTTTTTCAAAAAGGTCAAGTAACGTCCAAATTTTCTTAAGCTCAAGTCGCATCCCAGAAGGAAGCATTTCATGAGGTACTAACAAAATGTAAATTGGTTGTGACACGTTAGTTGCTTGTTTAACTCTCCTTTTTGGTAAAGGAGTCACTTATGCGCTTCGCCGCTACACCACCAGATAAGTTGGTCTCTGGACCATGGTAGTAGCCTCAAGATCTACAGATGCCTTCCATCGTCTTCAGAGAAATCTGAGAGCGTTACACTGGTGGTAGCGGAGCGCGAACTCGGTCTTAAACGACACTTGCCCTGATTCCTGCTCCTGGGCGATAAATCTTAGTAAACGGACGAAGTGTATATGCTGCGGATGGGAGCATCGATGACGACCCACAATAGAAGGGCTGAAAGTGACGTCTAGCTTAGGCAACCATCCCGACCCCGTGTTCTGTGGGAAGGCTATTAACAACAAGAGCGACACTAGCCATGAACCATCTGGAAAAGTTTCATTACGGAGATGCTTACCGCACCTACATGAGGACATCAATTATGTGAACTTGCCATGCCTCTCCGTCTGCAGATGGGCAAGAATGGAGAGAAGAAATTGGCGAGGAGGAATGAGTGCAAAACTTTACACGTAAAAATATTTTAAACTCCGTTCTTCATTAATTGACTGCTTTTAGGCCAGAGTACCAACGACCAGCTATGGGCACACGTGATGGCTAGCACATTCCCCGTCCCCCAACACAGTCACCATAGAGGACGAAACACCAGATCCAGCAGAATTGCCAGGAGAGATCAGTAACGTTGCATCGAAACTCGGTGAGTGATGTGGCTGGTTCATGAGTGTTTTTCCTACAGCACCAATTACGTTGTGATGAATGACGCGGAAGGATGACCGAGGAAAGCGCCAGGGACGACGCTCAAAAGAGGAGAGAGCTAGGTCATACATTAGCTGTTTGTTAGACTTTCCGTTTCTGGTGAAGGGGTCACTTGAGCGCTCTGCCACTGTACCTTCGCCGGGTGGTTGGGCTGGTCTCTAGGCCATTAGAGCAGCTCCAAGACCTGCTGGTGCTTTCCATCGTCTTCACAAAAGTCTCGGGACGCTACATGCCATTAAATTAAACTCATTTATGAAGACATGCCACAAAATTACATTGGCCATTAAGAGGTAGGACACAGTTTAAATGCTCCCTATAAGCAGTTCATACGTTGGGACCAAGGAATATTATCACGATTGGTAGGTTTAAAAAAATACTTTTGTTTAAAATATGCTGCAAACGCATGGAGAAATCCATGCTTCGATATTCTACCTATTCACAGTCCTTTTCATTTGCAAATCGCGGTAATATCCATATAAATTAAAAAAGCACTTTTTTTTCTACCCTTCCACGACCTTCATATTCAAGCAGTTTCATCACCACTTTTGGTTAATTGACGTTATCGAAAAAAGGCTTCCCGATGGGGGTTTGGGAAAAATGCTGTTATTGTGTGTACCGAAGATAGTGATGGCTGCCACCGTAAGTTTGACACAAATTAAAACTATAACTTAATTTATTGGCTTTACATAACAACTTTGAACATAAATTTAGGCCTCTTTACCCTGGTAAGCAAAAGGTAACAAAATTATCCTACTGAAAAAAATGGGATGTTGACGTACACATGAGTAGGAGGACGGTCATGGTGGTGGAGCAGTTAATTGATTTCATGTATTGCACAAAGTTGGCCAACTGCTTTGGCTGCTGCAAAAGAGCCTCCATACGCATGTTTCTGGGCTAAAAGGTGAGGAAAACAACGGACAGGGGTGGAAAACACAATCTGACTAATGTATACGGCTGTGCGGGCAAAGCTTTTGTAGTTTTGATCAGTTGCCTGTTTGAAGCATGGGATCACTAGGCGGTAACTCAAAGGAAAGAAAACATCCGTGAGGTTGAGACACTTGCAAAGTTATGTGCGGAAATGCAATCGTAAACTGAGACGACATTCACATGCGACATGGCATAGCCTGAAGTGAATGCGAGAACATGCGATGACACATGGACGTTGATCGCAGTTGCACATGAAATGGCGCATACTCATCTACCCATGTCGTCATGACCTTCAAGAAGGTTACCTTTGACTTAAACGGTGTTGCACACACTCCTAATTGCAGTCTTACTGTTTACAAAGTTTCTCAGTAAATTTTACGGCTACCTACTTTCCCAGAACTGCATGTACATTTTAGCGAAGAACTGAACAATCTCGTGGCACTACAAATAGCTCTAAAACTGACAGTGATGGATGCTGTGGAGCTAAAACTGAAAATATTCATGAAGTCAAAGGCAAGAAGGGAGAGCAAGTTCTGAGTAGAGTAATTAAGGTTCAAGCTTAATTCAAACACTATGTACAAGAGCCTCTCCCCAACCAGACCACCAATGGAAGAACGAAATCCATGGATGCAGCATATTCAACCTTTTTTTCGAAGCCATATTAAGCTGAATAGACCAATGAGCAACAAAGCAAACGAATGGAGGGGAGGAAAGTGCCCACAATGGAAACGCCCATAAATTTCCTAAGAAGAACGACGGATATGCAATAAATTTGTAGTAGGACAGCATTCAGTCTACAGTAATGCTTTTCAGATGAGTGCTGGCAAAATTCAACTAGTCAAGATGGAGGCATCCCATTGTGATGCAGGCTCATCATATTTGCATAAGATAGTTCTACCATGTCAAGAATCTCACACTAGCTACGCTACTACCCCTACGGTCCTTTTGCATATCTACAAACGTTTTAACAAACTCCCACATGAAAAATTCAAGCATCACTTACCAATTCTCTGGAGTTTTTGAACCAGTCGTTGATGTAAGAATTCAAGAGGGGGACCATGGGCGCATTTGGGGGGTAATCAGTGTCATCCTAAACAGAAAGGCAGTTATTTTAACCGATCCTGTAAAAGCATACGATCAATGATCCATAGAAAAGCAATGACGCTTTTGACCCATGCAACTGTACCAATTCGGCATCTTGTTTAATCCTTTGTTAAATATGGGTTCAGGTTGACACACTATTCACCTGCGATGTCTGAGAGCTCAACAACAAGCTAGTGAATGGTGTCACAAGAACTGTTAGTATGCTGCATTCGTAAATTGGAAATGTGATAATAAACAAACCGCATAGGCATTCCTGATGAGGTCATTTTGATGTTTGACCTGACCATACCATACTCAGTAGGTAGTTTAATTACTTTTGAAAATTAAAACATGATTAATTACATTGTTTATCCATCACACTTTTCTATTCCCTTGTAAATGAACTACGAGTTCAATAATGTGGAAAATCAACTTGATGAAACTCAGCAAAGGTAAAAAGCCTCTCAAAAATGGCCACCAAACTTCATTTGCGAAAAACGTAAGCACTGCAGAATTAATTAAAATTGTCTACTGGTAACTCCCAACAACAGAAGTGCAGGCATAGCAATTTTATTTGTTTCCCGCGACATTAAACTTACAGCAAAATAGGGGGATGAAGCAAACTCACCGCAATGGGGTCAATCAGGTAGAGAAAAACCGTGTTCAGGGAGTCCTAAAACAGGTAAGGTTATTATCAATGGCAGAGGAAGACGTGGGAGCTTGCACCAAGGGGGAAGCTTTTGAAGTTTCTGCGAGTGTGCAACTATCCATAGCTTGTCACTTGAAAGAGTTAAACTTTTCTGTAAGGCACTATGTGACCATATCAACCGTTAATATGCACGAATACACAAGCAGCCAATCAAGTAACCTGAAAAGTATTACACAACTATTATTTCTAATACCTAGTCTACACACGTAGCATCTAGTCTTAAATATTGGCAGTAAGAGGGCGTTTGACTCACAGGATTGGCGATGGAGTCAAGAGCGGGTAAGAGAACATGATTAGCGAGAATCTCGGTGAGAAGAGTCCGTGCACACTGAGCGGTCTGAGTGTGATTGGGACTAATGAAAAAGAGTAGCTATGCGCATTCTTTCACAAGTTATCCACTAGAACACATGCATACACACATCAATATGATGTTGTGGTCGCTTACGTGCGTGGTTTCAGACCAACATTCAATCAACTAAGAGTTGCCCTTGAGGCCCCATACTGTGGCAGTAAAAAATAGTACAAAAACAAGTGGAAAACATTAATTTTACTTATTTATGCAATTAACGAGTTAAAAGATTGAGTTCAGTTGCTAATGGCGAAGCCGTTGTCGATGAGACTGAATTTTAGTATTCCATGGAGCACTTCACGAATAAGGACGTGAAATCTGTGGAAAAATATAGACACAAACACGCATCAGTGGATCTCCGTACTTTCTGGATTATCAGAACCCACAAGTTTTGCAGGCGAAGCGTTCAAATGATGAGACTGATGGAGCTTGAAATGCTCCATTGAGGACTAACAAGTTAGAACGGAATGCATTCAACTATGATATAGCCTTTAAAATAGACTTCAGTAAAGATGCCACTGTTCCCTCAAATCGCTCAGATATAAGCAAAATTCCCCAACGATCTGCACAGCAAAACAGCTAACGTGCATTTAAGACTTAGAGGACTACAAAAAAGCAAAACCCTGTGTCTATTCGAAGGAGTATCAAAACTCCGTGTTCCTTAGGGATATACACAACCACTAACAAATCACTAACACTCGGTGCTAGGGCCTCAAAAGAAAATCAACCTCCACAGCTAAGATGTCGGATTGTTCGAGTAAAGGCATGATGCCGGAGAACTAAAAAATTCCATTATCCTCAAAGAAAAGACAACCAATATCTACTCCATTGCTTTGAATTCAATCAATCTGCATGCAATACAATTCGATACAAATGGACATGACGAACACATGCTACACATGGAAGTCGATAGCGAAGGTGTGATCAATGCACTGAACCCACTCAAAAGCACACAAATGAGGGACGCATCCTCTAACGATCCAAAAAAACAGATAATTGACCTTGTGCGCTCGCTTCCCATATGACCATCGACAGACTCTCAAAATCGCAAAAAGAAAGCGTACTTTATTTAAAAGGAAAGGATAGATAGGACTCACTCAGGTTTATGATCTGTAAGGTGGTTATTCTTTACAGAAGTCTGGTCTGGCATTTGGTGATGGAACAAAGCCGATGAAAACGCCTGGTCGATTAAATTAATTGCCTGAGCGGCACCATTCCATGCCGGGGGTTTTCTGACCTCAACTTTACTTCTTCGTTTTAAGCCTGGAGGAATAAGAAGGTAAGGCAGTAGTTGACGAACGATGCCCTGCAAATAGAGAGACTCCGCTTGACGTGACTGCAACGCGGGATGGAGATGATCGGCGGAGAAGAGACGCTGAAGGACTACATCATCAGCTAGGGGTGGTTGGAGGGGTTCCTCATCCCCATTGGAGTAGGTAGTAGATTCGAAGAATGCTGGAAGAAGGCGGGAGTTTGACAAGATTAGCTTGAGGGGAAAAGACCAGAAAGAGAAATAGAAAACAAAGGCAGCAAGCGCGGTTTCCATACGGGGAACAGAGGGCACACGCGGCAAGCAATGCAGCAGACAACCGCATACCAGCAATCTAATCAGACTGTTTACTAGCAATCATGGGAGCATAGAGGAGTGGAGATAGCCATCTTACCATCTAAGTGACTAAAAACTGTAAAAAACTCAGTCAAGGATGAGAGAGGAAAGATAACTGATAATGAGTCGACATGACAATAAGTTTAACCTACCGTTAGTAAGGGTTAGTAGGTGTTCCACGTGGTGAACAACACATGGGAGGAGTTTCTGCTCTATTAGATTAGAAACATCAACCTAACAAGTTCGGGAAAAAGCACATTTTACCGCTTGCAGTCTTAGAAGAAGGACACTACAAATGTGCTGCAGCTGAGCCTTTATATCAGCAGTGAACTTCTCATCGTCAGTCAGTTGTCTATAGGCAAGAAAAAGAAAATAAAAACAAGATTTAAACCTCATCTAACAGACAAAGAAATGTATGCATAATGAAAATAAGGAACTCACGAGAACCAACGAAGAATAAAGCGGTCAATAATGAGGTCAAAAATCTAAAGTTCTAGGTCAGTAGATAAACTCATATTACGTTCTGAAGGTTTTCATCGGCATGAAGTGATAATTTTGGTACACGGGGATCAAAATATGAGCGAGAATGCCTAAAAATAAGCTAAAATACAAGAACCTTACGCTATAACACTACAGTTGCAAGGAATTTGGGGCCTAAGAAATGTAGAAGAAAACAGAGTAGACTGCGATTTGTTATGTGAACACAAACGTCCACATTTCGAGTGTCTATCCAATTTTGTCCTTAGGAGGTACAATGAAGAGCGTATGGACCTACCTTAGGAGATTACTGAGAATAAAGCCAAAATAAAAGCAAAATAAAATTAATGGAATGAACAGAAGCATATCAACACATTTCCATTTTTGCCACCACACTGGGAAATTCAATTGAATCGTGACCGACGAAATGAAGTGTGGGTTCGCATAGCCGTAAAATTGTGCATCAAGCGCCTGGTTGAAGCCCGCTTAAAGCGACACCTCTAGAGAAGGTTTGCAATTCGCTAATCAGCATCTACTTAAATCTAATTTTTTAGATTTGGCATATCATTTCTTGCAATTGTCCTGATTTTTAAATGCTGCTGACGCAAGTCGTCAAAAAGTTAATTAGCTAAGCCAATTCCACCTTGTTATGAATTCTACACTTTAAAAATACCACCTAAAATAACCACGCCTTAGCAGTTTAGGCAAGACAATTCGTGCTTAATTATGGTACGCACCATGTCACCTCTGTACCGAATTCCTACATTATTTTTACAAAGATGAGGGTAGTACATAAGTAATATTTACGTTTCAATAACGAAACCTGTTATGTACAAAGGCATTTTAAAATGATATTTTAATAGCTAACTTAGTTCTGCATTAATCCGTGAGAGCATTTGTGCCTTCGCTGAATGCACTTTACTCAGCAGTTCAAATCCACGCCATAATGCCGGCCATTAAGATCTTTACGCATGTAATGTACGATGCGGTGAATTCTAGCGATTTCAACAAGTGTTAAGAAGAACCCATATACATATGGGAACATCGGATAGCACAATGGGGTGCTTTGTTTGTTCATGCTGCCGGTTTCGGTCACTTAAGTGGCCATCTTGTACTAGCGTGCTGGCTAGCCTCCAGGCCATGCCGGCAGCCCCCGATCCCTCTGTTTCCAGAATATGTGTGTTCTGCCCTAGTACCATGCCTTCTTTTACCTTAAAGGAAGTCCCGGAACGCCACATTGGAGGCAGCGGATCTGCGCCGCTTGTGGCAAGCTTTGACGGTGTGAAAGAAGTGCATGTGCTGTGGATGGGAGAACCTCTGACATCCCACAACAGCAGGGCTGAGATCGGCGTCCATCTTCGGCACCTTCCCCGTCCTTGAGTTCTGCAGGAAAGCCATTAACAACTGAGGCGACACTAGCCGTGAACTCCAAGTCCAGCGGAACTGCCAAAAGGGATCGGCGACGTTATGGCCAAGCGTCCTCCACAAGCTCTCTCTCAGGTTCTCGGATAACCGGTCACCTTTCGCCAAAATGTGTGTCTACAGGTGTAGACTGTGCAGGACGCCATTTGAAAGCATCTCTTTATGCTTTGCACACCTGGATAGCATGCATCCCGTTCCTATGGGGCTCGGTTGCCCCATTTGCTCAGGGTTCTACGGTACCCTCGCGTTTCTTCCACGGCCTCAAAAAAGCCTCCATCATTTGGGACACATTATCGTGAGAGAGGAGGATTCAGGAGTAAGACTTTGCTGCACCGAGTGCTACGCAGAATTTATGACACCACGAGAACACATGCATTCGAATCTCGATGACTGGTGCGGTAAGCTCGTGGGTGTTTCTGCCAACACTGATAATGTTGTGATGGATGAGACGAGAGGCTGACCAAGGGGAGCGTCAGGGACGACGCTCGAAAGACGAGAGAGGCTGTGTAATGCTTTGCATGTTTGGACCGCCGGTTTCGGTCACTTGGGTGGCCATGTTATACTTGCCAGTTGGCAGGTCTGCGGGCCGTGCCAACAGTCCCCAATCTCTCCGTTTCCAGAACATATATTCTGCCCTAGTACTATGCCTTCTTTTGCCTTAAAGGAAGCCTAGAGACGCTACAGAAATGGCAAAAATCTTTACGAGGAATATGGAATATTGTTGCAGGCCGATTTCATGTTGCGGGTCTATCATTTTTCTCACACTCCGAGACCTTTTTATTTTAAGAGACGGATTTAGCAGGGGCGTGCTAAATGGCATTTGCCAGAATCAAGACTACAAATCAAGACAAACCGCACTTTAGAATTGCTGTTATCGCGTTGCAGATGTTTTTTCTCTTTAAAGCACTAAAATCGTGCTTAACCAATCTGTTCCAAACGACGGAATATCAGCATTGTGTCAGCTTATTAAATCTATGTGCCTGAAAAGGTAATAAAGTTGCAAAAAATTACATAAAAGATGTTTTGCAACTATGCATTAATAAGTTTTTTTGGTTTTCCTTAACTGTTTGTTTTGATACGCAGGTGAAGCGCGGCTTGTTTGGCATGAATTTCATTTCAATGTGGTATGCGCTCAAGAAGTAGTGTTACGCAAGGTGCGTCTTTAATATTTATGCTTAATTGCAATTTTTTTTGCAATGAAGATGTTTGGCGCTTGCGCCTTCTTAGTTCCTACTAGGACGTCATGTATTATGCTGGCTTCCTGCTCGTTCAATTGCGTGGTGTTCTGTTACGGGCTCTACCTATTAGGGTACAAACTTCGTCACTACCAGAGTCTATTTTTGGAGACCTAATTTTGGCCTGAAATTTTTTATACACTTTACTTACTATCTATAGCAAAGCGCAAACTTGTTAGGACAGCGAAACTATATGGATTTGTTTCGATTTTATTTGTAAGGTTTAGGTTGGTTTTGAATGTTTCTTAACTGGTTGCATGTGTCAGACGACCACTGCTGAATCTTTCTTTCGTATGAATAGTATGTTGCGACTTGCACTTGCTGCATACCTTTACCCACCCAGCGTTTTTAAATGCATTTGGCTGTTGCTTACACCTTGTAAATGCAATGGTCCGTTCTGTTTCATGCTTTATCCGTCTTACTGATTATAGAGGAAATAACCAAGATCATATCGGTCATAAACCTTCTTTCGAGCTCCAGTGAGAAGGCCACTATAGACACAATTAGCAGCCATTTATCAAATGAGGCGCCCAGCGCTGATCGATTATTGCAAATCTTGAATGAAGCTCTTTCTCGGGGCTCCATTGCCAAAAATCCTGAGGATGGATTTTACCAGCCTGCTCGAAGCTTGCGCCCACATCGGCGCTCCTTCCTCGGCTCTCAGCATCCCTCTACCCTTTATGATTTAACCACACCGCGGCGACGCACGACATCAATTCAACGAACGCGCAAAGCGTCAAATGGTGCATCTGTACGTAAATCCTTTTAAGCACCCTTCCTTAAGCTGACAGTACCGTGGTATTCGTATCTCTTATCTGCTCACAGTCATTCACGCGTGGCATGTCGGACATTATTCCCGTTTGTGGTTTCTGTTCTGGCAATGAGAACAACAACCTGAGAAGGGGTGGGCCTGAAGAGATGCTAGCCTGTTGGGGCTGCGGTAGATCAGGTGGGCGCTTTGTCTTTCGTTACAGCACCGCTCGCTCGTCTAACCATTTCTTACGGGTGAATCTTTCCACAGCTCATCTAAGTTGTCTGGGCCTTCCAACAGCGATGCTACCGCGAGTAAAAAGGCTACGGTGGTACTGCGTCGATTGCAAACGCTGCACTATTTGCCACTACTCGGGGCCCAATTCCTTGGGAGGCGAAGGAGGGGCAGTAGCTGTTAGTGGTGGCAGCGTCAGTGATAAGGACAGTGATCTCCTGCTCTGCGATAACTGCGATCGTGGATATCACCTTTCCTGCGTGGCTCCAGAGCTCACAGAACCTCCTGACGGTGAGTTCTGTTCCCTTCTTTCCACTGGAGCCTTATATTTGGTAGAAGCGCCCAACGTTTCTGATAGTGCAAAATCTATTGAGGTTGTAAGTTGACTTGTTAGGTACTTCCTCTCATTTGTTACACCTCATGAGGGCAAGTAAGGACTTTAGTAGTCTTATGTATCTTATCATCCCGTTTATGCATGCGTAGGTGGCCATGCCGCAATACCGTTTTTAACCGTGCAGCATTATTAGCTCCTATCTTTCCATTTCCTGTCTAATGCGTGGGCAGAAGGGCATCACAATTTCAGGTGTGGCTGCATACAACTATCAGCTTTACTATTCAATGGTCGCCAGCTACTGCCATGATTTTTAACCCTTCTAAGGTTGGTGAAACGGTTCCAGCGTGGGGAGCTAGCGGATGCTTTGCTTTCTTTTCTGGGTTAAAGTGGCTAAATACAACTTAAGTGCTAATACAATGACAAAATCCAAAGTGGCCAACTTTCCTCTTTGCATGCGTGCATGTAAATAATCTTTCGAGGAAAATTGCGGTCCCGGGGATAGTAGACAGATAAGTTTACGATGATACAATCCAATTTGGGGTCCAAAAGCCAGGTAGAATTTTCTTTCATGCGGCATTTTCAACTTTTCACCTGGAATCCTTTGTAAAAGCTCGTTTTAACAGTGATCTTAATGAGACATTAAACAATTTTCCTTAAACCCAGGTACCTGGATCTGTCCCATCTGTGAGCGTTACCCCGAGGGCTACACCCAACCTGCAGCTCATTCATCTTCTCCCACTCATGAGAACATTTTAGCAGCAGCAACGGCGACTACCTCCACACAGGGCTCACTTGATCCTCGACTAGAGGCGGCGGCTCTGTGTGACATGCTAACTGACTACGAGGTGCAGGTGATACGGCGGGCTCTTCAGAGTTGTGGTAGTGCCAGCAAGGCAACCACAGTGTCAGCGAGGAAGCTAAAAGCTTCACAACCAATCAGGTCGGAGGCTCTTTCGAGGCCGAGAAGGTCGGGCGTTCTCGTCCAGAAAACACTCACTAGTTGGGCCCTTAGAGTCGAGGGCAAACAGAAAAGTTAGTCGCCCTGTGATTAACATGGAAATGTTAAAATTGGTGCTGTCTAGGTTGTGAACGTTTGTATCATTTTCTCGAAATAATCGGGAATGAGGGCTTTAATGCCTTCTTACTGTTGGTGTTGCATAGCATTGCACTATAGCGTTAATCTTGAAACCTGTCATATGACCTAGGTACCTAGGGGCAATGTTATTGATGTTAAAGAAGGAAGGTACTACAACTTTTGCTTTAGCCAGCCGGTAGTGTAAATGCCTGAAATAATTTCGTAGATCCCGCAGCATTTAACCAGATATGGGAAGGGTTAGCTTGTCCCAGAGGCTAAGTGATAGGAGATGGATTTGCAAGATCATGATGGTTAGCACTGGGAGCATTCTATTTTTTTGTGCATGAGCACTGTAAATCTACAGTTAACATCGACATTACAATTATCGAAGATATCCCTCTCCTCACAGGCATTATCGCAACAAAGTTAGAGGGAAGCAATCTATTACCAGCCGGATCCATGGCCACTCGGCGTAGTAGCGCGAACACTACTGATGTCCCGTCCTCTATCGGTACCAATGCGGACGTCCGGACTACACGTTCGGCCGCGCGTCGGTCATCGGCATGCGCCTCCACTGACGTCTCACCAACTTCGCCCCCCAAGCGACGCAGACTGGGCTCCACTGCGTCGGTTGCCTCTTCGCTACGCGTCCAACTTCGTGACCAGAACGAGCAGCGACAGCAGCAGCAGCAGCATCAGCAAAATCATTCGCAGCCATCTGGTGAGTTACACCATCTCAGGGAGGGATGCCCCTGCGTATCTCAAACCCTTGGTGGAAAGCGAGTTGTCTCGCCTAATCCTTGCCTATCTGTTTATTCGGGACTCTAACCCCATTTGTAAGTGGAATTGTTTGCAACAACAACGAAGTCATCGCCTGACATCTGACGGTTGGCGAGTTCGTCGCTCGGGCAAATGCATCTTCACATGTCAAATGCTCGGTATTTTTGTATAACATCTGTAATGTGGGGCCTTCACGTTGTCAGCAGTGGGTGTTTTATTGCCGCCTCATTTAAAGCTACAGGTTAGATATATCTGCAGAATAAGGTAGACACAAGATTGGTGATCTACTCTTCTGTTGTATGGGTTGGTGAGCGAATAAATGTATTCTGGCACTTCACTTTTCCCCTCATTGGGATTATTTAATGGCATTGGGCTGGTTATAAACCGCGTTTTTTTGAAACAAATTCTACCACATTTCCTGCGGCTACCAGATGTGCAAAGAGTGGTGGGAGCATCCACAGTATGCTGTTTTGATGCCAAAATATTTTCCAGACACAGGATTAATCAAGCTGGGATGGTCCGCTACTTTGCATCACTCGTCATTGTACGTTTTCGGCCCTTGATGTTGACTTTAACAAAATCTCAATCCATTATGTACACTTCCGCTGTTTCGCTCCACTTCTGCGGTAGCTCCGAATGCTTCGGGTAGTCCTTTTTTTGTCAAGGCCTTGGTTGATTTGAAAATGAACAGGCCACCCGACTGACGTCAAAACCGATTAATTTTTTGTCACCCCATACATGACTCATCATTTATGACCTTAAGGCGTAGTATGCCTTTCGCACACACCTATCCTATTTTGATTCAGTACGTCAGCCGTTTAATTCGAAATCTGGCCTGTTTTCATCCCTATATGCTGCATTTGTGGGCGTGGTTTTTTTGTATACTTCAGCCAAACCCGAGGCCCCTCCTACTCGCGAATTTGTCATGCAGGAGCAAAAGCAGCAGCGTGGACGTCGGAGAAGACGCCATACATCAGCAACCGCGCTTCAGCTAGTCAAAACGGGCATCAAACGTCTTTGTGGGGGTCCAGGACGCGGACGTTCCATTGGCAGTATATTGCGCGACTCAGATGCTGAGGAGAATTCCGTTGATACCATCGCCGCAGATTTCGTCGATGGAAAGGCAATGGAGGAAGACACTTCAAAAATATTGACAAATGGTGGCGTAATTGAGACGAAAGGGGATGGAGAAGAGGATGAAGACGGACAGAAGAAGGGAGATGAGAATGATGATGATGATGAAGATCCACGTTTTCGAGTGATTAGTGATGCGGACCGGAAACTTTTCCAGAAAGTCCAGTCTCGTGTTCAGGAAGTGAGGCCTTTTTGGCCTAAGTCATGCTTTTGTTTGGTTGGCTTGTTCCGTTTTTTTACCGGTTATATTATTTCATGGCTTCGTGATCCCAAGAGTCTGAGCGTATGAACATTTTGGTGACCAATTTTTTTTAAATCCATGCCACCTTCCGGCTGAATTTGTGAATGGAATCAGTAGGCTGTCTGCAGTGGTGCCTGATTCATTTTTGAAGACATAAGTATGGAATCGGCTGTGTGATTACAAGAGGTCTGGGAGTTCATACGTTAGAAATAGGCACTTGATCTAGAGACGGTGACTGTTTTTCACTCCCTTACCTTTCATCTCTTCCAAACAGTGTCTTCCACAGTCACTGGAGAACAGCAAACAGCTTCCGCCGACAGACAATCCCCGTCTGCTGAATAGTGCTAACACCCCATCGAAGACACGAACTTCAACGGAATCGACGCCGCTGAGGGAGGTCTCGTCTCGGTGCCCCCCTCGTATCCAGTTTGGGAAGTACTGCATCACCACTTGGTACTCTGCGCCATATCCCTCTGAATATGCTAGGTAAGCTTTTTTCTATTCCCTATCTGCGCCACCCTGCTCTGAAGCCTTTCGTGCAAGACTGTTGACGTGTGCTGTCCCGTTATTTCCATTTGTCCGCACAGTAAAGTGATAGGCTGTTATTATTGTTTCGGGCAGAGGAGTAGCTGCCGAGTTTCCATAGAAGCCGTTATGAATCGTAACAGTCAAAGTGTTCCCATTATTGGCATACAGTAGGAGGGACTAGGACAGGTTCGTTTGGAGTCCGAGTCGTTGATCACTTACGACTTTGATTGGTTCGTGGATAAGTCGTTTTCCAACCGATGCTGTTCCAAAAATATGAAAATATCGCCTATCCTTCTTCCCTCCAGCTAATGGTTAACTTTATTCCCGGGCGAGGTTCTAGCTCTTTGATCGTCTATGTTATGAATATTAGTCGGTTAATGTGTTGGTATTTTCGGCAACTGATTACATGCATGAGCCGCATTAGGTCTGAAGAATTACCCACCAAGCCTCATCCCTCTCCCACTTTTACTTGGACGATTAATAGCCTGTGGGCGAAATGGCCATTCGTTTTGCCTGAGAATTCTATGAATGTCCACGAAAGTACTTAACAACCGGAGACGTGGTTTTAATCGGCTAACTAATTTTGCTTAATCGGTTTGACGACAAGCTTAAGCGCTGCGCCGACAGCTCCTGACGCCATCGAACTTAGGTCTCAGGCAAGATAAATAAATAAAAATAAATAAAAATAAATTTTCACAGCTCATGTAATGCTGACTACTAGTCGGAATGGTGAAGTATTCACCCCCCACTTCCACTAATTATACGAATTAGGAATGACTCGCATTTTTTTTGTGGTGGAGCTCATTATTTACAAGTCATTTGATTTCCCTTTCGGAAGTTACTTAACCATTCAGTAAATCGGGCCGATTTCCCAGTCGCTACATAGTATGGACATTGATATTCATTTACCCATATCTTGGATGCCATTTCAAACCTGAGACAGCTAACACTGATTTACATTCACTTTACATTTACTTCTCGAAAAGTGGCATTTTAGACAAGTTATAGCAGAGGTGATTAAATTCCTGCTTGTACGAAAATAAAATTCATTCGTTTCGTGAACTACCACCCGTGTCCACCTCCTGGGAAGGCTTTTGCGATCTGTTTTCAGTGAATATGTGGGAATTCGGAGCGATTTGTTGATGCTCAAATAGAGGATTATTTCCTTTAGATCAGCTCATCTATCACATCATGGTGGTCAGTAGTCATCAAGAGATTACCCTGTTTTCCACGCGAAATGGTAACCTTTCATTTTATTTATTCTTTAGGTTAAATCTGCTTTACATTTGTGAGTACTGTTTGAAGTACTTCAAGACCGAGGATGTGTTCAAGCGACACATGGTGAGGCTTGGTTATTTCTTTAGCGTTTATCATACTGTTCGTTCACCTCTCAGGTGATGCGCTTTAGCAATCATATTGGCTCTGAATACACCTATAGTGATGCGTTGATATATTACATGACGACTGTAACCTAGTAGACTGAATCAATGCACGTTGTTGTGCACAAAGCGTTAAGGAGCCCAACTTTTCAGTTAATTATTTACACAACTCAACACTTTTCCGATTCTGTATGCCAACCGATTCTTTTGCGCTTAAATGTTATAGTTTGATTTGCTTGGTCCTAATCATTACCTCTGTTGCACCGTTGACAGATCCTTTTTTTAGCTATTCCAACGTTTTATTTCATTGTTTCATTACCACAGAGCAAGTGCACCACCTACTATCCACCAGGAAATGAAATTTATCGATGTCAAAATATCTCCGTCTTCGAAGTGGATGGTCAGATATCTAAGCTCTATTGCCAGCAGCTCTGCATCCTGGCCAAGTTGTTCTTGGATCACAAGACCCTCTACTACGATGTGGAACCCTTCCTCTTCTACGTGGTCACCATTCACGATCCACGTGAGGGCTTCCATTTGGTGGGCTACTTCTCCAAGGAGAAACGCTCAGCACAGAAATACAATCTGAGCTGTATTATGGTCCTACCGCCTTACCAGAAGCAGGCTTATGGACGTTTCCTCATTGATTTTAGTATGTACACCTCAACTTCTTGTTTAAAATGTTCAAACCCTGCGATTTCATGGGTCCGAATTTACACCTATTTATTCATCCTATTCCTTATCTATCTTATTTGTTTTTTACCCATTTATCTTTATCCATCTTCTAGAAGTAGTTAGACTATCCGCTTCGAGTAATGTGATGAGGTGGCACTGTAATGACGTAAACCTACTGTTTGAGGCTTGAACGATTACCCAAAGCATGAATTCGTCTACTGTTTGCTCGTCCCATAAACCGGTATGCACTCCCTCTTATCACCAGGTGCGGCTAGATTCATTGCTTCCAGTCCCTCCTAATTGTGGACCTTGTGGGGGGTTTTGAGGCTCGATGGACTCATAGAACACCGGCAATCTATTCGTTAGCCAGTGAAAATGTGGATCATAGTATTGGAATGTTTGTACTTTTTCGAACCCATTACTTCCTGCCTTTATCTAGACCAGGCACGCATTGTGCCTCGTATGTACTTTAGCCCTAATTTCGTTCGCCTTATTCCCTTGACTTCCCTGAGTTATAAACTCCTTTTCACGCTTCAACTCAACTACTGCAATTAGAGCAATGAGAATATTCATTTTAACGGTGAAAATCATGCACTGATCTATCAAGTGGAGAAAACTCGACATCGCTAACACTTCTTCATACGGCTTTTTGCTTCTTGTTACCACCCTTTTCCAATTACAATTACATGCCCATTGTTTTTTTAAAATCGTAAGTATCACAGGACCACGAGTCGCATCCGGCTCAGGCTCTCCGCTACCAAGTTATCCTTCAAAGGCAAATTCATCACCAGGGTTCGCATCCTCCATCCTTCTGGTGTGATATCACCTGTTATCAGCTTTCCTCCTTTTTTCCGATCTTGTTCATTTCCTCTAGGGGTAAGGCAAGGAAGTCAGGGCGTGACACTTATGCGTGTTGAATCCTCCCGTTCCACAGGCAGGTAGTGTAGTTGGCTTTATTAACTGAATTTAATCACTATTTAAACCGACAGAATAAGAGGAGGTGAGTCTTTGCCCCCACCGTCCAATCGGTCTTCCAGTTGACGCCAGCCATTTCATCGCAGCCACTGTTGTTGCCTGTTTGTCCAACACTATCCAACCTCCATGTGTTTTGCACATTTTCATCGATTCCATTTTACATTTTTCATGCCCAAGTGGAAACAATTGTTCACATCTTTTTAGCTATCAGAAGCCCTGTCGTAAAACACAAATTGAGTGGTCATTCCCAAGATAACGCGGTGCACAATCGCTGTTCCTGATGTGAAGTTGTTATTTTGTTATGTACAATGTTACCAGACTACCGTTTGGACTCTTTGCAGTGCATACATGGGCTGCTTATTTTGCGAAGCTTATCGAGTCTACGTGCCGTGTGCATCGTCCCATCACTCTCCATCTCTTGGGCATATGCGCCAAGTTTGTCCCTCCTTCGTAGTGTTTGCCGAAGGCCTTGACCTTACAACATTGCATCACCTCTCTCGGGGCTTAGTCACCTTCTGCATTGTATCAGTCCTTGGCCCATCAGCTTCGGCCACCTATCATTTTTAGTAAATTGTTTCAGCCTTTATCATGCATGTAATGTTAGCTTTCTCGAATCCACAAGCCATAGGAGGATACTTTTTCTCTAAGGCGGCAACTACACCAAAAACAATGTCTTTTTTTCAAAATTGGTGTAGAGAATCAAACTGAACTATTGTCGAGGCCGGTTCACCGCACTAACGATAGCCAGAAAAAGGAGATTTCTGAACCGCATTTCGTAGTTTTGTGAAGTAGCTAAATGCCTGTAAGATGTGATGGAAGTTAACTGGTGTCGGTAGTGGTGGACGGGTTTTCAAGGCCATTCCCTCTAAGATTTGTGGTAGAGGAAGTGTTTCCCACCTGTTTGGTTACTTTTGGCTTTTGAAGAGTTAGGATTCTGTAGCGAAACGGTGCTTTGCATTCCTGCCGCGGCAAAAAATTGGGTCAATTCTTGGGCCGATTGACTTCCCCTCTATTCCAATGTTTAGTTCATGGTCTTCTTTATCTTTCTGCCAAACTCCTCGTGGCTTGAGATGGATGTATTAGTCGTTTTTGGCATCTACTTTCATTTATCCTCTGAGTACCTCAAATTTTTATACTAAGAACGCTGATGCCTTCCAAAACATCGGTTTCTGTCGATAATGTTCCATGTTAAGCTCTTGTCTTCAATCTATGGCCAATTGCCTCACAAGTTGATTGCAACTATTCTCTTCCTAATGAGTGCAACATTCTACAGCATTTGATTGCAAGCTCTTCTCGGATCTTTGGGAGTCCTGATGAATCAAGTCACATAGCATTACCTCCCCCGACTTGATTTGATATCTCTGTTCCTAAAATATTTGCTCACCTCCAGGTTACCTATTGTCGCGAATTGAGGGCGTATCGGGCTCTCCGGAGAAACCTCTCTCCGACTTGGGTCGTCTCTCCTATGAGTCTTATTGGCGCTCCACCCTGCTGCCCCTAATATTTCACACGGAGGAGAATAACGGTGGAACTTTGACTTCTGATATCACCGTTCGTCAGCTAACCGAGGCCACTGGCATTGACGTGCATGATGTCGTTAACACTCTTCAACAACTCGCCTCTAGCGTCCAGCTGGATAGCCAGGATGGCAGGTCAGTTAACAGCAGTTATGATTTGGGTCAACAGCCAAGTACTATCCCCAGTACAAATCAACTTAAATATTTAATCCAGTGAAATGTTGAGGGATGGCGTTGACTTTTGCGATCACGGCTTGGAAGACTCCACTGAGCATCATCGGCTAGCTTCTCATAAATGAGACGGGGGGTCTGGTACGAGTTGGAATTTTACTGGATGTTTATTTTTTCAAAAAGTCTATTTATTTCCTTGCTGAATGGCATTTTGGACGTGAGTTCTTCATCCCTCGAGTGATTCTTCTATTCATCTCTTGCCTTATAACAGGCTGATATCTGCTTTTGTAGTTTTGAATCTAACTTTGAATAGGAGCGTATTCGTTGGAGTGTGGGATGAAGTAGACATTTCAGTTTTTTTTAGAACTCATAGCAATCTTTTAAATAACATAATGATTTGAAATTATGACATTCGATTCAGGGAGTTCTCATCTGGGCGGGACCGAATTGTCCCAAAGTTTTATGGTGAATCTTTGGTTAGCAGTCAAGTGGTAAACATTTTTAGGGTAAATCACTTTTCCTCCTACTTTTTGATGGGTATTTTATCCGACGAAATGTGTTGTAGGCTGTAATTTCGTAGCTATGCTTCTCAAGGAATAGCATTCTTTGTTGAAGTAGCCTATGAGCACAAATTAAGTTGATTTTGCTGTTATGTAGAACCTTGTACATAGAAGTGGCTAAACGGGTTCCTTGCCTTTCAGACCGTTGCTCACCTTCGACATAGAGAAGCTGTCCAATCTGAAAGCTAAGTACGAGGCACGCTCGAAGATCTGGATCAAGTTGGACGAGGACTGCCTGCGTTGGTCACCACTCACAGATACAAAGGCATGTCTCCCTTGCTGATGGTCCTCCTTGGTCATCCCTTACTGATGTAACTTAAGTAGCACTGGTTTCCGTTGACAGAATATGAAAAATCCACCCGAAGATGGCGGCAGTTATTCAAATCGCCTGGTGTCGCCACCCACCCGTGCCAGTAGTCCCAAAGCTGTCCTTCCGTCCAGCCCTGTCTGTGTTCCTGCTGCCGCCCATCCCCTCCCTCCTCCGGGTAGCCCTGCTCCATCCGCCACCTTGGCGCCACCAAAGAGGCGGCGAGGTCGACCACCCCGAAAAACATCCTTATTTGCCTCTTCACTGGTGCCACCAAGAGCGTTAGCGGCACTGCAGTCACCGACGAACACTGGCTCTACCTTGCTTGAGGCGTTTCCCCTTCCCGCTCTGGATGTGGTTGAGCCAACGGTATCCACCACGGACAATGGAGTGGGGGCGGTAGTGGTGGAGGAGAAGAGAGAGGATGTAGTGGCCACACCGAAATCAGGCCTTCCATCGCCGAAGCTGCCCTCGTGCAAGAAGGACAGTCTGATTTTTACTCCCCAACGACCTCCAGATTCACCGCCCTCAGGTAGGCATTCTTTCATCCTCCTCTCAACACTGTCACCTAATTCTGTCTCGTTTGCAGGAGGTTCGGCGTCCTCAACGAGCACATCTGCTTCCACGGGCATCAACGCCACAGCTACTGTCAGTTCCACCACTAACTCGAATACGAAAGTTTCTACGGCTAACGGGAGTGGTGGACGTGCGCCTTCACGAGGCAAAGGACGCGATTCTCTGGACTCCAACGTCGTCAGTGGCAGCGGCAAGCGGCTGGCAGGAAGGCGCCTGGATGGACGGTCGTGTGCAAGCATGGGATGTAGGGACATTCGGACCTTCGGTGTTTCAAGCAATGCCAGTGGACATGATGCTACCGTGAGCGAGGTTAGTTCGTGATTTTCACCCCCTTCCCCTCTTTATTTCTCCTCATTTTGGTTATTCTGGTTTTCCACTCTGTAATTATTTTGCGCTCCTAGATGTGTATTCAGTGGACTCGTGCAAGTAATTCTGGTTTTACATAATGTGGTCGGCTTCGGTTTGAGAGTGACTATAGTGACTTTCCTAAGTATGGTCCAAGCGTTGTTACATATTATCATTGTGATTTGCTGAAGTAATTACTGGTGGAAACGATGGGGGAAGGCTATGCTTATTCACTCAGTTGATACTGTTTCCCTTATCTAGTCTGAATCCGCTTTAGTGCTCTGAGAGTGATTTTAAAGGTGGGAGGCTTATTTACTTAGATTATAGTCGATGTGTGTTTATTCCCCGTCAGCGATCCTTCACATTTCTGACCTCATTGTCTATGCCTTTTCTTCCTGGTTTTAATGGTGTACACGATGGATTTACGGACTCTTAATCTTGCGTTTATTTAGCACTTTGTTATAACCTGGTAGCTGTCCCATCTGCGTGATCAAATTGGGTATTGCTGGGGCGTTTTTATCATTTTTATAGCTCTTAAGTTGCATTCCAGCTGCTATATACTTCCAAGCATTCATGGTTCGGGCAATGGAATTCTGACGAACTGACCTTCACTGCTTTAAAGGAAAAGGCCCTTTCTTCCTTACCACTCCCATGCCTTAAGCTTAGTGTCGTTTTGGCTAGTAAATGTCTTTGTTTCATGTACTTTTTTCCTTTGGAACTTTTTATCTGAGCTAGAAGGTCATCTATTATAAATTGTGGATGTTGACATATGGTTTGCCATTTTAGTCTTTTCCCGACCACTTCAATAATAGTACTGCTTTTCTTAATGTCTGCCTAAGATGCTGCGTTTGTATTTCGCTCATGCTCATTTACCTAGGCGCAACTTATAGTTTGTTGGATTTTAGTTGGTATGGCAAAAATTGTTGGCCCTACAGCGTGGATTGGCGTCAATTTGATGAGAAAGCGACACCTCTAGCATGTTGTTAATGGCTCGGCTGTCCGAAGGAGCATCTTAGTTATCGCCTCACACTGAAAACAGACGAGAAATTGTTGTGGGTCGTGGGAGGTTTCGATCGCAATATTTTCGAGGCACGTTTTGAGGGTTGGAACAATTTATATTTTTGTGAAGTAAGTGCCACTGGTTTGTTGTCACCCCTTGTCCACCTCGAGTGCTATGATAGTCTCCTGCCCTGCCAATCTGGATATGTCACTGATCATAGCCGTTTTATTGAGAAACCTTTTCGTGAGGATTAAGCTCACCCGAGCAACGGGTTTGTCTCATCAGCCTTTTATCTCTCCACCCCTAGTGCAATAAAAAGGAAGTGAACACCGTAGTCTTTCCTACGGCCACTACTCCGGACACGCCTAGATCCATCCACTCGTCTCTCTATTCTACCGTCCACTCGTCCCCTGTTGAGGCGGCGCGGATCGGTGAACTTACGGCAAGCGTCTCTCCTCCTACCATTGTCAACACCGCTGCCGCCTTAACCACGTTCGGACGGCTTAGTCTGTGCGCCTCCCCTGCGGACGCCAATACCACTGCTTCTGACACCCTCTGTGTACGTGGATGCCTTACGACGGGGACTCTGTTTTCTTAAGCCCTCTTTTGCCGTTCACAGCACTCACCTTCTTACTGTCTCTTGTAGTGCCCAAGTTCTCCCTGAAAATCCTTCAGGATTCTTAGTTTTGGATAGAACTTCTTTATAAGTGTACCGAAGCGCTTGTGCTCTATTAGCCAAAAAACCCCATCAAGAGGTTGTTGCGCTGCCAAGGTGATGACCGAACCCTGTGGAGACTAAAGGGAGTTCGTGTCGTTGAATGCAGGACAATTAAAACAAATGTTGTTATGCTATCCTCTCATATGCTCTAGTTTTTGCTGCCCGTTGGTTCGTCGGATACTATCTGCCTTTCGGTGGGCAAATTGACCCAACTGAAAGGGCTGTGTTGTCAGATGATGAAAAAGCAAATCAAATCACATGTCATGGCTACTAGTTCTCTTTCTCAAGCACTGCTTTGATGTGTTCTAAAAGATCACTAACCTCACTTCTGCTTTTTTGCCTAAAGTAGCTCTTCAATCGGTGACCCCATTTTGAAGTATTCATCTTGGCTCCATCGATATCGTTTATAAGCTTTGCAGTGCGTTAAGGCAGCATCCGGTGGCTTTGAACTCCCAAAAGCACCTGTTTTATGATAAATTTGTGAAGAAGTAGATCAGGAAGGCGATTTGAACAGTTTTTTTAGCCTTTTGGCTATAATAAATATTTGAATTACCAAAAGGCTCTGTGTTTATGGTCCAGTGTATGAGCTATATCGTTGCAAGCTTGCTGAGGCTCTTCCGTTCACTGAACTCACATTCTTTGAATGCATCATAAGGATTAAACCAATGCTAACTCTTTCCTTCCTTTAGTCGCGCTCCTACTCCCTGCCACAGATGAAGACTTTGTCATCGTCACCCCCCAGTCCATCTCCCTTGGATTCGACTGAGGAAGATGTAAAAGTTGGTCTTCATTGTTGCCTAGGCATCAAGAGAAGTCTGAACAGGAAGTGCATCTCAACGGAGCATCTTGAAGTCTTCGGTCCCTGTCCAGAACCCAGCATTCTTACTGATTCTCATGGTATGATCAAACTGAAGTGGCTCTTTAACTAAAGCCTTCCCATATTACTTGCTTTAATGGTTTCGAAGTCTCATTAACGAATGACTTCCTTTGATACATTTGCGAAGTGGTTTTACTCCGTGCTGAAGAGAAGAATGGGATTCTCTAAATGCCTAATGTCAACTTTCACTTTTTGTTCCCAGGAAAACCTTCCATCAGCATGGAATCTTCTAGCACTATCCCAATGGTGACAACTCCGTACTCTCCCACTTCCAGCGTCGATACACTGGACAGCGATCGGACGTTACCAATGCGATATGAGACCTCCGCTCAGCGGCTTCATCTTCCCTCTCACCTTCGCACCTGTCGCAAACGTTGCTCTCTGCTGACGAGGTGCCTTAAGATGGCCATGACTGTCGGCGGTCCCGTGTGGAGTGAGTGCGAACCTCTGGAACAGCAGGTTAAGCAGATGACCCACCTCCACGTGGAAGCTAAACCCGTTGTGGGCGAGACGCTTCACTGTTGTCGCGTGGAAGAGTGTCAAGTCTACACGGCGTCTCTAGTACCACAAACTCCCTACTCCACTGATTCTCTATCCTCCACTTCTCCACCTTTTGTGTTTCACAACAGCACGAGTATCTCCCCGGCGGTGGAGATTCCCTCCATTTCCACTTCCACTACTGTGGCTGTTCAGCAGAATCCACATCCTCCCTCTCCAGTGTTTCCTGCCCGACCCCTTTCTCCAATCCAACTCCCACCACCACCACCACCACCACTTCCTCCTCCCGATGGTGTCAATGGCAGCAGCAATGTTTCAACCCAATCCCCTTTTGTCTACTCCTCCTATACACCCCCACAGCCCTGTTGTTCCATGTATGTCCCGGGCGTTGCGTGGATGGCCACTCCCCATCACTTTTCCTCCACCTTTGTACCTCCACCCACACATCCATCCCCTACTTTCTTTGATCCCACCACCGGTGCCCCGGTCTTTGCTTGTTGTCTGCCACCTCAGCCAACGCCACCACTACCACCGCCACCGTCACAGGTCCCGCAGGTGCCTTTACAAACGTTCCTCCCACAGCCAGATCAGGCTTTACTGTATTCACCACCACCACCACCACCGCCTCCGCCATTAACATCCCAGCAGCAGGCGTTTACGCCCCAAATGGGCTACGCGCCAACACAACCCATGCCGATTCTAGAGCATCAGAATCAGCATCAACAGCAGCAGTTTCAACACCTACAACCGCAGTTTCCTCTCGTAATGGATGCGACGGAGTGGGTACTTGGAGCGTCGCCTTCAGCATACCCTCTTCAGGGCTAAATGCAGCTAACCCTCTTTTTTCCTGCCCTACCTCTGTTCGTATAATGTGTATATTTAATTGAAGGTGTAAGAACCTCTGGGCGCGTGTGGGATCAGTGAACTTTATTCTGGAGTTTGTTTCTTGTTGTACAATCGAGAGGAGAGAAAGAACACGAGATTCAGGTGTTATTGTACTCCCACAAGACCCATCGATGCTTATGATGCAGATATGCACTTTCTTAAATCATATCCTACTGTTGCACCGAATCCGTCACTCGCGCTCACTGATACACCAAAATAAAAGAATTTTTATTACGCACTCATCTGCAGTTTTTACGATCTGTTGCTGCTGCTAGAGATTGCCGATTTCGGACCATTAGAAAATCTACTGAATAGGCTGACTTCGGCTGGCGCTGAAGCTGGCTTCAGCGAGAAAGTTGGCGGCAAGGCCTGTCCGGAGAAGGAGACGCTCTTCTCCTTGAACGAGACTTTTAGTTTTCTGTGTCCATCGAACCGTGAGTCGAGGAGTGGCGTATTTAGGAGTAGCCCTAACTTTTGGAAGCCGGGAGTTCGCCTTCCCATTTGTCGAAGTCTGTCTCTGCGCCGGTGTCACTCGTTTATGGGGCTTCATTTCATAGCAGCTTTACTTACTGACTGTTATTAAGTAAAGAAGCATACGCATTTACAGGAGCAATGTCAAGAGGTGGACTGCGGATTGAGGCATCAAGCCCGGTTCCGATGTGTTGATTACTCAACATTGCGTGCTTGTTGGAGGGTCCTCATCAGCCATTATGTTGCTTCACATGGCGCAGGGTCTGGTCGCCTTTAAATACAAATTATGATAAAGATAGTGCTTCGATAAGAATGCCATAATTTTGACGCGTATTTTTCCCTCTAAAGTTAATATGCAATCCGACTAAAAGGCCAGATGTGATTTGTTACATCAGGGAATTCTCCCCGCATCATTTTATGGAATCATCCTTTTGCCCACCGATTTAAGCTCACCGCTTGCAGTTTAGTCTGAGCTCTAGGTCAGTGAATCGGTTATGCAATTAACTGCTTCATTTCACCATGTCTGAAGCAACCTTTTTGAGTTCACACCCATCACACCACCCGAGATTATTCCCGGCCCATCACCCACTTTCTAATGAGTGGCGATCCACAGGTGTGGTGAATTTCGCAATGTGTTGCATGAACTGATTCGACTCCTAAAAGCAACACGATTTGGAAATTTGGTGTGCACAAGATTTCCACTATCCTGTAATAATTTGGTTGGTTTGTTCTCATTTCTGCTAAAGGCGGTGCTTTGGGCCTCCGTCACTATACCTTCGCCGGGTAGGTTGGCCTCTGGGTCGTGCTGGTAGCTCCAACATTGCGTTGACCATACATATTTTTTCCCGAGTTTTGTTTTCTTACATCATTGGGGAAGTTTCGGAGTGCTATTTCGATGGAAGTGAAAAGCAAACCCGGTCGTAAGGGACATCCATCCTTATTCAACTGTTATGTAATGAACCTTGGCGGGGTGGGAGAAGTGCATATGCTATCATGGATCTCGGTTCCAACCCTGAGCAGAATGATCGACAATCACCCCAGTCTCGTGGCCTTTAGGAGAGCTATTAACAGGAAAGTGAAACTGGTCATGAGCCACCTGGAAAAGTTATTCGCAGACCTGTTTGCAGTACCTAAATGTAAACATCAACTATGTGAACTCGCGGTACCTCCTCCACCTCTCTACAAGCTAGATTGAACCCGGACAGCTGTAAATGGGCAATACTGAAGCGAGGAAAAATTGGCTAAGCTGAACGGACTCAAGTCCTTACACGAAGAGCATTTTAAACTCGTTATTTGATGACTCCTTTTAAGGTCCAGGGCTCCTACGACCAGCCATGGACACGCGTTTTGGCTAGTACAATCCCTCATGCCTTAACATAGTTTCCATAAGGGTGCCTCCGCATCTTATCTGCGCTGGGCGGTCTTGCCTCAAGGTCATACCTGCGAACTTAAACACTTCAAACTGTCAGCAACTCACAAAAAAAGTCTCGAAGAGCAATGCATGGACATTCACGAAAACTTTTTTAATTGACAACTTACAATTCCTGGTATTTAGATTTGTGTTGAACAGCTACAATGCGTAGGACAACCCTGTCGCAAAAAAGTTGCGAGGAAGTTTATTTCACATGTGAAAGGTGAGTAGTGGATGTAGCGTCCCGAGACTCCCTTTAAAGTAAAAGAAGGCATAGTATTGGGGCAGAATATATATTCTGGAAACAGAGGGCTTAGGAGCTGTTGGCACGGCCCAAAGGCCGTCCAACCGGCTAGTACAAGATGGCCACCCAAGTGACCGAAACCGGCAGTTCGAACAAACAAAGTACTACAGTGGATGCAACAAAAATTATGTAACAATATGGTTTTTTGCAGGAAGTCAATCAAACACTGTAATAGCGAAATTTGACGTCTCTCCCTTCTTCTGCATCCATCAAACTTGTGTGAGTTTTGATACGAAATTAATGCTAATTTTCTGAGTTGTTCTGCAAACTACTTGTTGCATTCAATGGGTTGTAACTAGCTAAACGATAGGTGCCGAGTAGACCGGTAGTACAGTTACTCTGAGTGATGGCGAGATGTTGCGACCAACGCACACAAGTATCGAATGAGTAAGCTCCGTGGCTAGGGCCGCCACACTGGTGGAGGCAGTGAGTGGCACTTGTGCACGAATCTACCATTCACTAGCCATCTTGAGTTACTCCAATCGACACAGATGAGTTTTGAAGTCGAGCCAAGCCAAGTGTTGCTTGAGAGTAAATTGCAACAACAAAAGAGCCTAGAAAACCTCAACCGGGTTCTAAAGCTCTAAACCGCTTGGTAGAAGCACCATTTCAAACACTTTCAATCATAAACCCTTTGTGGCTTGGAAATAAAGTTGGGTGATTGGTGTAGTGTAAAAAATCTGCATTTGGAATGGGAAATATACGTGAAAAAATTATTCCAATTTGTTAAACGTGAGCCAGAACCAATTATACCTTAAGAGTAATGTGACTTCGGTGCATAGGGTTCGGATGTAATGTGAGCAAGAAATGAAATGGGAACCTCTTACCCCTAATTTAATCGCTTTTTGCCTGGAGAGCCTTCATAATGGTCGATTTTAATGACAAGGTAAGCAATAATGATACCACTTAACCTTTTAACGCCAACTCCAAGCATTGACCCAGTCCAGGTCGTGACCCCAGAAGCCGGAGGCAACATCTGTTTCGGGTAGCTGCAAAGTTCAGGACTTAGTTAATAACAAATAAAGTATTTAGAGTAATCGAGCCACTTACCAGCCACTATTGCATCAAGATGACCAAATGGAAACTTGCAAATTCAGTTAAACCTTAGGACATAAATGTATCCAATTTAGTGTTTTCATTTTCAAACTTTATCACGCGGAACAGTGGAAAAGATAAAAATTTACTTTCTAGATATTTTGTTTGCCTATTTGTCGCTCAAATGTAGCAGTTCGGACTGAAACACTCTGTGTCTTTCCAAAGGACGTGGAGAAAGATTAGGGAATTCCTGACTTAGCTCGGTGGCCATGCTGTACAATGAGAGTACAGTGGTGGAACCTTAAGGACTCGCATAATAAACAACCTTCAGCGTCGGCCGCCACAGTGAAGTCGGTGTCGTTAAAAAAATCCGCGGACCGATTTTACCAGTCGCTTGATTTGGCTGCAACGTCACTGATTCCTCTTGACAATTCCACTGGATCTGGTATTCACTCCTGATTGAAAACTGTTATTAGGGAATGGAAAATGTGCAGGCCATCATGTGTGCCTACCGCTCACTTCAATGATGCCCTATCATTATCACCGTCTGGGCTCTATTCAGCTAGAAAAGAAGTAGAGGAGATATCGAATGGTCACTTATTTGACACCTCCTGATAGGCATTGTAGATAGCTCCGTAACGGACGCTATCGGTTGGCTCAAGGGTTGTGTCGCTCTTGCTGAACATGGGAACGAGGTGGTTATCACAGATTTTCATATCTGCAGCGAATTTTCTTCCACAGTAACATTAAAGCTTAGCATTAAACAACAGAAATCAGGGTAGTTGTTCTTTAGGACCAGGTTTGTTTTCCACTACCATCATTGTAACGCCCAAAATCTATTTTTAAGCCTAAAAGGTATAATACTAGGGCTAAAAATGTATCATAGAGGCCAGAGACCATACCACCCAAAGGAAATATAAAGGCAGAAACAAAATGTGGATTTAGACTATCAGCTCTACATTCACTTGATAGGGGCTTCAGAAGGCATAAATTTGATGACGACGTCTTGCTGTGATCCGTTTTGCTAAGAGGTACATCATTAAAACTTATTTATACAAACTTCGTTAAGCATTTTTACAGTGTGTGGTAAATGGTTTTACTGAACAATACACCAGCCTTGAGGTGACAACTTTCGTGCCAGAGAATACATCATCTAGGAGCAGCAGATACAAAAAATCCTGGGATTATTTGTTCCTGGGGTCAACAGATTGCCTTACAATGAATAAAATGGAATTGAACTGATCTTGAATTTCAAGAAACGTGGGCCACTTATCTGGAGGCTCTGATAGCAGATTTTCTCCTGAGATTCTGAGAGCAAGGGTGGTAAATTGACTCCGTTATGCAGACGACAAAATAAAATGTATCCTGTAAGATATCAGCTCTCACCCTAGCTAAGGTGACCAAATGTCGTGTTGCTTTAACTCCCTGCTCTATGCTAGAATGATGTGTGCCGAAGTATGTTGCCATTGGCAGGTGTTCGTTGGCTCTGGTCTCAGATCGAATCTCCTATTCGATTCAAAAGGGGTCATTCCTAATTAATGGAACACAATTTGTCCGTCATTAATTAACTCCGAGTTTGCAGAACAAATTGCTAGCTAAACCTCAGAGCCATCTTCGAGGCTTGACTGGCTTGAAGATGGAACCAGATCCCATTTCCAAGTATTGGGAACCTCGAATTCTGCAAACCGACACCACTCTATCCATGTTGGCCGGCACTGGGCTTTTTAACTGCAACTTCTAATGCATTATACTTTTCTTTACTTGCGTTTTGTACAATCACTCTCTCGTATCAACACTTGGCATAATTAATATAATACTTTGTTTGTTCATACTGCCGGTTTCGGTCACTTAAGTGGCTATCTTGTACTAGCGTGCTGGCTAGCCTCCAGGCCATGCCGGCAGCCCCCGATCCCTCTGTTTTCAGAATATGTGTGTTCTGCCCTAGTACCATGCCTTCTTTTACCTTAAAGGAAGTCCCGGAACGCCACATTGGTGGCAGCGGATCTGCACCGCTTGTGGCAAGCTTTGACGGTGTGAAAGAAGTGCATGTGCTGTGGATGGGAGAACCTCTGACATCCCACAACATCCCGTTCCTATGAGGCCCGATTGCCCCATTTGCTCAGGGTTCTACGGTACCCTCGCGTTTCTTCCACGGCCTCAAAAAAGCCTCCATCATTTGGGACACATTATCGTGAGAGAGGAGGATTCAGGAGTAAGACTTTGCTGCACCGAGTGCTACGCAGAATTTATGACACCACGAGAACACATGCATTCGAATCTCGATGACTGGTGCGGTAAGCTCGTGGGTGTTTCTGCCAACACTGATAATGTTGTGATGGATGAGACGAGAGGCTGACCAAGGGGAGCGTCAGGGACGACGCTCGAAAGACGAGAGAGGCTGTGTAATGCTTTGCATGTTTGGACCGCCGGTTTCGGTCACTTGGGTGGCCATGTTATACTTGCCAGTTGGCAGGTCTGCGGGCCGTGCCAACAGTCCCCAATCTCTCCGTTTCCAGAACATATATTCTGCCCTAGTACTATGCCTTCTTTTGCCTTAAAGGAAGCCTAGAGACGTTACAGCTAACGTGATAAGGTTACTTCAAGAATACTTGAAGCAAGTAAAGCCTAGAGAGAATAAAGAGATGCGTGCACTTTACTACACTTTGGCTAAACAGTGACTTCAGGTGTTCTTTGACAGGAATGCACAGCCCTTTCGAACCCCTAAGATTACACAATGGAGCATTAAAACTTTATAACAACTAATTGTGTTAATAACAAACGACTCCCTTGTGGTACCTAATAAATAATTTCAGCTTTTCAAATGCCTGTTGAGGAGAGAACAGTGGGACTTGAGGGAAAGGAGACACATTTTATGTGAAAGTGAAAGTAATAAAACTATTAGGAATTTTGGGAAATGAGAGACTACTCCCACAATTAATTATAAACTCGGAATGGCAATGATCTTGATGGGATTTTTACAGTAGAAAAGCTCGAATGATTCAGTGTAAAGCGCCTTTGTTGCTTCGACGGTGTTGTTCATCAGATCGACTCTCGAGATGGAAACACATTAATGAGCAGGCTTGCATATTTGATGAGACATGGACTGAAAAGCAGTGCCTCAATGAGCCGTCAAGGAGGCTGCCAAGCAGAATGGCACACAAGCGGCGCTTTCAATACCGTCCCTTTTGTCAAGGCACTGAATCTTATCACGAATCGTGTGCATGCTTACTAAAGATCCGCCCTTACAAACAGGATCCCTTCTTAGTAAAGACAGCTAACGAGGTAATAATTTTCCATTATTACAAAGCCAGTTTATGGTTGTGTGGCTGACAGGGACTTACCGCACTTTGATTAGAGCATTGAATAATGTCGGTGCCGTCAGGGCATATTACTAGTATGGCCTGAATTGACCGACTGAGAAAGGAAACCAAGTATGAGCAAAACCTGCATTGTCGGAAACAATAGATAAATGAATCATTAGTTCATGCAAAGCATGTTTGAGCAGATGTGACCAAATACCGACTGATTCCACCAAACTAGAGTTCTCGGACATCCAGTTGTCAAAAATTATACCGTAGTCTTGAGCTTCCAAAATTATTATCATAAAAAAGCGGATTACTTGAATTGCAGCTTCTTTCAGGATCAATCCACGTGTGTGGACCTCAGCAACGGGGAGAAAAAAGTTTAGGAAGTCGAAGCAAATAAAATACTGTCTTCATAAGGATACATATGTCGTTTTTATATAACTTATGGGCCAGAGGCAGAGACACAATTCGGACCCTGTCCTAGACGAGAACTCCAAGTCCCGCAAAGCAGACAGGAGCTCAGCGCCAAATTCTTTTTAAGTCTTTACAGATTAAAACAATCCAAAAGAATAAAAGGAAGCGGCACAAAAAGTCTATTCGATCCCAGGGCAGACATATGAGAGAGAAAGGGAACGAGATTCGCGCAACATATTCATCCACCCGATACTTGGGTGCAGGTTTTATTAAACAAAGGGCATAAATATGACTTGCAGTCCAGCAATTCGCATCAGGGCAGCAAATTGCAAGTCAGCTAAATACGTGTTCAGTACAGACAGTTTGGGTATTAAAAAAAGACATCAAAATGAGCCAAAAAAATTAGGTAACTCATCACTAAAATGTGACCAAATTTAAGAATGTCTAATTTTTTAAAATAAATTTCATTTAAATCCATCGAAAAATTAATAATACAATATGCACAAGCAAAAACTAAGAAATAAATGATCAGAAAGACACTGGTATGCAAAGATGAAAACATATGAGCACCACTTTTTTTAAAACTGGGAATGCCATCAGTGGCGAATGTGAAATTTCCTAGCAAAATATAATCCGAAAATAAACAAGAGCACCCGCAATCAAACAACTGATTCAATTTTAATAATGCTAAATTTTGCGAATCAAAGTGTCATCATCCCTCAACCTACTTAGCGCTTTAGACGATTTGAAAGTGCCTGTGAATTAGGAACCTTAACCATTGTGAATAAGGAAAAGTAGCTTAAATTCAATTAGTGGTGACGCCTCTGATTCAGAGCGAAGAGAACCAAGAGAATCATGATCAGAAGGGTGCGCGCAATGAGTGTGTGAAAGAGGCGAAGGGTATAAAAGGCAACACAAATTGAGCCAAAAGAAGTAGGAGTCAACACACCCGAGAAATGAAGTGCGTGCTGTTATGGATATGCATTGCCAGCATCGCAGTGGCCGCCTTAGCGGTGCCAGCAGCAAAGGTTAAATTAAAGTGGGAAGCCCAAATAGACATACCAGAGGTATGTTCAGAAAAAAATAATGGAAGCCAAGCCTGCAATGTAACGGTAAAAGACACGATAAAGGGAGAAAAAGAATATGGAGAAGAAGAAGGCGAAGAAATCCTCAAAAGAGAAGACGAAGAAAAAGAAAACAGCGAAGACAAAGTTGACGGAGAAAACACTCGAAGAGAAGTAATAAAACCACATGAAACAACAACGAAAACCACAGAAATGTACGCAAAAAACACACCGATTGGTAAGGAAGAGGAACGTGAAGGAGGCGGTGCCGGTGGCGGTGGCATCATCGGTGGAGTAATAGGAGGCGGAGTGTCAGGTGTGGTTACCGAGGGACATGGCATCGTTGGCGGCGTGACAGAGGGATACGCGCCGAACTCGGAGTCCGGTGAAGAGGAGGAGGAGGGAGAGGAAGGAGAAGAAGGTGAAGAGGAAGTTGAAGGTGAAGGTGAAGGTGAAGGTGAAGGAGGCGGTGCCGGTGGCGGTGGCATCATCGGTGGAGTAATAGGAGGCAGAGTGTCAGGTGTGGTTACCGAGGGACATGGCATCGTTGGCGGCGTGACAGAGGGATACGCGCCGAACTCGGAGTCCGGTGAAGAGGAGGAGGAGGGAGAGGAAGGAGAAGAAGGTGAAGAGGAAGTTGGAGGTGAAGGTGAAGGTGAAGGTGAAGGAGGCGGTGCCGGTGGCGGTGGCATCATCGGTGGAGTAATAGGAGGCAGAGTGTCAGGTGTGGTTACCGAGGGACATGGCATCGTTGGCGGCGTGACAGAGGGATACGCGCCGAACTCGGAGTCCGGTGAAGAGGAGGAGGAGGGAGAGGAAGGAGAAGAAGGTGAAGAGGAAGTTGGAGGTGAAGGTGAAGGTGAAGGTGAAGGAGGCGGTGCCGGTGGCGGTGGCATCATCGGTGGAGTAATAGGAGGCAGAGTGTCAGGTGTGGTTACCGAGGGACATGGCATCGTTGGCGGCGTGACAGAGGGATACGCGCCGAACTCGGAGTCCGGTGAAGAGGAGGAGGAGGGAGAGGAAGGAGAAGAAGGTGAAGAGGAAGTTGGAGGTGAAGGTGAAGGTGAAGGTGAAGGTGAAGGTGAAGGAGGCGGTGCCGGTGGCGGTGGCATCATCGGTGGAGTAATAGGAGGCAGAGTGTCAGGTGTGGTTAACGAGGGACATGGCATCGTTGGCGGCGTGACGGAGGGATACGCACCTTTCCCGGATTCCTTTGACTGTGTTGCTGGTAATGGATCCTCTAATGGTGTTGGAGGTTCAGATGTATGTGTGCTCAGGAGGCGATATATTCGTAATAGTGGCACTTCTCATGGTGATAACCATGTTGTTTTTGGTGATCAACATACTAATAATGCTGAGGTTGATGGTGGTCTTGCTGGTATGCCCTCAAAGCCTATTTTGCCTTCTGGCGGTGGTGACGACGATAAGGACGACGGCGATGATGAAGACGACGACCATGTTGAAGACGACGACTTTGATGAACACGACGATAATGATGAAGACGACGATGATGATGACGTCGATGAAGGGCATGGCGATGATAAAGAAGATGGTGGCAATGGGCATTCCAAACCTGGCGTAACTCCTGGCGGCGGTAATGGAAATGGACTCGGTCATAATGATAAATGGGAAGGCCATTCGTCTGGCGATGACGATGATAAAGACGACGACGATGTTGAAGACGATGACTACGTTGACGGTGGAGACGACGATGATGATGATTATGAAGATGACGATGATGGACACTGGAAACCTGTTTGGAAACCTGGCGGTGGTAATGGTGGTGGACATGGGCAGCATAACAAATGGGAAGGCCATTGGTCTGTTGGTGACGACTATGGTGATGATGATGATGATGAATGGTTTAAATCTGGTAGGAAGCCTGGCGGTGGTCATGGCAGTGGTCCTGCCATCGGTCATGTCATTGGTAATGGCCATAATAAGAAATGGGCTGCCCATGGCTCTGCTGGTGATAAGGATGATGGTGAGCGATTTAAGCCTGGAAAGAATCCTGTCGGTGTTCACGACTTTGGACAAGGTTGGAACAACAAAGGGAAGGTTCATTGGTCTAGAGGTGATGGTGATGATGACGACTGATCTAGTCCTAATCCTCTTTTAATTCAACCTTCAAGTTGAAAGTTAAACCCATTTAGTAATCGCATTCTAACCATTTTTAATCTCCATTCTTTCCTGATCATTCCTATGTGCCTGTTTGCAATTTCATTTCATCTTACTTCTGATCCTGTGTGATTTTGCCAATGATAGCATTATCTTGTGTACACTCAGTCTTTTTTGTCAACAAAGATTAAATCCGATAGTAGAAATGTAACATACGTTAATATTTCTAAATTGGGTTTTGAGTGAGGGACTAATATGGGAATGTGAATGGGTTATTTATGAGTCTATTACTTCTTAATAGGCTAGGCTTTTGGTGCAGCATTGCGAGACTTTCTTGAAGGCAAAAGTAGGCATAACGCTTGGGCAGCATTTATAGATATTTTGAAAGTCGTCCTTGGCGTGTCCCTTGGTAAACATCCTGCGTCAGCCATCACTACGCGATCGGTGCCGAATGGGAACACTCACGAGCCAACCATGCTAGTCGTCAGCTCTCCATGCATCTGAGGTGTCACTGAACCTTCTTGGCAATTTTGCTGAATTTGGAGGTTGAGCCGGTTTTGAGAACTGAATTCAGAGAGGAAGGATTCGGACAACTATCACACGTGTTCACAGGTGGACGTTGAAATACCGGTTCCATCGGAGTAGGGTTTCGTATGTATTTTTACATTCGCATCGGCCTTGTGCGGACATAGTAAGGAAACTACCTAACAAATCTTTTTCGAGTAGTTCACGGCTGGTGTCGCTTCCGTTGTTAATAGCTTTCTTGCAGAATACGGGGATGGGTAGACGTCGAAGGCAGACGTCGTTCTCAGTCCTCCTATTATGGGATGTAAGAGATTCGCCTATCCGTAGCACATGCACTTCCTTCGCCCCACTACAGTTTATCAAGAGCGTTATAGATCGGGGTAGAAATCCTTTAAAGTGCCACTAGTGTAGCGTCCTGAGACTTCCTTGAAGGCAAAAGTAGGCATAATACTAGAATGGAATAAACAGAGAGAATGGGACTGCTGGCATGACACCGAGGCCAGCCCATCTGACTATGTCAATATGGTCACCCAAGGTGATGGATCCCAAACTCCATTACTGGTTGGTCTCCTTGAAGTAATGTATTACATCTGCAGTTTACTGCACAAAATTATAAGTAATCTATCAACGATGGAACTGTAGCTTGAAGCCTTGGATCAATGAACTTTATGGGACGTACACTGAAATGAAGCCTAAAATTCAATTCTCACCACAGCTCAGCCGGTTTCTCACGGAAGTATAATGCATCGTATGTGATTAAACCAAAAGTCTTGATTGTTCTTGGCTTTTCTTTTACACCTTTCTATGCATTACATAGGAGAGAGGCCATAAGGCCTATTTTTCGCCTCGACTTTCTCGGAGTTCAAAACTCCAATTAATTCCTTGATCGCTTACGTTAAACAGTAAACAGTGTCCTTAACATGTGACTTTTAATTTACCATGCCAGCAGAGGCACGCAATCGGCCTCGCCCGAGAACAGAGGGTCTTTTCGCGGTTGATAGGTCTTGGAGTGAATGATCAAATTATTTACATTAATCACCTCTTCCAAATTTGATGAAAAAATTCAACAGGTTTAGGACCCAGTCTAGCTTATTCTGTAAGAGCTCAAACTGATATCACATTCATCAGGTCTGTTGAAGATTAAAAATGGAAAAAATAGAAGATGCCACGATGAAGGCTATCATGCATTCAAGCCAAGAAATGCATTTTACAAGTCTTTACAAATTAGGCTGCAGCTAGTCGTTATGCTATGAAATAAATGCACATTTTTGCAACCTAATGGTACTACTGCTGATGTGTGAAAAAATTCCAATGGGAAGGAAGGAATCGGCCTAGTATTCTTTGATCTGCCGATCTTCAGATCCTCCTAATCACCTCCATGCCATTTCAAATTCTGCAAACCAGTGACACAAATCCTTTAAAGAAAGCATTCTTCGTTTACGAATAAGAAAGTTGACATGTCAGTTAAAGAAAACTTAGTTGAAGTGTATGGCTTTTTGGTGACAACATCGTAACAAACTGGAAATAGATGAAAACTCCGGTTCCATGCTTTATGAGTTTTCAAAGGACCACTCAAATGTCGAGTAGTAATTCATTTTGCTCAATGAGTAGGCTCTATATCTTGTAGCGAAATATTCCAATCTGAGGGCAAAAACACCTGTTGTAAGTAGCTATTTGTGGCAGCACCAACAAGCCCTATTATCCTCATCGCCTACATAAAAATTGTTCTCAACTGACAACCTCACTCGTCTGGTCAACTGAAACATTCAGCGACTGATTTTAACTTTCAACCGATAATTCTAACTCGATGTTTCAGCCACAATGAAGCCAACACGGCCGATTCGCTACCGACAGACGATATGAATAACATCTGGAGCGTCATCTTTGAAGCTGGAGCTGCATTCATTAACAAATTTGGATACCTGTGTTTAGTAACTACACTGTAGCGTACCAAGACTTCCTTGAGGGTAAAGGAAAGCATAATACTAGGGCAGAATATACATATTCAGCAAGCAGAGGGAACGAGGCTGTTGGCATGGTCACCTAAGTGATAGAAACAGAAGCCGGTAGTAAGAACCTCCCGCGTCAGCCATCACAACGTAATCAGTACTGGAGAGACATTTACGAATTCGAGCGCAACTGAAGAGGCGTCTGACCAATACGTCACTGATCGACTGCGACTACTTCAGAGTACGGGGTTCTGCCAAGCATCAGCGTGTCCATTGCGAGAGGCTGGAACACCGATCTTCTTAAGCAAGCAGTTTAGGGGAATCTCAGCAACGAAACGATTCTAGGTGGTTAAGGACTAGTGTCACTTAATTTGTTAATAACTTTCTTGCAGAATACAGAGATGCCAAAAGCAGACGTCGTTCTTAACTCTTCTGATATAGGATGTCAACAGTTCTCCCATTCGTAGCACATGCACTTCTTTGGCACCACTACAGTTTGTCACAAGTGGTATAAATCAGGATATAAATCCCCTAAAGCCGAGTCCGCTTTCCACTGTCGCCAATGTAGTATTGCAAGACTTCCTTGAAGACAAAAGAAGGCATGATACCTAAGCAGAATATACATATTCAGCAAGCAGAAGGGAATCGGAGCTTCAGGTGTTACCCGGAGGCCAACCCATCCGACCAAGGCGATATAGCCACCTTACGTCCGTGACCAAAGCCGGCACTAAAACCATCAAAGTCTTACAGTTAGTACCTTTTAAAAATGGGAAAAATTCGTTGCCCAAAGGAGCATTTAGTTAGAGAATTGTAAGTATAATAATTTTAATAAGGGTTTTCTCATTTATGAATTAGGCTATTCTGTCATGCGAATACTTATGCCACGTTCTTTCGATTGGTTTACTTTTTAATGCCCTTGCTTATTTGAAGGACGGATGTTGTGTAATTACTGATTGTTTAAATATTAATTTAGAATTATTAAGAAATACCATTTCCATTCTGGATGTACAGCAAACGATGCCATCCCTCTTGGGTGCTGCCTTAACCTCCGCTCCTCCTCTTCTTCTCCCGACCGCCGCCATAAAGAAGAGGAGATGAGAAATGTGACCCCCAAATAATAAAGGGTATACTAAAACCTATCAATGATTTCCTCTTTGACTCGTAGAATCACACCATAGGAGTTAGTAATCCAAGTAGGGCATCAATCCACTTATAGCAGTGATCACTTTCTTGAACCACTACGCACCGGGATGATGATTATTCGAAATGCCATTGCTTCTCTACACGAATTAACCCCAATCATAACTTTAAAATCTAACAAGAAGATAGGATTTGGAACAAATGACAGGAAAGAATGAGTAGTTCATTTAACTTCCGTATGTAAAATGCCAATGGCAGATATAATTGTTGTCATCAACAATGTTAGGTCTGAGCGAACACTCATTTCATCCAAAAGTCAGACTGATGCAAGAGATACCTCACGATGTATCAGCATTGGTTCTACAGGAGGCGGCGAACTCTCAACTCCTGTCGATTGTTCACCTTTCATCACACAAGAGTTCCTCAAGCCTGCCCGAGGACACATCACTGCAAAGCGATCAAGGATACAAGTATTACGACTTCTGTGTATTTAGCCGCATCAGACTTTATACAGTTGTACTAGTTTGATTAGGCCGTCATTGATCCATGCTCTTTAACTATTGTGTGCAAAAGTTGAGTTTGCTTAAGGCTTTACGATTCATGCAGCATAAGTTGAAGATCATTTGGAGCACCAAACGCTAGCACGAGAGGAGAGAAAGTAGAGAGAAAGGCAACTTAAGCACAAATAACTTCGTTGAGTGAAAAGGCAAAAAGGCAGGATGTGAGTAAAATGGCATTTGGTGCGGCGTTCTTTTAAGTAGCTTTAGAAAACGAAGTTTCTACTTTTCAGTGATATTAAAATTGTAAAAATTTGGTACTAGTTGGAGTGGTATGATGGTATTGCAAAGAAATAACAGAAGCAACCATTAAAACTTGCGCTTCGAAGGCATATTTTTTAATGCAATGGAGATATTCCTATCTGTGCAAGACATCAAACTTTGTAAATGATAAAAGAGGGCCTAGAGGCCAGATTGGTTCAGTAAACTTCTTTTATCTCCAAACCGGAAAAGGACAGAAGGAGCCATATACGAGTCCGTTGTGCTGCTTGGAGTGAGGGCGAGATGTGTCCACACCTTGAAGGTCTGCTTGTACATCAACTGTTGATTATGCCTTGGAATGTAGTCGTCTCGCCATTTTTTGTTGTCAGTGGACTGAAAACATCAGCATCTCGAAGTGAATGTAATAATTTTTACTTCTGTAGGAAAGATAAGTGTGGTAAGTATTTGAATGCATTATTTAGAGGAGGGGCATTCATTGAACACGAATATTATAATGGAAAAGTCATAATTAATCTCCAGTGGAAAGTTTACTTTAAACACGATTCTCAATTTCTGCTTCCTGTACTGAACATTGCCAATAAAAGATGCCTCCATTTAGTTAGCCTTTCCACTCCGAGGGAAATGAGTCTAGGGAGGAGGGAGATAAATGTCAAACCTATCAAACTGGTAGCAGTGTCAATGGATCTCCTTCCCTTTTAAGAACGGAAAGAAATTCAAAGGTTTGCTTTAAACCACCAAATTTAACCCTCGGCCTAACTTTTGACTCCAGAGAATACTTCCAATTCCTTACCGCTGTTGGCGCAGGTATTACCACTGACATCTAGCTACATCCATGCAGCTCTACCTTATCTCAATTACCATCAAGAAAAGGAACAGACATTCGCTCTAGGGTGGATGAGGGGAATGGGGGGTTCACAAAAAACCCCCAACCTTTGGCAAAACGACCCTTTCTTGGTTCACCATCTACTGAGGTTGCTGGGTAAATAACCACTCAGTTCAGACACGGAGGTAGCCAATCCTTTTGATTGAGAAGCTTCAAGGCACAAATCCAAACTTCCGCAGCCAATTGATGAAGTTCACAATTTCCATGTGGTTCTGAGCTACAACAGCCACAGTAGGTGTCTAAACCCAGTATTAATGAATCCTTTTTCTGCCAAACGGTTCTTATCTCTGCCTGCTAAACCTAAACACACTTAATGCACTTCCATGAAATTACCTCCTGGGCTCGAGTGAGGATAAATAATATACCTTTGGGGTTTCCCACCCTTTGTCTCAAGATTCGAAGCATTTGATCATTTAGCAAATTAAGTCCTACGGAAGGAAAGAAGATTATAAAAGAGGTACATGTCTGGGACTGACTTAGGACGTGATTTTGGACACTGATTCACCCATAAGCCACTGAAAACAGTGCATAACATTCGATAATGAAGGAAGATGTCGATGACATTCATTGCGACATCTTCGCGGTCACGGCTATACTCATAAACAACCTAGACGATCTCTGCATGCAGCTTGCTCATGTCACTGCCATCGAAAGAAAAGAACTTCTCAAGCTACTAGTCAGGGATTTAGCTGAGGGAAACAAGTATAGTGAGATATACAACCCATCTGACAAATATCCATACGCATACCACCTCTTCTGCAAGAAGCAAACCATCTAGCTCAGGAGACGATCGGAGACGAGGTCATGAAGTTATCCTAGGCCACCATGGTCCTCTCCGATTACTCCAATAACGAACGACGGAAGTATGCGGCTGTGAGTCCAATAGAAGACACTGAACGCAGTAGGGAAAAATATGCCTGTTCGTTACCCTCCAACAACATTTGCTAGACTTCCCATAAGAGAAAATTTAAGTCTTTACGCTGTGTTTAAGAGCAAGGTACTGGCAAGTGGAAAGAGCAGAAATTCAACTGCAAGGAAAGCTTTCATCCTGCTAAATGGGCTCTCTGAATTATACACGATGCCTGGTGCATAACACAACGATCAGGTTATTTCCCAAGCATAGTATATTGTACTTGGATGGCAGTCTCGTCTTTGCTAGGAGTATTCGAGATCATTAAGCAAACCTGAGGCTAGTGTTGGACTGACTGCAAGAAGTAGGGTTAACTTTGAACCCATAGAAATGACTATTTCAGCAATGCCTGATCTACTTCCTGAGACACATTGTCGCATCAGACGGGATGGCATTTACTGAAGGCCGTACAAGGCAGGTGAGGTTCTAGCCAGCACAAACAAACTGGATCGAATTCCTTAGGTTCATAGATTTTTTTAAGGATTTTGCTAAAATGGCAATCTTACTGCAAAAAGAAGACGGAAAATCAGGCGAAGAAGAATTTCTAATAAGAGATACGAAAATGAAAAAGCTTTCAAAGAACTGATACGATAGCTATTCTTTGCATCGGTTCTAGCGTCACTCAACTTCAAATCGAGCGTCTCACTATTTTTACTGCATTTTGATGTTGGTGCTCTAGCGGTGGATGGCGAACGCCTCTGCAAGTACCAGGCTTAGCAAAAAATGCCTCAAAGACTGTAAAATAATGAGGCGTTTGCTGTCTTTACAATGTCTAGACCCTCAAGACACTGTCTTATAGCGAGAAAAAACAACGCTAGCATATAATTAGGTGCCTACTTGGTTTAATGCATTGAAGGCAAGAGGCCTTCTGGCTACATCCTTGTGTGAGATGCTGCAGTAGTGCGATTTCGCAGTACAATACAGGAAAGGAAGTATGCATAGTAAAGCAAATGCCCTGTCTCGTAGACAAGACACGGCTAAAAAGGAGGCGATGTGGTGCATTCAGGATTAATGAGGGCTGCCACTATGTGTCATCCGAGAAATATGCAGAGTGCTAATTCCGTTACGGCTCTGGCATACGGAAGACTCCGTACGTGCTCCCGTATATTTACGGTTAAATAGATGAACTTATCAAGGGAGGTGGTTAAACGGATATGGCAAGAAAGGTCAAAAAGTCACTACAGGAAGAGGTTTTGTAATAGTCCGAAGGTGTTACGACCCTAAGTGTATAGTGGTCTCAAGATCATTAATACAATCATTTCTTTAAAATACTCACTAGTTTATGGGCCAAGTGGGTGGAAAGAAAATGTTAAACATCTCGAGCAAATGATGCCGCCAGTCTTCGCTAGGCCCAAACTCACTGCATCTCTGTTAAACCTGCATCATTAGCAGCAGTTCCAAAAGATCCCACCTCTCACTAAGGATGCCTAACCAAATGACTAGGGTTTAAGCCTTGGACGGTATCTTCTTCCATGTGGAGCTACAGCCCATACATGGACCGTCGATTCATGTTTCAAGATGTTAGCAGGTCGTAAAATGTTTGCACCTTCAAATGTCTATTACAAAACAGGGAAGTAGCAATCAACAGTGCACAGAGTATGCACTGTGACTGAGAAAGCATAAGACAATTTCCCAAAATCGGCTGTGAAAACTTACGACAACGATATTATGACAAACACAAGCAGGCTGCTGCTTGTCAAGAGAAATGACTGGTACAACTGCATAGGCCAATCCTACCACTTAAAATACACCGCAGTTTCCATCATCTATGAAGCAAATATGAATTTTGGGTGATGAAATGCACCTCACCATCAAGCTACCTCGTCCTTGATGCACAGCCCCTTAACCAACCAATCACCTTTTAGCACAACAGGATGCGTCCGTGCAGCGACACCGTCGGTAGCCCACTGATAAAGCACCGGGGACGATACTTAATGAAACAAGGAGACCATATAACAAATATTTGATGGATTTGCCTTTCACGGGAGAACTATCTAGTAAACACGAATCTCATAGTGGAGGGTTCGTCATCACTCTCCGAGAGACAAGTATATTCGAAACGTGCACGCTCCTGTTTAATATATTAACAATAAAAAGACGCCCTGCTTGGTCGGTATGCCTAATTCAAGGAAGTGGAGGCCAAAATGAAAGAGTTGAACACGGAACCTATAACAGCAATTAAATGATGTTCATATTGAAATCCTTCAAAAATCAAATTCCAACCCAAATATGCAAGTAGCCAGAGATTAAGAACAAGGAAGCAGTTTCGAGACGATGGAGAATCTGGCAATCATAGGATTCCTGAGGCTGAGTCTAATTAACTAATGTGGTGACCAATTCACTTATTTCTTGTAGGGGATGCATGTAGCATTTTCGACGCAATTGATTGCATCCATTATTCACACACCTCATTCTCAAACCTGTTCACCTCAAAAATGCATTTCTAACCCACGAAGGTATCCACCAATGCACTTCAACCTAAAACAGCCAATAGTAGGCCATTTCGCCTTTTGTAGTCGCTAGCTCTCTGATGGATTCAACTGCAATCTGTGCTGCTGTGAAGCCACGGGAAATCCATAACTGACATTCCAGGACAAAAACCGTTGACAACGCTGTTTTGATTAACCACTGAAAGGAAAGGGAGAGCATTATGCCTTGTAATAACTAACTGTAAAGCACTTCTGAGAAGCATCAAACATATGACCTTCTTATTAAGAAATTTTTGATTCAAATTAGAAATATTTACAATACTAAATTTTAAACCATCGAATGGCATTAAAAACTACACAAAGGAAGTCACCACACAAAACGTATGTTCAAAAGGGTGACGAGGCTGCCTTTGTATTTGCATTTGCATTTAAAATTTTAAGAAATTTTGGCGGTGCCACTGAACCGCAGTTTTTAATTACCCATCAAGAGCTTAAAAAACTTTCGACATTAAATACGCACTTAGAGATGTGAAAGTTGTCAAACTACTGTCACTCCTGTTTGATAAAGTGCCTCGTCAATAGATTTACATGAGAACTGTTAAAAGTAGTGGAAGTACTCTCTCGACTACTTTTTACTGGAAGAGGCGTACGCGATTCCATGCAGTTGAGTTGTAATAGAAGAGAACGGATGAGTCAGAACAAATTGCTTTTATTGCTTCATCTCTCTTACTGGTCACATCAGTTCTCGAGAAGGAAGCCCGCCAATGAGCAGCTCTAATTTGCGTGAGACTTGAAATGGAAGATACTGTCACAATGAGTTGTCATGGGGTCTGCCAAGTGGGCTTGAACACAAAACCCACTTTCAATACCTTTTACTCCGCCACGATATCGAATTATATCATGAATTACGTGAGTGCTTGGTGTATACCCTGTCACGATTTACCAGAGACGCTTCTTGTGATACAGCTCTCCTGCTTAATAGAGATTGTGACTGTGTGAGAATCCAGTAAACACATTTAAAACATTTTCACTCTCTCCTTTTGGCAAGCCATCCTCTGTACTTATTCGCCATTATTTTTGCCTTCCTATTGTTGAATTTTGTCAAAGCAGATTGAATCTGACGGTGTAATGAAGTATGCATCGTTAGCCTTTAATCAGGTCTAGTGTACACTCATTGTGGAGATATAACTGGGCTATTTGTAAATCTTTGAAACTACTTGTCAGGAGAACTTGTTAAACATACGATGGTGATTTTAAGAGTGTGTAAGTGTAGCAATATCGTTTGAGTTCTTACAATCACTGAATTGCATTATTGATGTCGAGGAGAGTTAGTGAATGCACAAGAGGTTTTAGCCCACTCAAGGAAACTTGAAACACAAGTTTAAAAGAGAGTTGAGCCTGTTTTACAGCACGTAGTGACTTGAACCTATCAATGTGAAAAAGAACGAGAATTTTAATCTTCAACTTGCATTTTAGGGAAGTCAGCACGAATTCAGATTAAGGTTTCGGGGAACTAGGACTCTTGGAACTTTAGGCACTGTTTAGCACCTACTAATTTAATGTGACCAACAATAAATGAGCTTCTGAAGTTTTCTAAATGACCTTAGCAACTAGTCATAAAGCGAACGTCTAAGGATAGAGAAATTTGATGCTGAATTAAGCATTAACTTAACTATTGCCTTCATAGTTTAGAGAAATTCGATGGTAAAAATGAACTTACGCATTACTCAGAAGGCCTTATAGGTTTTCCAACACTAAAAAACTATTCAGTATCGCCCGTAATGGATTGTATGTCTCGTTGATGGCGTTGAGTTAGCTTATTTGTATCTAATTTTATCCTAGAATAAGCATATGAAATTTTACGGAGTTTTTCTTCACCAGAAGAGAATGGGTGGATCAGTGTGAAGTGCTTCTCTTGCTCTTGAACCGTTGTTAGTCACACCAGCTCGGGAGATGGAAGCTCACCTATGCGTAGCATGCATTTGCGTGAGACTTGAGCTGAAATGGATTGTCACAATGAGTTGTCAAGGGGCCTGCCAAGTGGGCTTGTGTGTAAGCACCATTTCCAATAGCTTTTGCTTAGCCCAGGCACCGAGCTGTATCACGAATTATGTGCGTGCTTTGTGTATGTCATCTTAAAATTTTTCAAAGAACCTCCACACAACACAAGTCTCCTCCATAGCGAAGGTGGTGAAAGAAGTAATGGCATTCCCTTACTGCCAAATCGGTTCGTTGTTGTGTGGTGTGTAGGGGCGAATGGACCTGTTGTACCAAATAATATCGATGATGTGGAAATGTACACTGTTCAAAACAGTCCATGTCCTATCGATGTACGAATTTCACCCACTGTGGGGACCGACAGTGATAGAGAAACCAAAGTGTAAGCAAAACCTACACTCACGAAGCTAGAACCAATGGGCAAATAACCCAGTAGTGTGACCAGCTCTTTACTTGATCCTCGGATGGTCTGCAGGCTCAACCAATCAAATGCTGATGTTTTCGGCCATCCACTTGTTTGGGATCACCTTCCAGTCTAAAGTATCCCAAATCACTCCATTGAGAGAGGATATAGCTCGTGCTGCAGACATCCCCAGGATCAGTCCGCATGCGAGGGCCTCAGCAATGCATACAATAATTTCAAAAAGTAAGAGCAAACAAATATTTTTCGTACAGTGAAGCATTGTTGGTGGATTCAAAAAATTTCCTATGGCAGTAAAAAGTTAAACTAAAGGAAAAAGTGAAAAAAGTTTGTATTCCTCCGTCTACTACTGAATTGGTTATTTTAATTAAAAGGGATGTGAATGCATTTTACAGTTTAGCAGCACGCATCGAGGCAGCCATTTTAAATACTGGGCTATTTGAGCCTTTCAAATGGGTGGGTATGCATGAAAAGGTTGTTACAAAATGAAATAAAATGTTGGACCTAATTGCGTGCCTTATACACTTGATCATTGATGATTTCTGAAAATTTAGTGAATTAAAAAAATACATAAACAAAATTTCGCTTAACTAGTATAGGCCAGAAATAGGCAGCGATGTTTCAAAAGGATGATGGATTTGTAGCTGCCAGGAAAAATTATTTGTTGACACAAATCATAAAATAGAAAATATGTTGGCTTTATTGCTGTC